>JANIHZ010000005.1:9804784-9816679 GCA_027478365.1 Erythroxylum rufum
ACACAAAGATCTACGTAAAAACCTAAACCTAGCATCCATGCCATATATAAGGTATTATTCTACCGTGATACAGGTATTCCGTAGCCAGAATTGTATAGATCATGGATCCTTCCAACGACGTTTAACCTCAGCAAAATCAGGCTGAACCACCGTCTAATTTTTCGATTTATTTTAATAACTCTTGTTATTAAAACTTGATAAATTTATTAATTAATCGATTAATTTTCATTAATTAATAAGTTCTCATTCTTTTAATTAAATTTCAAATTGTTCAGAGAATATCGTTTAATTATATTCTAAATTATTTAATTATATTTAATTTTTAATCAATTTGATGATGTTTTAATGACTATTGAAAACCTGTTTAATTTCCAATCTAAATTTTAAAACATTTAAACTTAAATTCAAATTTAGACTCAAATCTTATGAGGCCTAACTTATTATTATCCCTATACAATATGGTTAGGAATTCAATTTTTATGAACAAGTTATTTTTTAAGTTCATCTCTTAATTTGTCAAGTGAGCTTATGATGCACCTAATTTGTTACACTTCATTTTTACAAAACCCAGAACTTGCTGAAGCTATTGCTATTCGGGAAGTACTTTCTTGGCTTATCTCTTCCCAGCACCGCCAAGTTGATCTTGAAACAGATTGTCAATCTGTTTTTCATGCACTTCAGGCTAAATCTGTTATACTATTAGAGATTGGTACTGTTTTATCAAACTGTTTGTTCTTTGCGAGCCAAATAACTGGCTTATCCTTTCACTGGATTTCAAGATTAAGTAATATGATTGCTCATTCTTTCGCATAGATGGCCGTGTTTTATCCTAATCCAATATTATGGAATTTTACTCCTTTTCTTGGTAATGCACTTGATTACGATGTTTCCAATCCTAGCACGAGACTTTAGTTGGGGTAATTGAGTAGACTCGGTTAGCATGTCCGTGCTTTGATTATTTGTACGTTATGTTAGTTAAATGAAAGTTTTATTCTACTGCCTCTAAGAAAAGTGGGCTTATGTGCAAGCAAAGCGGCTCAGTTCTACTCTATTATGTGGAACATATAAAGTTTGTTTTCAACATCTCCACACAAATCAATTTGATCCCAAAATGGTGTAGGAAAGACAAAGCACAAGTGCAGGTATTTCAATCACAAACACAAATTGAGTACATGAATAATACATGGTACTAACAACCAGGGAAGGTAAATAACTACTGGTAAAACTGGGCATGCTACCATATAACAACCGCACCATCTTCAACTATTGATCTCACAACATACAAATGCACATGAAGATACCAAGTTCTGCAATTCAAGCACTAAGCTTTGAATTCTTCATTTCAAAAACCCTGATCATAAATTATTCTGCTGAACCTCTGGCAGCTTTAACTGAACAACAGAAGATTGGGAAAAAACTTGTGTTCACAGTGTTCTCTACTCCTGCAGTGAATATAGAAAAACTGATGATTAGGCAAAACTTCAGCACAGATTAGAGAGAATAAGTTTTCTACTTTGTTCAACCAAAATCATGATACTTTTTCGAAATTAACAATTGAGCAGTCACGTTGCAATTGGATTTATCAGAAAATTAGGTGGCATGAGCAATTTGGCAGAAGCTGGAGTTAATAACTTATCTACAGACATAGGATCACGAGCAGCGATTCATCAATACTGTACTCATAGCATACAAGCTAACACAAGTAGCTTAAAGTCTTAAAACTTAGAAAGTAAAAGTAAAATAAGTATGGTCTCTGCATCAACATCACCAAGTTGCTAAAAAATAGAACAATCAACCATTCCTCCTTGCATTTGGCCCAAGGAATAGCGAGTGTTAATGGGATTAACATACCTCATCATCATCATCATCATCATCATCGCCACCGTCCTCTTTGTTTTTCTTGAGACGGGTTGTGCCACCTTCCTTGCTGATGGGCAGCTTCATTGCTCCAAAAGGTGTATCCACGTTAATATTTCCTTTCATAGTGTAACCAGTACCTCTTCCTCTAATCATGTCCCACAAAGCAGAACCAAATTCCTTTGGCTTAAAGGTGACGGGAATATCAATATAATTAATTCCATTCTTATCTATTTTAGCTGACTTGGTCAGTTCAGCAGCTCCTATGCTCACATCAGACAGCCAAACTTCATATTCCAAGGCATTGAGGCCCAAGTCAAAGTCATTCTTATTTTCCAGCTTCAAATGAAGTACTGCAACAGTTTCCTCAAAGGAGAACTTCTCAAACTTTATTTTCTCAAGATCAATATCAGGCTTGTAAGGGATTGGGATCTCTCCGGTTTTCTCAAGGGGAATAGTTATTCTCCCAATAACAGGAACATCAACAAGAAGTTCAACCCTAATCTTGTAAGGAATGATACTTCCAGGCTTAATATCATCATATGTACTTTTAATGTCATCATAGATCAATGTAACTGGTATTTTAACAGTCTCCTCGCCATGTGCATGGATAGTTCCAGCATCTGGGATCAACCCAGAAACCAAATTTCTTCCATCACTCTCAATAAGGTAGTTTATATCAACAAGAGGGATAGGGATGGGGTTAGGGTTCTTGATAAGCACATCAACTACAATGTCAGCTCTTTCAAGATTAATTTTAGGGAGGTGAATCCCACTAACATCTGCTGTTGGCTTACCAAACCCAATAGCCCCTTCAATCTTTTCACCAATATCTTGAATAAAGTCCTTTACTTTGTCCATAAATCCACCCTTTTCTTCCTCTTTATTATCTCGCTCTTTGTCCTTCGCATCTCTATCCACAATTTCTGGCTTATCCGAAGATGCCATGTCTGATATGGTACACCTAACAAAACCGAAATAACAAAACTAAGATCCTAACCGGAAATAAAAAAGACATATCACACTAAACTAGATCAAACGAAACCAAGTTCCTAACAGACAAAAGAATGCATTAGAAAGCGAAAAAATGGAGCTATAATCAGTATAAAATGAAGAACCAAAAGGTAAAAAAGGAATACTAGGTGACCATCATTTGATTCAAAGCGCTCAGCTTTCACAAACAAAGAGAAAAAAAGGATCTGGGATCAGATCTCTTGATGATCTGACATCAAATTAAGTCGACAAGTTAGGAAAAGAACAGTAAAGCCACAACCTTTAATCGGATCACCTCAAACAAATCACATACACTTGAAAATCAACCAAGATAAGAAAAAACAGTTGCAAATAACTAATCAGAAAATAAATCAACGAGATACTTGTTGGACATAACTAGTAGCACAGGAATGAAGATTACCTGATAACAAAGATCGAAACTTTTGTTTGTGGGAAACAGGAGAGACAGGGAGGGAGTGGCAAGAAAGTGGGTGGGAGCAGAGAAATGAAGATTCAGGAACAGTTGGATTTTTGGGACAAGTGGCGGGTTATTTATGGACAATTATTAAATCAAATTTTAATCTAATTATTTAGACTAGATTATTCATCATTTGTAAGCGTACACCTGACACTACGAAAATTGAATTGCTGGAATTTGATGCTTTTATTGCTTTATATAAATAACTGATGTCGACTTGTCGGCAAGCTTTATCTTTTGGAATTAGTTTTATTTTCTCATTGGTTTCATAAAAACTTAAATGTTGACACATTTTTCTTAGAACTTTGCATTTCTATAGATAATGGCTGATTTTTTATCTTAAAATCATTAAAAACTAAGTTCAGTGTTGGCCTTTAAGAAGACCGGAATCCGATTAATCAAACTTTATTTTAATATTGATTTTAGTTCTATTAATCTAAGTTAAAATTATTAAATTCAAAGTTGAAATTAATTCGATCAAAATTAAAAATTGAAATTAATCAAAATAAACTTAATCTGTTAATTTCAAAGCAGACCGAACTGATTTAGAGTAATTTGGTATCTTTACTAAACTACAAGATAAGATAATCCTCTCCTCTCCAACCCCAATTTTCACCATTAGATTTAAAGTTTAGATAAAAGGGAAGACCTCTTCTCAACTACATAAGCCAGTCCCTTTAAGCATAGTGACTGATTTAAATGGTAAGTTGTGGTTGGTACTTGGCACTAAACATCACTTACAATTCTTCATTTGCCATTTCTGTGGAAGACGGACTCAAATGGCAAGAGATTCTTTTGTCATGAGTGCGAGTAGTTTGTTAGTCTGCTGAACTATATAGCTATTTGCATAAACTAAGTGAACTAGACTATGCAGCATCACCATTTCATATACCAGTTTGATAGGCTGTGAGGCAAAGATTGGCTTGATCAGATATCAATTATCAGCAACTTGTTTCCACCACTTTGCTGTTGATGCCGTGCAGCCAATTGTTTCAACCAATATGTTCTTTGAGAATTTCTCTAAGGTACTCTCGCTGCTCAAACTCACCTTGAAGTTCCTCCCACTGCCAGGAACAGGTAAACATAAATCAAACACAATGGTAAAGAATCCCAAAATTTGCTGTTCATTATCCTGACAAAGTTATGCAGGGAGTATTTTGCCATTTTTTCACATAACAATATGACATTTCCATCCTGATAATGTCATTCTATTCATCTTCAAAACAGAGTCTCCCTGAAAAGAGTATACTTTTAAAGCATCAATTCACAGGATCCTTGTGATACAAATCTGTACATAACGTGAGACATTCTTTTGATCCTTAAATTAAGTGAAGGATGTTTCTCCTATCAGTTTTGAGCCCAGTAAGTCCCTTAATCAAGTACCACCATCACTAATTTGGGAGAATTTGTTCCCTTCTGAAGTAATTTGTGGCACAAGTAATTTCACAAGAACTACGAAATGAGTCACCACATGCACGAACATTCTTTTGAGAATAAACCTCATACTAATGAAACATTAAAATGCATTGATAAATGCTACTAGTACTGTTTACATGGAGACAAGCCAGAAAGTATGCTTTTAGTTTTAGCCTATGCTAAATCAAATTAACCAGCTGAAAAACTTTCATGTTCTTAGTTCGGAGGCATTTTGAGTGAGGGTTTTGGTCTCAGAAAGAAACACGTCTAATGCACGACTCAAAACATTCCTTTGACATTCAAATTTTGTTTAAGAACTTGATGAAATTGGACACTGGGTTCAAAGATGAGTGCTGGAGAAAGTTGCACTACTTGCGTGATTTGGTGGTGAGGAGATGACAGAGAATTTAAACTATAACTTCTGAGGGCACCAAGTGCAAGTACTAGCATAATTCTCACAACTCTGCTGTACCAAACCTTTTTCCCTTAAAGCGTAACTCTTTGCCAATTTTTCTTCAACTAATTAGCTTCAAGCAACTCTTTGCTAAGGTTAATCTATGTTCTAAAAGTCAATAGATGACTTTTGAAGAAGAAAAATTTTGGTATAATTTGGTAAATATATCTGCCAACATTCTCTTCTAATATGTCATTTATGCATAGATAATGTATTAATTTACAACTTATAGAGTTCCATAAGTTCTGACAGTAAGGTTAGTGTATGAGGCAATGTTCAATGCTAGAGTGCAAGTTTCAGAACTTACCTCCTGATATGACAATGAGACCACATTCCAACCAATAGCAGCAATATAACGCCGTTTCAGCATAGTATGTCCTAAAGGTACCCCTGCAGAGAGGTATGAGAAAATAAATCAAGAAAATGACGACAACCAGATGGGAATAAATAAGAATGGTTGTTTGAATTCAATAATGGTTGTTTGAATTCAATCAGGTATCAGCACATAGGAGATGCTAAAACAGAATAATGATACCAACCAGCATTCCTTGAGAAATGGGTTGGTCCATCAATCTCCAAAGCAATCTTCTTATCAACCACAACTGCATCTAAAGTGTACCCATCCACAATGTATTCCTTAATCCAGTCAAGGCCAGTGCTGAACAGAAGACGAGCAACTTCTTTCTGGAATGATGAAGTAATTTTTTCATTAAACCTCTTGCTTTTTCCAGCACGAGCAATTTTCTCCTCAAGGTTGCTTCCAAGAGTCAGCTGAAGATGAGGGCACTCGACCTTCAAGCATTGATTCACACGGTAAGCCTGAGAAGCAAACATGATGTCATCTCTATACTGCTCTGAAATTCTTTGCTCCTCAAAATGACTTAGAGTTATCCACACATTAGAAAAGAATGTCCTGTTCAGTTGTCCAAGAACAGCATAAGACCAAGCTATATTCCCGAGCTGATCACGATTAAGTCTGAGCACAGGAGGGCCTAAAGCTCCATCTGTGTCAAGATCTGAGTCTTCTATGAAACCAAATTCATCACAGTTTGATCTTTCTGACTTAAAGCAACATTCAAACTGGTAGGTCTCTTTGTAAACATTATCCAGAGACTCAAGTATAGGGTCTGCTGGCTCAAACAAAGAAGCAAAGGCCCATAAAACCTGAGCAAGTTCCTGCTCTTTGAAAGTGTGAATTATGTCTGCTGCTCTTTTTGATAATTCTGTGAATAAATCAGGGGCCGAGTGTTGCATCGAAGCAAAGGCACCAGCAATATTAGCAACATTCTGGGAATTAAACTCACCAACTTTAGACATGGCTACCTCTGCAACTCTATCCATTTCGGACAAGTAAAGCAGCTCCCCTCCTATTTTGGACAATGCCCATGATATATTTGAGATACCTTGTGCTGAACATTCAGGCAATGCTCTCATTGCAATCCCCACTAGCATTGACATTTCTTTTTGTCTTGCGAATGCCAACCTGCGACTTCTCATCATTGAAACCTTTTCCATATTCCTAGCAATCCGATGAATGGCAGTGGCAATATTCAAAGGAGACAGAGGAGAAGGGCTCAACCCTTTCCCAACAGCCATGATCATCTCAGCTGTAACCTCCAGTACTTCCTCTGCTGTTTGTGCTTCCACTATGGCTTTATTTAAAGTGAACTCTTTCTTACGATCAGAAGGTCCTGAGAACTGGGACAACCTCTGCACAAACTCTTCCATGTTCTTTTCCCTCTTCTCTTCAAATATACCACCTGCCATCGCACCAATCTTCCTTCTAAGATCATCAGCTTCATTGTCAAGAAAGTTTAGTGCATCTTCTAATCCAACATCCTCCTCCACATCAATTTCCAAATCTTCAGCCAAGTCTTTAGTTTCCTTTTTCCCCTTATCTTTACTCACTAAAATTTTCTTGTTCAACTTCTTTTTCGGTTTCTTCTTCTTAACATTAATCATATCTTCCATTTTTTGACTTAATCCCCTAGCTTCAATAGACTTCAGGGCACTCTTCCTAGCCCTCAAGCACCAATCCATACCATCAGTCCCTTCAAGTGCTTCTGATCGTTGCTGCTTTTTCTTCTTGTTGGGTGTTTCAGACCCTAATGAGTTAAGCTGCCCAAGAAACTCCAATTCCCATTCTTTTATTTCTTTAGTATCAGCATTGCTTATATTATCAGTATCAACAATGCTTTTAGTGGCAACAACACCATCTTTACCCAAGCTATAACACGCGGTTCCTCTATAAGCTACATCAACTTTCTTTTGAAGCAAACCAATTCTCAAATTCAGGAACGCGCCAATATTAACTATTTTAGGATTGAAAGCGAATGGCTTTAGCGAGCTTTGTTGAGGCAAAGTGTGCAATAAGCTTTCCATGCTTTGAGTAAACAACGAACTAATGAAAAGCCAATAAACAACACACAAAAAAGAGGCGGGTTGTCACGAAGAGAAACCAGTTAATTTATTTCTTGAGAAAACAAGACATACCCATTACGGTACTCCACTAGGAGAGACAAGAAGCTGCTTCCTATTTTTTCGTTTAACGTGCGAACTCCTTGCGCCAACAACCTTATTCACTGCTTTGAGAGAGTAAGAGATAGCGGGCACTTTCTTAAATATTGGATGAGGAGGAGAAATTATCTCAGCAGGCGATCAATCCGACGGCGTTTAGAGGTGTACTCAGTAACATGGCTTAATTTCATAAAGCTCCTAATGCTCTGTAGTAAACATAATTTTTAAATTTTCAACTCCAACTTCAATTTTTTAATTTCGTAAAGCTATGGGAATGAATTGGGATAATCTAATTTTTTGTTCCTTATAAATTGTTTTATTATTTAGAAAAACCAATTAAAATTCTAAATAATACTTTTTTAATCTATTCCAATATTCTTACATATTAAAGAAATTTATAATTAAAAATATATTTGTTAATGGCTTTAATCATTTTAATCCTGAAACAAAAGTGTGTTGAAATGACTGTTGACGCCTTTACGACTTCCACTAATTGTATGATAATTACATTTTCTATTTATTTTTGAAGTTTCTATTTTCATAATAAATTTTTTTTGAGTCAAATGAGTTATATAATACATGAATCTTATCAAAAGCGTAACAATTATGAGTTCTAAGTGCTCACAAAATTTTCGAGCCCATCCACCAATAACAAACTACTATAGCAACGAAGATAACTGAAAGGTAAATTGAATACAAAATTTAAAGTAGAAAACCACCTTTCAGTGCAGAGGTAAAAATTATGAAACAAATCAATAATAAAATTCACTAATTCAAATAACCGGATACAAAAGATAAATATTTCGAGCTCTTTCACTCAAGAAAACCTCACAAGACAGCTACAATTCATCTCTCTTTTAACTTTCTCTAAAGCTCTTTCAAATGACTCTTGCTAAATACCTATAGAATTGAGTACAAATTGATATACACACATATATACCAATAGTACTCCTAAACAAATTACTGAAATCAAACTTTAATAAAAATGTAGTTGATGAAAGCTATTTGAATTATAGAACTCTCACATCATTATGTGTTTATGTTCCATGCAACTTCTCTCTCTCAAAATTATCTTTAAATCTTAAAAGGATAAGCTTATATTGCACACGGTTACCTGTAACTTCGTTCTTTTTTATCCATAAAGATAGCTAACACTTAAGAAGTCCAAATTTAGTGGAATTAAACAAATAAATGTTTATATAATGGGGCTAGACATGCAATAGTCTCCCCTCCAACCCATTTTAGAGGATCAATATACCACACTATTAATTACTTGAAAGTCATCCTGAAGAGCTCATTAAAATGCCTAAGCTTACTCTTAAAAACAACCTCCCGTCAACTTGTTGGCACTATTTTTGTTTGTATGAAACCATCTCCTCTTACGTTGTCTTAAGCCATAAGTGTTTGTCTTTGAGTCCTTTGGCTCCCTTTTAGTAATGAATTGGAGATATTCCAAACTAGGGTATCTTATTGAAGGCTTCTCTTTCCTAGTTAACCTTTAAAGTTGGACATTTTTTAACACTTGAGTAGGTTATTCTCCGTACTCATAATACTGATGGATCACTTTTATAATATCTACAAGATATGTCTCATGTGAATCATCACCACTAGGTTGCCTCTAATCATTGTCATCCTGTGCTAACTCATATTTACCTTTTTCACTTGTTGGCTGATCGATGGAAGTAGACGCAAGGGAAGTATCCATATTATTGAAAGATACACAACTAGAAGTAGTTTTGTCTTTTTTAATGAGATTTGCACCTATCTCATGCTCATAGAAAACTATATCCTTGCTCCTAATAATCTTCTACTCTTTTGGGTTGTAGAGCTCATAACTAAACTCATCATTACCATATTCAATGGATACACAAGGACTAGTCTCCAAGTCTAGCTTCAATCTCTGCTTCTTTAGAATGTGTTTGAAGGCCTTGCATTGAAATACTCTGATATACGAGTAAGTTGGATCCTTCTTTTTCCACACTCTCTTGGAAATGTCAAGTTTTGAAGAGATTGAAGGAGTTATGTTGATCATATACACTAGGGTTTTAATTGCCTTACCACAAAAGACTTCAGTAAACTGGACATTCGGAGCATACACCAAACCTTCTCCACAATGGTCATATTCATCCTCTTGGAAATACTATTATGCCATGGGAAATCAGTTTCTATTTTGCCATGTCTTTTACCATGCGTCGCATAGTCTTCTTCAAACTCTTTAGAGGTATACTCGTCTTTATTGTTGGTTCAAAGACATTTTAGCTTCCTCTCAGTCTCCCTTTCCACTATAGTATGAAATCCCCTAAAGGTCTCTAGTGCTTAGCTTTTTGTTTTTAGCATAAAAACCTAAGTCTTATGTGTAGCATTATCAATAAAAGTAACAAAGCACTTGTTAACTCCTAAAGACTCCACCTCTAAGGGACCACACACATCAAAGTGCAACAACTTCAACTTTGCCTTCCTCCTTATAGACTTCTTATGAAACAAGACTTGATGTTGCTTTCCAACCACACAATAATCACAGGGATTTAATGAAACTGTAGTCTTTGTAGAGACAAGTAACTTTTCAGCTAACAACTTGATTCCCTTCTCCCTAACGTGTCTCAATCTTCGGTGCCACAAATCTAGTGAATTGTTTTCTTGAATTGCATATAATTCTCCAGGATAAACCTTTATGTGTGTCTTATATGAGGTGTAGCACGGTCAAGCACAAACAATTACCAATGCTTCTTTAGATAGTTTTCACTTTTCATCTACAAAAGTGTGTTAGTATCCCTCTTGGTCAAGCACATTCATAGACAATAGATTGAGATGTAAGTCTAAAATGTGTTGTACACCTCTCAAGGTCAACATGCACCCAACTTTGGTCTAGACTCTAATGTCACCTATGTCAATGATGTTAGTGGAGCTATAATTATCCATCTTCACACTTATAAAATTACCACTCTTGTAGTTGGTGAAATACTCCCTCTTAAAAAGATAATGGTACGATGCCTCTGTATTGATAAGCCATTTCAAATCTGAGTGACTAATATGAAGACACTTACGGGTCATACAAATCAATTACGCCTTATCATCCGTGTTTGACGTTGTTAATGCAGTGTTATTTTTGTCTCCATCCTTCTGGTTGTCTTGCTCCTTTCGATCTCTCTTCTATTTATAGTAAAACTTCCTTTTGTAACTAGGTTTGGTGCAGCAGTGACATGTTTTAGTCTCCTTACCATCCCTCGACTTAAATCTATTCTTTGACTTACTTTGCCTTTTGGGACCTCTACTCTTGCTTCTTCCTTAATTTTTTATCACAAGAAATCACACATTATCGACACCAATCTTCTGCCTTATAATGTCTTCATTTAACATGATTTCTTTGATCACATTCAAATAAAGCACAACATCTAAAGTGGAGTTGTCAATAGTAACAACCAAAGTTTCTTAACTATTCGACAAAGAACTCAACATGAATAAAGCTTGTTATTTGTCATCGAGGATGATCTTCATCATAATCAACTTATTGATGATGTCTTGAAAATCATTGAGAAGCCCTTTTAATACTAATTTCCCAACCTTTAACTTCAGGTTTACAAGCTTTTTAATTAAGGATGCCTTGTTGTGAGCGATCTTTCTCTCATATAAACCCTCTAACTTCTTTCACAGTTAGGGATGGCAATTCGGCCCAGGCTTGACCTGGCCCAACCCAAAATCACACGACCAGGCTTGGGTTGTCCAAGCCACGAGCCTAGCTGAGGCTATAGCTATCCAGGCTTGACCCAACCTGAGGCCAGCTCGAGAGCCACAAAACATTGGGCCACGAGCCTGTCAGCCCATGGGTCGGGCCGGGCTGGCCCAGGTCTAACTCGGCCCATTGCCATCCTTATTCACAACTAAAAAATATTCGCCTCTTAAGATATAGGGTTGAATATGCTGATATTAATCTATGGTCTAATAATTCCCAAAGTCTTCTGCTTCATCTTCTCGCATTCTTTATATGTTATCTTCTCTGACTTAGACAGGATATTGTCTTTTATACTTTTATCTACATCAATTGGATCATAAAGATCCTTGCAATATAAGAGATCTTCCATCATGGTTCTTTATATCGAGTAGGTGGTCGATGACAACTTCATCATATAACTATTGTCACTCTTCATACCTAAGGCTCTGGTACCACTTGTTGGGATGGGGG
>JANIHZ010000005.1:9820970-9845348 GCA_027478365.1 Erythroxylum rufum
GTCTGGTTTTTGTTAGAAACTCCTTTCCAGACGATCATTCAGCTGCTTTTCATTTTTATCTTTCTCTTTGTTTATCAGCAAAACTTAATCAATACGTAAAGTCAGTTTTGACTTAACAAAAATTTATTTGGAGAGTATTATTATTATTTCTGAATTTTTGGTGAATTTTAGAAATTTTAAAAAATATTGAAATTTGGACCAATTATGGTGTGACACGTGGCAACATATGTATATGACAAATGGTTTGTATATGTGGTGACATGTGGCAACAATACATATGTGACAAATGGAAAATTGCTATTATGACAAATGGTGAATCAGTGGAGACAAATAGCACACATGAAGAACGTGCAATGAACCCATGTATTATTATATTTTTGGTTAGGAAGAGTTACTGTAGCTTTTGATCATCTAAAGTATTCTCTGCTTGGTTTTATCCATCACTGAACGTTGAGTTGCTCTTGTTGGTTGTCTTTGAGTTATTATTACTGCTGGGAATAGTTGAATCCAGTAAGTAATTCTGATAATGTTCATTTTCTAGTGTAAATATGTACATGCATGCATTGGTTTTAGAATGGTGGTTACGGTGATGTATTGTTCAAGTAAGAAGTGTTAACATAGGTGGTTTTTTTTAATGAGTTTGGATTTAAGGGAACAAGCTTGAGAGATGCGATGTTCGAGGAACTATGATGTTAATGTAAAGTTTATATGGAAATGAGTTTTTGCTGTTAATGAATAAGTCAGAAAAATTAAAAATGATGCTGACATCTGTGAGTTAAGGAAGAAGGTTAGAAAGTTGATAAGTATATGTATATACTCTGTTTTGGGTAGATATTCTGATATGGTCAATTAAGCTATGTAATGGATTTCACATTCACTTTATTATGGTCGAAATTATAAATAAAAATGACGTTAATGAGGGCTTTGATATCTGATCGATTTGATGATGAGAATTACAATAAGATACCCGGAATTGTCATTGAACATGCATTGTACATATTTTCTATACATTGATGTGCATAAAAGAACACTTGTACATTTGTGCAAAAATGTGATATTTGTGAATGTATTGTGTATGTTTTAGAGGAGCACATCGAACGCCAGTCGGATATTATCGGACCATCCAGGTAATAGCTTATTGGAGTGTACTGTGAGTCAACCTAGATTAATTTCCTAGGATTGATTTAATTTGATTTGTTAAGCTTCCAATTATTGAACTGTTGCGATTGTTTCTGAATTCCAGACTTAAAGTCCGAGGAGTATATATTTGGGGTTGTATTGGAAGTGTCTGATTTGTTTGATAATTTTGATTGTGCTTTATACATGATTGTGATATGTGGTAAATTCTAAATTGATGCATTTCATAAAATACATGCTCAGATAAAGACATTGTGACCAGAGTGGCCAGTATCAAGCACTTGCACGTAGAGCTATGCTCCGTGATATATGCTTCTGACTGAGCCTAATGGGCCAGTATTTGTATATGTGATAGGCATTCGGTCATAACATTAATAATGAATGTGGAGTCTCATATGCATATGTAAGTGTTTATATATGACCTGATTCACATTGATAAAATGATATGCCATGACAGTGTGAGTATTTGAAATATTCATGTTCTGTATGTAATTTGTGTATGTGAATCCAGTGAAATCATCAATGATGATTCACTCATTTAGTTCGCAAAACTTATAAAAATTGCAACATAATTTTTCATGTATAAGACAGGAGACTTAGTGTTTATTCTGGATTAGAAGAACGTTTTGGACTAAGTTATAGCTCAGAGGTCTATCAGCTGACGTTAGAGAGTTATAGCTTTTATTTTGTAGTTTTTGTTAGAACCTGTATGAGGTTTTGTAAATATTTGTTTAATGGAGACAGTGTAGATTTTGTGAATGAATGTAATTAATGGTTTCAAAATTTGATGATTTCTGATTATATTAGATGACAACATGTGTAAGTTGGATTTTTTTTTGCTCTAACATGCCATTATCATAGAATATGTACTTGAATATTCTTGAATGTTTAGGTATGTTCCTTGTGGTAGTAGGATGTTGCATTTTCAGAATTTACCATATATCACAATTTTTTATAAAGCACAGTCAGAATTTCATAAAATGCATGCTCAGATAAAGGCGTTGTGACCGGAGTAGCCAGTATTAAGTGCTTGCACGTGAAGCTTTGCTTCGTGATATATGATTCAGCACGTGGAGTTATGCTCCGTGATATATGTTTCTGACTGAGCCCAATGGGCCAGTATTTGTATATGTGATAGGCACTTGATCACAACATTAATAACGAATGTGAAGTCTCATATGCATCTGTATTTGTTTATATATGATCTGATTCGCAATGATTAAATGATGTGCCATGACAATGTGAGTATTTGAAATATACATGCTCTGTATGAATAATTGTGAAATATGTGATTTGTGTATGTGAATCCAGTGAAATTATCAATGATGGTTCACTCATTAAGTTCGCAAAACTCATAAAAATTACAACGTGATTTTTCAGGTACGAGACAGGAGACTTAGTGTTTAGTTTGGATTAGAAGAACATTTTGGGACTAAGTTATGACTCAGAAGTCTGTCAGATGACGTCAGAGAGTTATAGCTTTTATTTTGTAGTTTTTGCTAGAACCTGTATGAGGTTGTGTAAATATTTGTCTAATGGAAACAATGTAAACTTTGTGAATGAATGCATTGAATGGTTTTAAAATTTGCTGACTTTTGCATGATGTTAGTTGATGCCATGTGTAAGTTGGATTTGTTTTGCTTTAACATACCATTATCATAGGTTATGTACTTGAATGTCCTTGGATGTTCGGGTATATACTCTATGGTAGTGGGATGTTGCAATTTGAGTGTAATTAGGTATGAAAGAAATCTAGGTATGTTTAAGTTAATCCATTTAAAAAAAGAAATAGATTAAAATACAAGAGCTTGAATAATTTGATATTTGTGTGATATAACTTGAAGATCCGAAAAATATTTTATTATCATTAGTAAGTTGAATATAAATTCTTATAGTTTTATAATTATTTAATTATTTAATTATATTTTTTACTAAGGCTCTTAATAGAACACGTAATTTTATTGATTTAATTTATCTTGATTGTATGATTTCTTAGTAAATTGGATCTCAAAGGAACTAAATTTTATAAATGAGAGTAAATTAGAAAATGACCTTAAATAAAAAATATTAACCTGTCATTTAATGCATTGAGTTTGAACGATGATTATGATCCACCTTTCCTTAGCGATGATGACTTCATACTAAATGAAAATTGGGACATATATGATTTAAATGAATATGTAATGGAATAATATTTTATTTTTATTTTTATTTTTTTACTTTTGATTTTACTTGTATTTAATTAATGTATGTTTCAAATTTTAAGTATGTAATATAAATATAAAACTTATCATTGTAATTTTTATTTCAGCTCTTACTTTCATTTCATTGTGTTTTTGGCTACGGACTTTTAATGTTATGATGTCTTATTATGTGATATTTTGTTATTGAGAATTGTGATATTTTAATTACTTTGTTTTATTCTTAGTTTTGTAACTGTATGAGAATTAATCAAGTTTCTTTTTTATACTGTCCTCCTGTTTAGTACATCAGCATCTGTTAGAAATCATATTAATCTACTCCAAAATTTGATTGTACAGAAAGAAAGCCATAATCTTTTCATAGGTCTTGTGTTGTTCAATTCCATTTTAAACATAAAATTGGGAAAGAATTAATGTCCCACTTACTTCATAGATATCAGCACCCATGATCACAGAATCTTCAATAATGGCCCTGTCTCCTCAATCTGCTCCTCATACCAACCACTGTTCCTTTGATCTTACACCTCTATGCTTAGAAAGGTTCAAACAAATCCCAGGAAACCAAAGGAAGTTGAAATTCAGAAATAAGATCAAGTCTCTAATGTGTGTTTATGTTTGCGAAATTTACAGGAGTTTCTTGGTGTAATTATTTAGCTTACTTTAAGGATACAGCCATTGCCAATGACACTGTCTGTTATGACAACATCACTTATATTTGTTAGAGGGAGATAGCAAGGCATGGTGTATAGAGGAGAGTTTCTATCAAAGAAGCTGCTACAAAAGGACGAATTCATGTTAGATGGAAATAGGCCATTTATGGTGAAACATTTGCAGAAGCAATGCAAAGACAACAGTCAAATAAAGAGCAGTATATCTGACTATTATCTAGTTGTGATCCCGACCGAGACGTGTAGATCAGGTCTCCTCTTTCTGAGGAAGATCTTAAAATGGCTTCGTTGGATGGTGCAAGTAATGCGTATTACTTGCTCGGGAGCCGCAGCTTTGGCAGAGTCGAATGATTCTGTTTCTGTTAACATGGAGAAGATCTATCTCGGTGGAAAGGTTCGGTTTTTATTTTTGGGTTTGTTTCTTACTGTTAATGCAAGTATGCATTTGTTTGATTCCTTGGTTCTTCCTCAATTCTTAAGTGGGTTATTCGTTAGTTCCCGATGTTTAATGGATTTCAAGTTTCCAACTTTATTCTGTTAATGAGTATATTTTCTGCTTTTTTTCTCTTTCAAGTTCTTCGTTCAAAAGGTTTTGTAGCTGCGACTTTTCTTTTTGATTTTTCCTTTCAATGATGGGAGGTTTTGAGTTAGCATTTCATAACACCAAATGGGCACTTGATGTGCATTTTGGGTTAACGGTTTTCCTCCTCCTCAACTGGTAGCTGACAAAAGAGTTCTTTCCGATCTTTTTATTCTTTAATGTTTCATTGACGTTCTTGGATTGGTTATTTTTCTCACATTAACTCAGGAGGAAAGTACTCTTTGATCTTCAATTTCCCCCTTCGGATTTAGGGTGTTCTTCTGAATGCATTAATCATCGGTAGGAATGTTATCTACGGGAAATTTAGACCGGGTTTTTGATCATCTTGGTACCTGAGTTTTTAACTTTTGAGTTTATCTATAAGTTGGAGAAAGAGCAAGCTGGAATGATAAAAGGTGGGTGTGGTTGGTTCTATTTTTCTGGCGTGCTGAGAGGCCAAATGGAGGAGGATGTTTATGACGGCTGTGATACAAGTCTTCGTGCCCTGTAATGTTATCTTTTATATATTTATACATATTGTGACTGGTTGTGATCTCAAGAATACAAGATGGAGTTACCACAATAGAGGATCTTGGCCAGGTATGTGCCTCTTCGTTTCTGAAACTGAAGATCTGAAATTAATGTTTCCATATAGAACGTCAAGAGTAGACCAGATTCATTTGTAGTGGCATCAAGGTCACAATGGGTTTTTCACCATCATCGACTCAGGTATGTCTTTACCCATTCTCCAGCTATTCTCTGTGGTCCTTTAAAAAAGGATACACTCACTAATGGATCCTAACCGTATGTGAAGGTAAGGGTGGCAACTTGTCCGCATTCTTGGTATTTCAGTTTCTCGCAATTATCGTCTGTTGTTATTACTGTTTGTAGTGTTGTTAAATTATCTTTCCCATGTCAATTTGACTATAAAATTAACTCTAAAAACTTTATTGTATTTTCAAAATTACACTATTATTATTTTATTATATATTTTTCCTTTTATTGAGTTTCTTAATAGATTCAGTTTTATCATTATTCTTTTTATTTTTACTTTTTATTTCTATTATTTCATTATTAGTATTTTATATTTGTATCTTTATTATTTGTACTAAGTATTGTTTGTATTATTATTATTATTTGTGATTTATTTTTCTTACTTTCTTTTACTTATTTATTTTGTGAACCTGCATCATTGTTTTTTTCTGTCACATCTGCATGTAGGTCTACCGGAAATAGCCTCTCTACTGTGTAGGGTTAAGGCTACGTACTATTAAACCTCCCCAGATTCTACTTTAATACGGAACTTCAGACTAGATGTAATGATGATGATGATGATGTTGAATTATTGGCAAAATACTTTTATGCCTCCACCATTACCAAAGTTATTGACTTATATCCCATGTTTGATCTCTTTACGCATTCCATGTTTACCTCCACCAATACCAAAGTTACTGACTTATATCGCATGTTTGATCTCTTTACGTATTCCATGTTTGCCTCCATCAATACCAAAGTTACCGACTTATATCCCATGTTTGATCTCTTTACGCATTCCATGTTTGCCTCCATCAATACCAAAGTTGCCGACTTATATCCCATGTTTGAACTTTGATCTCTTTACGCATTCCATGTTTGCCTCCACCAATACCAAAGTTACTGAATACTAACTTATATCCCGTGTTTGATCTCTTTATGCATTCCATGTTTGCTTGGTAAAATGCTGCGATGCTCTTCATGTCCTCCGAATACCCATCAAAGAGATAAGCTTGAACCTGTGTTTTACATATCATCAAGGTCTACTCATTGTTGAATAAGAAGATACGGAATATGAAATACAATGAACATAACTATTTATACCACGAATTGTTAATGGAAAACCCGTAATAGCTCTAACCTTCATTCCGGTTGATATTGCGCCAGTTACCACTTGGGTTTCAAACTCAATTGCCTCAGGGAAATGATCTTTTAGAAGCCTTGCGAGCACATCTCTATTAACGACGTAGATTCCCATGCTAAAATGCTTACTATGAGCAGCGGACTTGTGTTGGAGATGGGTCCCTCTCACATGGAGGGACTCATTCCAACATTGCGGCAGTCCAAGCCGCAATTGCTTTTGTTGAAGACGCCATTTTTGATTCAAATGGTAGGTGGTAGATGGTAGGCATCATTTTCATCTTCTGCCAAAGTTGACGCCACTAACATTGAAGAGAAGCTCGCCAACTACCCCATGTCTTTTGCCTATAAATAGGCAGGAGATGAAGAACGAAAACAACATATACAGAAAAAATAGAGAGGAAATGAGAGCGTTGTTTTTGCTCTGAAGTTAGGAAATTTATTCCTAAAAGGTTGGTGAGTGACAAAATAGTGAGGTTAGTATTTTTAGGTTGGGAAACACCTTATGAGCCACTATTTTGGTTTTATCTTTGTATATCTACTATTTGTAATAGTGGAAGAAAAATTCTGAGTTTTGTCCGTGGACGTAACCCAAAGTTAAGGGTAAACCACGTTAAATATTATGTGTCCATTTTGCTCATTTTATTTTTCCTTTTCATAAAATACACCCGTTGCGCCCAACAACTTGAACTTTTTGGAACTTGAAGCCTGAATTTTTAGAAGGTTGTGAGTATCAAAGAGAAAATGACTGACTATAGTCCCATTGAATCAGAACATGGAAGAGCAGGATATTCTTGAATCAACATACAGAGATAATGATGTCTTGCTTGCTTTCTGAACTGATATTGAATTCTACAACTTAGTTTTCTAAATTTACTTCTAATAAGCCAAGACCTGGGTCTTGATCTCTTACTGACTTCAAAACAGCAATGGTGATATCAGCATGACCACTCCTATGGGCTTCTATTAAAATTTGGTAGTTCAATGAGTAGAGATGGTGGCCTTGAAGGACCAGAAATTCTGATACTGGTTGCTCTTCCAATATCCAGAAGCATTTTCTCATGGCATCAGCAGTTCCCTGACATTAAATATGGCATCAACAGTTCCCTACAATTAAATAAGAAATGAGTCAGTTCATATGAGTTATTGTAGCCCTCAATCAAGTAGAGGTTATACATGCATGGTGAAGCAAGATAAGCTACCAAACCTGAAACCAGCCTAAGTCTTCATAAGTTTTATATGCCGCAACCGCTTCGAGGAAGCTTTCTTTGCCAATACCAATCCCAGCATATGCTTTTGAGAGATGTGAATTGAGACAAGTAGAGTTGAATTGAGTAAGAGCATAAATCTTGTCTATGTTACTAGTGATAACTGCATCAATTAGTCTATAGTTTGCTACTATGGGAACAGCTCCATCTGATATTCCTTTTGGCAGTGGATATAGACCTGAGTCTGATCCATCTCCAAATATTATTGCTGCAACACTCTGCCATAAGTGAAAATCCAAGCATTTAGAGGTTGAATGGATAGGTTGTGAACTTGATGAATATATTAAAAAAAAGGACCTGATCACTGCAATGATTGGTGATCTTGTATACTGAGATTGATGACAACTAGATATGAGCAATCTTGGTGGAGAGAAAGAAGATGAATTTGAGAAACATCTTTTAGGACAATGGTCCAATTCGACCAGGAAGAGGTATGCTTTGACATTTCCCGGTGTTCTAAAGGAAAGTTGCAATGCTACCATCAAAAGAGAGACACAAGAAGAAGTTTGATACGTCAAATTATTTGCTTCAGATTACCATACATTTATGATTTAATAAAGAAATCAAAAGGAATATTTTGGTTTCGAGATCTTCCTTTCATGGCCAATGTCTATTACTGGGTGCAAGTGCACTTGTCTCAGACCGAAGTCCTTTATTGTACTTCTTTAGACATGAATATAACCAAAAACTCATGTTTAGCATAACAGGTCTACATTTTCATGACATGTTTAACTTTGATTCTAAGCTTCTTTTTTTCCCTTTTCTCTTTATTGCATTTTGTTCACGCCGTTTTTGTTACA
Source organism: Erythroxylum rufum (assembly GCA_027478365.1). NCBI lineage: Eukaryota > Viridiplantae > Streptophyta > Magnoliopsida > Malpighiales > Erythroxylaceae > Erythroxylum > Erythroxylum rufum. Next base: position 9,829,518 of record JANIHZ010000005.1, read on the forward strand.
GGAACAAAGAAAGTTGGCCGAGGAACAACGTGAGCCGAGATTCCTGTAGTACAAGGCTGCTACTAGTACTAGGACTGTTGTACTGTAACGAAGGCCAAACTTAAAAAGTTCCTGTAGTACAAGGCTTTGTATTGGTGTGGGCAAAACATGGGTCAACTCGTGAATCCAGATCCTCTGTCCAATATTACTCTGTTTTATTCTGTTTTATAGAATCTCAGCCTTTTATTTTGCGGGACTCACACGAAACTCATGCGGAACCTACATAAATAAATAACTGAGATTTATTAGATACAATAAGACACTATAATATTGGATAGAAGATCTGAACTCCCAACTTATTCATTTGACTTCTGCAAGTATAAATACCAGAGAAGCAAGTAAGTTGGGACAGAGCACTGATCCAGCTAAGCATTGTCTCAGCGTATATGCATCCTTTCTAATTTTCTTGGTCTTCCACATGAAAATTTGGTGTTAAACATCTAGCTTTAGTTCAAGCATAACACCCTAAGCAGCCACTGTCCCACCGCGTCCTTGTTGTAATAATATACAACCCAAGAAAGTTCCCTGTATGCTGTTGCATTTTACTTTATTGTGGCAAATGAAGTTTAAAACAGACATATCACAAATTGGAAATCATACAGATATAAATCACATTGATTCGTTTTTTAATCTCTATATGTCCATTTCTCCTAAGACTAAAAGACATTTTCATATTCCTGACTTTCCAGGGCATAGCAAGAAGAAAGGCCAATGGTATGTGGCATCAAACTCATAATCTCTGAATTTATTTGGTACTACAGAAGAATGGTTGCAACAGTTCAACGATTCACAACATATGATCCCTCTCAACGCCTATAAAGTTATTATGATAATCCTGGGACGTCATAACAAGTCTCACTTATCCTCACTCTTTGAGAGACAATTCTGCAGTCTCATCAGAAAGATATTTGAAACATTTAGCAGGAAAAAGGGTGTACATTGTCGAAAGTAACAAGTTCAAAGTCCACTACTTCAGATGATGCTCAAACAAAGAAGCCATCTCAATCTGCAATACAAGTAACAAAAGGTAATAGTCAATCAACTTGTGGAACGAATAGACGTATGAACTTTGTTGGCCAGTTTTTATATAAGAAAAGCACAACAATTTGTACACAAAATATTTGACGGCTCCACGCAATTGTACTTGAAACAAATGAAGATGAGAGGTTGAAATTAATATCCTATCATTTATAATCCATAACCCTGTCTTACACTTAAAAAGCAGGTACATCATGCGTCCTTGAATCGAACCCTCTCTCGACTAAACTAATTTCTTCCTTCTCCTGGACCAACAAGGTGCAGTACAGGAATATTCATTTGTTATCAATCAACTATGCCTTTCAGTCTGATTTATATGAATTGATAAAAAATATAAGAAAGTCTGCCTCTTCCTCTGCCTTTTTGTTTTCTTTATTTGTATTTATCTACATGCAATCGTAGCAATATGCATCATACTCTTTCATTGATTATGCCTGAATATTAGTTTCAAGGTCTAGAGACTGCACATCTGAATGAAGAAAATGCCAAATATAGCTTTCAGTCAATGACGACTTGCAACAAAATGAACTGAACTTTTCAAGTGTTGAGCATCATGATGATTAATAACTGGTTTCAAGATTCACACAAAGTTACTATGCCCATTGCTGTACGTGGGATTGGAATTTCCCATCTGCTATGCGCATCACTCAGGTATTTGAAGAATGAGGCACAGCAAGAGTATAGCCAGTGAACTAGATAATGTTTCTTGGAACATAATACATCTCACAGAACTATGTTGTGGAAAAACATGCTCTTGATTGACACCAGAGCATAGCTTTTGGTTGAAGGAAAAGGAACAAACAAATGACCAGAGAAGAAGAGGCTCGGAGTGTTCAACACTGAAGTTAATAAACATTAGAGCTGAAAAATTATATTCCACCCTACTTAAAATATCAACTTACAGCTGTCAGAGCAGTTTCAGCGCCCTTATTCCCAGCTTTTCCACCAGCTCGATCTAGAGCCTGCGCTTGTCACAATGTGAAGCATTCAACACATTTTTAATGCATAGAGTTGGCATATGAATTTATTATCACATTACCTGCTCCATGTTATCACAAGTCAGAACACCGAATATACATGGTACTCCTTCAAAGTCATGAACAAATATCATCAGTTACCATTGGAAGCATTTCAATTGAACCAGAAACAGTAGCACTAAAATCAACAATAGCTTATGATAAATAGAAAATGAGATAATTTCTCTAACAATTCTTCTAGAAGAATGCCTACATACAACATCTAGCTCCAGCAATCCCAAATGTATATACGCATAGTAGTTTTCTGGAGACAGCTATGTTTTCGCAAGGAGTATATGGGCTTAAATGACTTAAAAAGTGAATGCGATCACATGTGTCAATGGCAAGACTAGTTTGACCATTATTGATGGCACAATCAAATGACGTTTAAAAAATGTGTCTTTACATATAATCCCATCCCAAAGAACAACTACAGACACAAGAAATGGTATCATTGTACCTTATTAAATTTCCATGGGAAGCCAAAGAAAATGACACTAAAATGTCTGACTAGCGAAAGCTCAAGGACCAACCTGAATTGAGACCAGCTGAAAGTACCCCGGAAGTAGCTGAATTAACAACAGCATCATAATGTGACGTATCACCCCTTATCTACTAACGAGCAAAAAGAAAGTGGACATTAGGGCCATTAGCTAGAATGCAGTCAGCAACCAAACAGTGATGAGCTACCCCTACTGAACAAATGTTATATCTTCGTACTAAATCCATTAGTGCTTCATTGCTTAAAAGAGAAAATCATACCACAGCTCCAATGCACAAAATTGCATGGTAATTTCCCGACTTTCCCAGCTTTTCTGCAACAACACCTATTTCAAAGCTACCTGGAACCCACACAATCTGAACCAAGAAAAAAGAGGAAGAAAAAGGAAAGTGACCACACCAGTCAAAACTCTGTGTTGACATAATTATAAACGAAATATTACAAAATTCAAGCTCAGAATCACATACATCGATGTCTTCTTCTTTTACAGAATATCTCTTGAAAGTTTGCACAGCCCCCTCTAAGAGTAGCTTCGTCACAATCTCATTAAATCGCGCAACAACCTTTTGCATTTTCCCCAAGTGAATAACAGCAATGAGGATTAGGTTAGTTAGTATTGGTAGCACTGAAACATTAGTACATGAAAAAAAAAATGCGAGGATGAACTTAAAATAGACGAAAGAAGCATAAAAATCAGTCTCTGTCTCCTAATTTCTTGTTTCTGATAGGAAGTTAATGTACATTAAATGGTTGAAAACCACCAAAAACTACAGAAATGAAAGTTAGATAACAAATGGCACTAAGATTAAGATTGAGAGAAAGAAAGCTAACCACAGCAAAACGAAGGCCCTCAGCTCTGGTAAGGGATCCAACCAATTGCCTAACACCTGCTTCTGCTTTCCCAGACGATGCCCAACTTTCCTTCTTCTCAATCCCAACGCCAATGCGACGATTCCCAAAAGCTATACATAACCATTCACTTAAACAACCTCAAAAGACGTAAACTTTCCACTAAAGATGATAACCTTGAATTGGGTCAAGTCTCAACTGTACCTGGCATAGATATGGAAGACGAGAAATGGGTTAAATTCTGAGGAAGAGCCAAAGAGGTACGATTCTGATTAAATTGAGTCAACGACGCCACCCGTTGACCAGAGGAAGAAACCACCGTCATCGCTGTTGCACCCGTCGCCGCCGCCGCCATCATCACAGTCCCAAACTGCTTAAAACCCAACGGGGAAATCGAATTGCAGACACAGGTCAGCGGTGTCCGAGTGATCTGTAACCCAAATCAGAACTAACAGGGGCCTACATTGACCAATAAGTTCAAGTTTTCTTTTAAATTAATGATAAATTAATAATTTATTAGTGTATTTATGAATAGTTATCATTTTTCACTGGTTTAGATGATCATAGTTTAAAGGTTTAAATTACCATAGAGTAGGGTTTACTGTGTTTAACCATCTGCTGTCTATTTTTACCTCTTCCCTTTCATTTCTATCACCATTTTGTCTCTTGTTTGCTCTCACACTTTCTTAGCCGCCATTACTAAGGAGGAGCACCAAAGGTTGCAACTTTACAAACTTCATCTATGGTAAGACGTTTCAACTCACCATAGCCTATAAACTTTTCATTTGGGGTTTGTAGTTGTTTTTAAGGTTTCCGAAAATTGTACTACTCTCTTTCATTCGTTAGCTGTTAAGAAGATGCGGATAATTCTTCCCAAGTTTTCATCTATCGTATTCGGTTTTACATATACAAGAAAATGGCCCTATGATTTGTTAACTTGGTGGATTTTTTTGTGTGATTTTTGATCAGGAGATAGCATTTGCCACTGTATCTCTTAAGCTGCCTAGTATCCCTGTATACGGAGGTGGTATTGGGCAAGCAAGACGAAGAAGTTGTTCTGGTCATCGGAATCGAGCCCGCTTGACAGTTGTGAACTCACTTTCATCCAATACTGCTGCCATCCCAATCATGGTACGGCTACGCTGGTCTGTGAAATTTTGTTGTTGTTATCTTGTTTTTTTTGGTTACAATATTGGTTGAATTTGGTTCCTGGGGTTTTGGCAAATGCCAATGTTTCTTTGTAGAAATTCTCCTGCGAACCTGGTACGGAAAACAATTAACAGTTGGATAGCATTTTCATCGTGCTTAGCAAATTTGTTTGGAGTAATAGCTTGAGCACTCTATAAACGTACCATCTAGTGGCCCTGTTCAGATTCATCAAGTAGTCTCCATTAAGCCTTCTTCTTACTCTGCTTCTTCTTCTTTTCATTTTTGCTGGTATTTACAAAAGATATCATAACGCTAAGACAAAATCCCTGTCTGTTTTTAGTTGAGAGTTATATCTGTTTCTTTATGTATATTACCAGAGCACATATATGTTGCATATATTTGGAAGTTGTCACTTAACTTTCCTCTTTATTTTGGCTGTCTTAAATTGATTGCAGGTGAATAGCTGTAGTGGCCAAATGGGGAAAGCTGTCATCAAAGCTGCAGATTCTGCAGGGCTTCAAATTCTTCCCTTTTCATTTGGCTCTGAGGAAGAGTCTGGCCATGTTGTGGAAGTATGTGGAAAGGAGATACAAATACATGGTCCTAAAGAGAGAGAAAGCATCCTCACATCGGTTTTGTCAGATCACCCAAACCTAATTGTCGTGGATTACACTGTGCCTTCTGCAGTGAATGGTAACCTTTTCTAATATCTTTTTCTGGCGATCCTTAATGATATAGGATTTTACTGCCTTTCTGATTGAAGGTGGTTTGCCATCCCAAATTTTACTTACATTCAGTTTGAAGCTTCCCCTGACACTTTCTGTAATATTATTTCTTTTTATTTTGTGCACAGGAAATGCTGAGCTTTATTGCAAAGTTGGAGTGCCTTTTGTTATGGGAACCACTGGCGGAGATAGGAATCAATTATACAAGACTGTTGAGGACTCGAAGGTTTATGCTGTGATTTCTCCACAAATGGGGAAACAAGTGAGTTGAATTTAGGAACTCTGGTTGGTTATAAAGAGTTATCTTCTTTTCTGTTATTTTTATCATGTTGCATGCCCACATAGATTATTTTCTTTTAGGTTGTTGCATTTCTTGCGGCCATGGAGATTATGGCGGAGCAATTCCCTGGTGCTTTTTCTGGCTATTCCCTGCAGGTACTTTCCTTGTTTCTCTTTGCAGTTTTGGTGGAGAATATGCATTTAGAAGCACAAACACGTGAAAAAAAAAAACCGAATCTGGATTAACTGTTACGAAACTTGAGCTGATCAGTACCATCTCACTAGGACCTAACAGCATGTGTCTGAATTACACTGAAATGAACCATATAGGAGCTAGTCCAGACCTTGTTGCAGCCAAAAAGCTTAAATGATTATGGTGAAATCTCATCACCTACTATACGTGAACTTGGTTGATGCCCGACTTGAAACTCTTACAGAAGTCAGCAGACAGCCCGTCTCTCTCTTGTAGGAGAAAAACTAAAAGAGGTTAATATCTTACTTGTTCTGATGATTCATTTTGTCTACTTCTGTGCTCAGTTCTGATTTGATCTGAGGACAGAAGCCACATATCCCATCGAGAAATGCAGTCCTGCTTCTGAGATGGGATTTATTTTTGGATGGAGAAGAAAATAAAGTGATTGTGCTTATCGATGAAGCATTTATATTTGCCTAGACAGACACAAACTGATGTAGAAATATAGCCCGTACAAATATGTATACTCTAAATTCAAATCACATATCTGGACAATCATTTTGAAATCTTGGTACTGTTTGTTAATTGTTGATCTATTATATAGTAAAGTCAAAACTGATGGCACATGCTGTTACATATGTCTCACTTCTAGGTGATGGAGTCCCATCAAGCAGGAAAGTTGGACATCTCTGGAACTGCAAAAGCTGTAATTTCTTGCTTCCAAAAATTGGGAGTCTCTTTTGATGTGGAGCAGGTACATTCATCCATGCTTTATTATAACATGAAAAGAAACCTTGGCTAAAATTATCTGGTCCTTACATGAGCTTAATACGCATTAAAGTTGTCCAGAAGAAAGACTAGAAATATGGTAAATACAGGTATTGGAGCATCATGAGAAATATTTACCAATAGGGAAAAAAAGGTAGAACATAAGAGACATCTATTTGCCATTGTCTTTGAAGTGTGATTGTAACTATCTATCAGCATGTATTTTGTACCCATTGAATATTGATGATTACCATTATCTGTTTCTTTCCTTTTTGTCAAACTGAGCTTTTGGTTAATTCTGAATGCTGCATTTTCTGCAGTGTGCTTTGACTGTGCTCTAGTTCCACTTCTCTCACTTATTCCTCCTCTTTCTCATTATATTTTTTTTTTCCAGGCAAAAATGATCCGAGATCCCAAACAGCAAATTGATATGGTAGGAGTTCCTGAGGAGCATTTGTCTGGTCATGCATTTCATATGTATCATCTGACATCACCTGATGAAACGTAAGAGCAAAAATGCACAATTTGTGCATTCTTTTTTCTTCCCTTTCTTTTCATGGGGCTGAACGACCATAAAGTATTTCTTTTCTTTTTTTTTCTCTCTCTTCTTTCAGAGTTACCCTTGAGTTCCAGCATAATGTTTGTGGTAGATCAATATATGCAGAGGGTACTGTTGACGCTGTAATTTTTCTTGCTAAGAAGGTGAAGCACTTCCATTCCATATCCAAAATGTGTTACTCTTTTTAACTTTGCAGCATTAGAATATGAGATGGATTCTAAACGTGAAACTAACTCTATTGTCTTCCTTGTACCCTTCCATAACACGGGGAAACTGCAGATTCAAATGAAAGCGGATAAGTGCATCTACAGTATGATAGATGTCTTGAAGGAGGGTAACATGAGATGAGTTAGAATGCCATTGCCAGATTGCCTTCACTTTTCAATTTTGTCCGGCAGCAGTTTGTGACTGCAGTTCCATTGGCAGTTTAGTGTTGACAGGTCTGCATGCTTTGGAAGATTGACAGAAGCCTTAGCTGAATGCCAGCGAAGCTCCAAGTGGATTTTGTGGTTGATGTGGCACAGATTGCACATTCTGAGCAGAATTTGTCTCCGTGAAGCCAACTTCGAACGCTTGACCGAGCAAATTTTGTGACAAAAATGATTAGATGAGCAGCTAAACAGAGAGAACTCAGTGTTGCTTATGGTTATTATTTTACTGCTACTTTAAGCTCTTCAGTATGGGGTTAGTTGGCATCCCCAAGCATGTGTGAGATGATGCCTAATCAAATTTTCCTCATTTCGTAGTAGTGATTTGAGGCCTTTTGCTGCATTAAAAGATGGTCATGCTCAAATTGCTGTTTTTCTGTCTCTTCTTTTCTGCAGAATATGCTAATAAGAGAGACATTGTTGGACTAGTCTGAGCTACCTGTGATAAGTAAGAAAAACAAAACCTTCAATAGGCAGCCTTGGCGCAATGGCTGTCTATGTAAACTAATTTGTATACAAGAAATGCTTAGATTTATTGAAGGAAATGAGATCATTTATTTATTATTCAACATTTTTCTTTAATGATCTAAAAAAGCCTTTGAATGCATATATGATCTTGATTTTGCACAAGATCAAACTTCGTGAATAGCATTTTAAATGACTCGGAGCTTAGCGCATTTAATAAGTGAACGAGCTTTGAACAAGCCTTGAGTTGAGCCATCAACTTACCGGCTCGCCAAACTTTGTATTCCTCTCCTATCTTTAATCAATATTTTTTAATTTTTTTAAAAAACAAGTATATATAAAAAAAAGAATAAGCTTAAATTATCGCAGCCTAACAAAAAGAGAATATGGTTTTGTCGTCTTACGTTACGTATATTCTTGGAGAGGATAAAATAAAATATGTTTCCAAAAAAAAATTATTGGCGCAGACATTCATCGTTGTAATTAGTAATTATTGGTACTGATACGTTGGGAGTTTGGGTTTATCCTATAACAACCAACTAGTGAAAGGCAGGCCAAGAACTGACACTCTCTTTGTTGTGCTCTTTGAAGTTGTTCCGGGGTTTAAGGTAAAGGGTTTATCGATTTCCACTTCCACTCTCCTTTACCTTTCTCTGCTCGTCTTGCTACGTGTTGAAACTTCAGTATATGCTACCAGGATTCTATCTTTTTTGGGTAAAGCTGCTGACTTTAGCTTTTCATTTTGCTTGGTGCTGTTTCCTGAATTTGGATATGCTTAATTTCATTCTGCTATAGGACTTTTGTTTGGTGTTTGCTTCATGTTCTAGAGGGCAACGTAAAGTCTGCTTCTTTTTAACACCCTAGTGATTTTTGCCCTTAAAAGTTTCATTTGCAGTTATTTCAAGTGGAGATACATTTGTATTCAATTCCATTTTTTTTTCCAACTTATGCGCTTTCTCTATCCAGAATGGTAAAAAGGAAATCTTTACCTCATGCTTTCTGGATATTTCTTGCAGTTCAACATTGTGATGCACTAATGGCATTACAACATACTTTAAGGTTACAGAATTTGTTCTCACCCATAAAAGAGCACAAATACAGAGGTTTGCCTCCATTTGCTGGTATTAGTTGTCATACGGAAACTAGAAGAATCGACACTGATGTTTCCTGCTCTTGTTCTTGTATCCCATCACGTTTTCTGAAAGCTCCCTTGCAGGTATGCTCCTAAATCTGGAATTCTTTCCCGATTAGTGTTGAAAATAGAATGAGTATAAATAAGCTTCGTTTTGGATAACTTTTGCTCATGGAAACTTGGCTGTCTGAAAAGCTGCAAGGTAGTGCTCCTAGAAGTAGCAGAACAAGAGCTTCTAAAACTGTGCAAAACCAAAAGTCTGATGATGGGAAGAGAAGGCAATACGAAGATTCTAGTGACAGTGACGATGATGGTGACAATTATTCAGCAAAGAAAGACAATAAGAATGATCCAAATTATATAGATCTAGAAGAAAGGCGCCAGTGGAGAACGGCAGTCAGAAATGTACTGAAAAAGCATCCTGATCCTGAGGAGGAACTTGACCATGAAGAAAAAAAGATAAAGATGCAGAAGCTTCTTGAAGATTACCCACTTGTTGTTGAAGAAGATGATCCTGATTGGCCTGAAGATGCTGATGGATGGGGATTTAACTTGGGTCAATTCTTTGACAAGATCACCATCAAGAATAACAAGAAGGATGATGATGAGAACTATGATAGTGAGAATGAAATAGTGTGGCAAGATGATAACTACATTCGTCCAATCAAAGACATTAAGACTGCTGAGTGGGAGGAGACTGTGTTTAAAGACATTAGTCCGTTAATCATCTTAGTGCATAATCGCTACAGAAGGTTTTCTCTTTATTCTTTTTGTTTGCTGCTTTCTCTTAGTTCCTTCTTACTTTAGCTAGTATCAGTGCTTTGAATTTCAATATGTCCAATCAAAGTCGATGTGGTCATATCATCTAGTTTGCACCTGTATTGTCATTTTTATCTTCTGATCAGTCATTGGATTTTAGTATCCTCAGTCTGGCATTCCCATGTTACCTGAACTTTGATGACTGACCTTAAATGAAACATTGCTTGATACTTTATTTGAAACTTGGACAACTAGCTCCACTTTCTGTTCCTTTAAAAAATTCATATGTAGAAGATGAAAATTATCATTGAAGATCTACCTTGCGAAATAAGTCTTTATCTAGACTGTCTGCAATTTTGTCATTCAACAATTAACGTGCCATTAATGTTCTGCCGCTATTTTTTCTCTGATCAGACCAAAGGAAAATGAGAAAATTCGAGATGAGCTGGAGAAGGCTGTGCACATTATTTGGAATTGCAGACTTCCTTCACCAAGAGTGAGTAGCATTTTGAATTTTCTCTTGTGCCTTCCATCCCTTATTAGTGACTTCTGCTCGTGGATAATCATCTTCCATCTCATACAGTGTGTTGCTGTTGACGCTGTAATGGAGACTGACGTGGTCTCTGCTTTGAAGGTTTCTGTCTTCCCAGAAATTATTTTCACTAAAGCAGGGAAGATCTTGTACCGTGATAAAGGTAATTTAAAACATACAACGATTTGTCAATTTCATAACTCAGCTCTCTTATCTGATATCAGTAACTTTTCTCAACTTTTTGTTGTTGTTGTGGTACAGCTATTCGAACTGCAGATGAATTTTCAAAAATAATGGCATACTTCTATTATGGAGCATTTAAGCCACCTTGTTTGAATGACATTGAAGATGACCAGGAGGAAGAGTTGATCCCATCTATTCCCATCAACAGTAACTGATGCAAAAGTTATTTGTACGAAAATACTTAAATGAACGAAAATTTGCATGAACAATGTAGTCTATGTATACTTTATGTGGCATTTCCTTTTGTATCTACTCAGAAATTGAGAAGGCTGTCTGCTACTGTTCATCTAAGCTTGAGTATGGAATCGGTGATTCAAAATTACCATTTTTGTTGGGAAGTGTGTTGTGCTCTTATGGAGCTATTCCTTCAACTGAACCTAGGTAAAATTAGGATATAGATTTGGAATCTGTGACGTTGGGAGGATTGCAAGAACAGAACTTAATTCTTTATGTTTCCATGATCTCAAGCAAGCTAAGCTTAATCATGCTATGTAACATCCTGACTTGGGTTGGTTATAAACTATAAACATCTTGATGCACAAGCAAAGAAAAGGAACTTGAGCCAATTGAAGAACCTTGAAATTCTACTTCAAGGTTGTATAAATTCCAGCTTAAAAAGTGACACGTAGAAGAAACATTACACTTGGAAATATTCTTAATCTTGAATGAGATGTAATTATAATAAATAATCAAATGTGTAACTTAACTCTTGAAGAAATTAGATATTGTGAACACCACAGCAGCAGAAAGCATTGTGGTAATGGAATCTGAATGCAAAGAGTTGGTTTGTGCTGGAGCCATCAAACTTGCAGTCAGCTACACCAACGGTTCTCTTTGTCGTCTTCTCTCCAAAAACTGTAAGACATTTCCCTGAGCTACGAGACACCCAGAACCGGAATTCTCTGTGGTTCAGTTTCTTTGGTGGATTAACTGATTTCCAATCAGCCTCAGCTAAGTTTTCTAATGACTTCAACGACCGAAGGCTAACCTTGCCATGCTTGTCTACAGTTAGATAGCTTTCTCCACCTGAGCACCGGTCCATGTAGTCACTAAATCTGCAACAGAAAACTCTTAAACTTCTTCGTGATGATCTCGTGCTCAAGATGAGGATGGTTTAAAATGTCAGGGTCTAGAATGGAAAATGCAGCGTTTATGGTTTACCTGTGGTAGCCAGAAGCTGAACCAGAGGTGGATTTCCAACCATAATAGGAATTATAATCGGCTGAGGTGCCGCCTTTGATATTGGGAACCGAGTAAACACCCCTATCATCTGCATCCACAAAATCAGATTGCAAGGCACCAGCAATTAGATTGTCATCAAAAGCTGTCATCTGAGGGTAGGCTTCACTGGCAGGACATGAATGTGACTCACAGTTGGAGCATTGACCACAAAGTTTATTACTGTTCAAGCCCTCAACTACAAGATGAATCATTGCAAGAACAACTAGGATGAGAGAAAGGAAGGGTCTGTCCATGTTTTAAAATGAATCAGTTCCTGGTATTTCAGTGCAGGCCTTTCTTATTTGCTAAGCCAAGAACAGGCAGAGCTATATATAGAACAAGAGATCACGTCAGGTCAGGAGACCATCTGAACATACGGTTTCATTAGGCAAGGGTGCTATTTAGATTCTGAGGTGATTCTTGGTTTTATCAGCTTCTACTATGTACCTTGGATGTACTGAAGGGGCATTTCTGGGATATATAAACCTTTTCAGCTTTTGGGAAGAAAAGAAAACATGTTACTATATATGCTTTGGATGATAACGAGAGTAAGCTCGTCTTGTATTATAGCTTAGAACCATCGTAAGAGATCTGTGGAATATGCAACATTATGATCTTTTCATTTGAGTCAGATCAGCATCTTTTGTACTTCAAACGGAAAATCTTCATTTAATCTGTGTTTTCCATCCTAATTACCTATCACTTTCTATATATCCAAACGGTGAAGAAAGAGTAGAGGTGTGTGTCTCTTGACCACGAGCCAATATTCACATTGTTTCATTGTTTTCATGGTGTTGACAATTTCGTTCTTTGAAAGAAACTATGTTTAAAACATTTATTTCTTACCTGGAATGAGTTCACCTTTAGACCCAATTTGTTTTATTGCATCTTTTTTACAATGAAGTTGTCGTATGCAAATTGTCCAAAGTGAAAACTACAATTTTTAAGTCCTGTCAAACAGACTGTTAACAGTTGCAGACCGCAACACAGGTTTTGATGTTGACAATGACGATGGTACCGAACCAGTGGCTTCCAAATTATTATGTTTTGGCTTCTCTTACAACTTGAGGGATGACTTGAGGGCTGCACATTCTGCATAAACCAAACTACGCAAAGTAGGATCCTATATCTCTTAACTGGTTCAACCATTAAAGCATGAAAATGGAAGGCCCGCATGTCTGCCATATTCCTTCCTAAAGATTCAACTAACCCGCCATTGCAGACGTAAAATACTCAAAACAGCTAAATAGAGCTGAAGTTAGTAAGTGAGGAATGCTATTAATGCTCGAATCTTAATGAAACAAAACTGTATATACTCAAAAAATCTATCCTCTTACAGTGCTTTTACTGTCAAATACTACTAGTAATAAGAGCTAATTACATGCTAAGTTCGGCTTTTAAATCACAAATTGATAAGAATTGACATTTGAGATAGCACCTTCTTTGATGATAGCTTTAAAGTTGTCACACAGACTACAGTTTCAGACTTAATTTCTGTCAACAAAATTGGCACCATCTATAGACTATATACTATGCTTGTAACAGGTAGCACAGGGCCTATTACGTACTCAGGATCAAACATGAAGGGGTAAAAACGAAAAAATTGCGGAATACCTATTTTCAGGTCCATTCCGACTTCCGTAGCAGTTTTCGACATCCAAACGAGCTCCGATTCTCCCGAGCCTGTTGGGAAAGTTGTTCATCGTCGTCCAATCTAGGCCTTTCTACAGCTGGCTCAATTACGAGCTCTCCTAACGGGTCAGAGAACTTTATGCTTGTGAATCACCGAGTAACTGCAGGAGACCTTAACTTTTATATAGCTTCCATATCGAGCTTCTCCATCACAAGGCCGATATGGATCGGGTCCACACTGAAAGGGATCCATTTTTCTCCCGGACTTCGACCCGCTAATTTAGATCCTTTGTTGGGCCACTTTATTACTCTTATCTTGATTGAATTACGTAACTTAACTGGTAATTTATTGAAAACCAAAATTACAATTAATAACTGTCCATTTACAAAGAGAAGGACAAAATTGCCCTTAAGGAAAAGGGCAAAAATGTCTAACAATCTTCCCCTTGGACAATTATTAATTGCAGTGTTTTGTCAAGTACAAAAAAGTCAAAAAGTCGGTTAAGCTATGCTACTGTATTGGTACCAATTTCAAAAACATATTCAATCCAAAGGTAATGAAAATCCACCATTATGTTCTGTAAGGTTTTCGATATCGAAAAATATCAAACACATGTATCATATGTGATATAGGTCCAATATAATCACAAGTATCTAATGCCTCACTAACATGAATGGAAAAATAGAGTGTGGCAAACTACGATGATACCTATATGATCTAAATGTATCATCTTCGTTTGTAGGTCTCGATTTCTCCAACTTTATGCTAAACTGCAACAGAGAAATCCTATATTCTCTTATTGGATGCTAAACAGCATTAGAAAATATCTTTATGGGATCAAAACCTCATATCCCTCTATGTCATATTAAACTTGAAGGATATCCATATGAACTTAATGTGTTTAATGACACAGATGCAAGGTCAATCTTTATATATGCCCTCATGACCTTTAAAATGCTCGAGATTAACACAAGTCTCAAAACTTCCATATGTATCATGACTATAAACAAAACAATTATTACTGAGGATAAAAGAAAATGATCATTTTCATTAACAAAGAACCATAATGTCATAATACAATACACAAAGTATTAAGGAGAAAAAACAAGGATCCCTAACTAATATTGTCTAAGGACTTCAACACGCTCATAATGGATACATGTTGGACAAATACTAATGGGTGAAGTCCTTTAGTCAAGGGATCAGCCAACATTTCCTCAGTCCTGATGTGCTCTACTTCAACGTCACCCTTCTGAATCAACTCCTCTATGGTCAAATATTTGACCTCTAAATGCTTAGACCCTGTGATATTCTTGTTGTTGTTACTGAACAACACTACAGCAAGATTATCACAGTACAACAGAATGGGTCTAGCTATCAAATCCACCACAGACAACTCAGAAATCAAGTTTCTAAGCTAAACCGCCTGTGTAGCAGCTTCATAACATGCAACAAACTCTGCATGCATGGTCGAGGAAGTTACCAGTGTCTGTTTGACACTCTTCCACGATACCGCACCATCTGCCATCATGAAGATGTAACCTGATGTGGATTTGCGATCATCCGGACACATAACAAAATCGGAGTTCGTATGCCCTGTGAAGATCAGATCGTTGACTTTCCTGTATGTCAACACATAATCTTTGGTACCTTTCAGATATCTCAACACCCGTTTGACTGCATACCAATGGTCTATACCAGGGTTTGCCTGACATCGACCTAGCAGTCCAACGGCAAATGCAATATCCGGTTTAGTGCATACCTGTGCATACATCAAGCTACCTACTGCACTAGAGTACGGAATATTCCTCATAGCCTCTCTTTCAACTTCATTCTTTGGACACTGTGCCAAAGATAATTTCTCTCCGCGAGAGATAGGTGCTACAACAGGTCTACAATAAGCCATATTAAACCTTTGTAGCACTCGCTCAATGTATGCCTGTTGTGAGAGGCTTAATGTGTGTTGAGATCTATCTCGGTGAACCTGTATACCGAGGACACAAGATGCTTCACCTAAATCCTTCATGTCGAACTGTTTGGCCAAAAGTTGCTTTACTGCAGCAACATAGTCAAATCATTCGACACGAGCAAGATATCATCGACATATAGAAGTATAAAGATGACTCTGCTCCCCCTGACCTTATGGTATAAGCATTTTTCGACTTTGTTTTCTACAAAGCCAAATGAGGTCAGAACCTCATCAAACTTAAGGTACCACTGTCTGGAAGCTTGCTTCAAACCATATATTGATTTATTCAACTTACAGACCTTTTCAGTTGCATCTTGATCCTGAAAACCTTC
>JANIHZ010000005.1:9883831-9902114 GCA_027478365.1 Erythroxylum rufum
CTCCACATACCCGCCCCAGTTCGGGTAATTTTATCGGGTATCCATCGGGTTCGGGTACAATTGTCATCCCTAATAATACGATTGGATGGGGATATCTGAAGGATTACTTGGAAGGGATTGGTATGCCTACATGGTTTTGTCATTGGATACTTCAATGTCTTCAAACTATTTCCATAAGTGTGTTAATAAATGGGATTCCTACGAAACCATTTATGATCACTAGAGGGATTAGGCAAGGGGACCCTCTCTCCCCTTACTTATCCACTCTGGCGATGGAGGGGCTTTCAAGACTATTGACTAAAATGGTGGAGTGTAATGGGCTATATCAGTATCATTATAAATGTAGGGAAATGAAATTGTCACACTTACTGTATGCCGATGATGTGATATTATTGTGTAAGGCTGAACCACATGTGCTATTGATGATGATGAATTTGATGAACATTTTTTCTAGTTGGTTGGGGATGAAGACGAATGTACAGAAGAGTGGAATTTTGTATCTTCAGATGTTCGTAATCCGGAGTGGATTAGTAGGTTGGTGGGGTTACCTCTCCAAGAAACATCCTTCAAGTATTTGGGAGTATCGTTCACTTCGGGTAAGCCTAAATTTTATGATTTCTTACCATTGTTGGAAAAATTGAAAGGTCGAATCAATGCTTGGCAAAATCGTTTCATATCACTTGCTGCTAGAGTTACTCTTATTGTTTCAGTGTTGAACAACATACATGTACATTGGGTTATTTATGTGGTAATTCCAAAGAGAGTAATAAAGGAAACGGAGAGGATATTGAAATCATTCTTATGGACTGGTAAGAATGACAATTGCAAGAGAGCCAAAGTCAAGTGGAGCGATATTGTAGTGCCAAAAAAACAAGGGGGATTGGGCATTATTTCGATCACACAAATGCAAAGGGTATTACTTATGAAGAGAATATGGAGATTATTTGTAGATAAAGAAGCGTTGTGGGTCAAGTGGGTGCAAATTTATCACCTTAATGGGTAGAGTTTTTGGCAAATTCAATCGAGGTATGAACATTATTGGATTTTTAAGAGTTTGTTGCATCTACGAGACATGATTTATCCTATTATTAAAAGTAGGGTCGAGAATGAAGAGGATACATGTTTCTGGTTTGACAATTGGAATGAATTCAACCCTTTTTGGTTGCGAACATATTTAATAGTTTTTAGAAACCTTATCTCTAAGGAAGCTACAGTGGCATGGATAGTTCAAGAGAGGGCACGGTTGAATAGATGCAGATTTGGCCACTTATTTGAACATTATGTGAATGGTGTGCAACTTCGAAATCAGACGGACAAGCTGATTTGGGCAGCATATCAAGGTGGAGAATTTACGACCAAATTGGCAGACGATATAGGGAGAGAGCTGCATGAAGAGGTACCATGGGCTAATTTGGTATGGAAACAGGTATTAAGTCCCAAATCTGTTTTTTTCTTGTGGTTCGTTATTAAAAATAGATTGAGAACGAAGAACCGATGGTCTGGTAGCTATGATCCGCTTTGTGTGTTATGTAAACATGTCAAAGAGAGTAGAAATCACTTGTTTTTTGAATGTGAACATACCAAAGTGGTGTGGAGCAGAATTTTGCATATGATAGGGATACCAAATTTCTCTTATAAATAGAATGAGGTGTTGAATGATGTTATACGGTATTCCAGACCTGGGAGGCGAGATGGTCTCATCATCCAGACCTCGTTTCAGATGGTGATATATCACATATGAAGGGAGAGCAATAGACACTTATTTAAGGAAGTGGAACAACACAAGTATGAGCTTATTGCCATTATAGTTAACTTGATTAGAGAGTTAATCATAGCAAATGGGAAGCAAGACACCATTAGACAAGAACTCAGAATGATCTGGTTTATTTAGCTGATTTATGTGGTTATGGGCGGAATGTTTTTAGTAGTATAGTAGTGGTTATAGTAATTTTGTAATTATCCTTGTAATAGGATTGTATATTATAGTTTCCAGCTTTGGTAATATATTTCTTTAAATTAAAAAAAAACACATAAGACATATCATAAATCTGTGATAACTGTAGAGGTAAGGCTAATTTGTAAGCTAACGGCCCTATACATTGTATAATCTTATATGGCTCGATGCTTCTTGGACTAAACTTTTCTGTCCTACCGAACTTCAAAATTCTTCTCCAAGGTGATACCTGCAGAATACCTATCTCCAACATCGTACTTCATTTCTCGATGATGTTGATCAAGAAAACTCTTTTTTTGATTATGAACTACTTTTAAGCATCACCATACCACCCCTATTTTTTCCATTGTCTCTTGAACCAACTCTGGTCCCTCCAATAAATTAGCAGCCTCTATATCTAATGGATAAACTAGGCATACCAATTGAAAGAATAGAAAATATTGAAAGTCGAAGGGAAAACCCAAGAAAACACCACAATAGTTGATAAAGCCAAGCACCACAATTGTTGATAAAGATCTTGAGAGTGTCATCGGCCACATAGGCGTAAAGACCAACACAAAACGAAGGAATCAATTTCGAATTGTGAAGAAAAAGACTGAACTTTGTATTTCTGAATCACACAAAAAATACACCTTATACCCCAATTTATAGTTGAAAAAAAAACTCCTACTACTATTAGGAAACAATCTAGATAATATAGAATCATAATAAAAATTTGAAAGAAAACTCTAGTACTATTAGGAATCAACCTAGATAATATGGAATCATACTAAAGATCTAAAAGAAAACTCTTAGCACTATTAGGAAACAACTTAAACAATACAAAATCAAACTAAAGATCTAAAAAAATAAGGAAACTAACTCCTATGCATGCTCCTAAAATTTCAGTCCCAACAGATAAGG
This sequence comes from Erythroxylum rufum, assembly GCA_027478365.1. Taxonomy (NCBI): domain Eukaryota; kingdom Viridiplantae; phylum Streptophyta; class Magnoliopsida; order Malpighiales; family Erythroxylaceae; genus Erythroxylum; species Erythroxylum rufum. The sequence goes on from JANIHZ010000005.1 coordinate 9,886,689, forward strand.
CTTCACTAGCTTAGTTTCATATTCAAAACTTGCAATCACACATATACAACTGAATATTGAATTGTTTGTAAAACTCTGAAGCTCATTACCACCTTGCACGAAATTATCTTGTAAATTTAAATATAATGGCTTAGAGATAAAGTTCACTTGTGCTACGACATCATTCTCCCCTCTTGAAAAGCATTTGCTCTCAAACGTTTGTCGTTCAAGTAAGGAGACAGATCACCAACATTGAATGTAGTAGAAACTCCATAATCTCCTGGAAGATCAATCTTATATGCACTGTCTCTAATTCATTCGAGTACTTTGAATGGTCCATCAGCATTGGGCATAAGCTTATTCTTCCTTTTACTTGGAAATCTTTCCTCTCGAAGATGAATCCAAACCAGATTACCAGGTTGAAAGCTCAGTTGCTTGCAAAAACGATTAGCACAAGCCTTGTAACTCTCATTAATCTTTTCTATCTTTGTACGAATTTGCTCATGAAGCTTCTTTATTGTCTCTACCTTGGCCTTTGCATCTATACTCACCAATTCTTTCTTTAAAATAGGAAGTAAATCCATGGGGATGCAAGGATTCACATAAATAGCTTCAAAAGGAGATACTCTAGTAGCACGTGTTGGAGATCTATTATAGGCAAATTCAGCATTGGCAAGTTTTAAATCGCAATCTTTGGTGGTTTTACTCACTAATCCACGAAACAAGGCACCGAGAGTGCAATTTGTAACTTTGGTTTGGCTATCAATTTGCGGATGGTGACCAATGCTAAATAATAGCTTTGTTCTAAGTAATTTCCATGGAGTCTGGCAAAAATGACTCAAAAACTTCAAATCTTGATCAGAAATAATGCTTTTTAGTACCCCATGAAGACTAATAATCTCTTTGAAGTACAAATCAGCAATATGAGAAGCATCATCAGTCTTATAAAATGCAACAAATGAGCCATCTTTGAGAAATGTTCTACAACTACCATAATTACTTCCTTACCACGCTATGTGCGAGGTAATTCAACAATGAAATCCATACTAATATCCTCCCATGGTCGTTTTGGAATAGGAAGAGGTATGTAAAATCCTTAGTGAAAAGTACTATTTGTTCTTTGGCAAATACCACACCGAGTAACAATAGATTGCACATCACCAAGCATACGAGGCCAGTAGAAGTGTTCTTGAAGAATTTCATAAGTCTTCTAAATACCAAAATGGATAGCAAGATTACCACCATGTGTAACATCCCATTATCCATGTTGAGGCTAGAGTAGTATATATATGAGAGATTATTGAGAGATTAGAAAGTGCATTTCATGCTCATGCATATTATGGCATACACATATGCGTGATTATTGAAAATTTTGCACATTAAAATAATTGTACATGCATTCATTGATATTTTTTTGGTATAATTAATTTATATATGTGATATGTGATGTTATTGAGAATTGTGATTTATTTGTATTGAAAACTAATTTGGAGAGTGTATTTAGTGATTTAGAACTTTTGGTGAATTTTAGGAAACTTTTCGAAAATGTTGGGTATTACCGGACTATGAAAAATGTCAAGTGACAAGTAAATTGATAAATGGAAATAGAAATAAAAATCAAATGATAATGAAGAAATTTTAGAAATGACTTTAGAATTTGTGAGATAATAATATTAAAATTTTGGAGACAATTTGGAGTAAAATTTGGAGAAGATTGAACTAGTTAAATGAGAAACTAGTTAAAGCTTTAGAAATTGGACAAGTGTCCAAGTTTTAAACCCATGTTTCTTTTAAACTTGAAAGACTAAGTTACTGTTGTTTCTTGACTTAGTTCTCTTCTTCATAGCTTTCTTCTTCTAGCTTTTTCTTCACTAATTTTTGATTTCCCGAACCTTCACCAAAGTTAAACCTTGCTTTCTTCTATCTATTACCACTCCTACTTTGTTATCTATTTCTTTTGCCTTAAGAAAAACCTAACGTAAACTACCTTTAAGATGATGTACGTGGTTGCATGAGGAATTAGGGCTTCTTGAGATTTTGAAGAATTTGAAGTTTTAACAAGTAAGTACATGTAAATCCTTATAAGTTGTTGGTATATGATATAAATTTGGTGATTAATTTGGCATTAAATGATAATGAGAAAATGGTTATTTTTTATGTATACCTTAGGTATAGGATGAATATTTTGATATTTTTGTTTGTGTGTTTTGAGGATAAAAATGTTATAAGAGAGTGTTGAAATGATCTTTGAGTTTGAAAGAGCAATGAAAACGTGTATAAATTGGTACAGAAAATTTTTGAAGAAAATAGAAGTGAATGCTCTGTTTTCTTCACTGCCATGTGCGTAAAATATTTTAGGGTGATTTAAGAATGAACTCAAATGAATTTAGAGATAAATAATAGGTGTAAGGTGATGTCGGTATATGAGGAAGAATGATTAAAATGAAAGTTTAAGAAGAAAATGAAGAATCTTTAGTGAATTAATATGCAAAAAGATGAAAGAAGAAATGCAGCAGTGAAGAAATGCAGAAAATGTAGAAGATGAGTGAATGATTTTTTCTATTTTTGATGTCTATGAGAAGTAATGGATTTTGGATTTGTTTGAAAATGATTTGAGTTAAATGAGAGTCGAAATGGGGGTAGAAATAAGTTAGAAATTATTGGTTTAAGTGAAAGAAATGAAGAAAAAGAAATCTACAGAGTTTTGGAAGAAGGAGGTAAAGCACGATCGTGCTTTTGCATGATCGTGACTTTGTTAAAGAATTTGGAAGTGCACGATCGTGACTTTTATGGCTACCGAAGAGGGACTGTTTCAAACATCCCTTATTCTTTTGACTATAACTTCTTCTCCCGACCTCCAAATGATATGAGATTTGAACCGATAGACTCAAAACACATTGTTCTACATTCGTACCAAAAATAATAGCCATCTGAAATCATTTGGAAGAGATTGATTGATGAATTTGCGACGAAATTGATGAGGAGTTCTGGAATTTCTTGAATGGAGTATTTTCATTGAACATGCTTCGGTCATTTGGCTATATCTTGATCTATAGGTTTTCAAATGAGATGATTCTTAATTTAAAGTAAACTAGAGATATAATACTACAAATTGTATGAAGAAATCAAATTTTAATTCTATCTCTAAGAATTCCAGATTCTGGCATGAAGTTGAGTACAGAGTACTATTTCAATTTAAGAACAGTCCGAAATATTTGGAGTATAACCTTCGAAATACTAAATCAAATTGAATGATTTTGGTATCATTAGAAACTTAAGAGATAGGAGAACAATTTTTTAGAAGAAAATGTTTTCTAATTACTCCATTTTCTTGGTCAGAAAGAACACGCAAAGTTGCCCCAATAGGACATTAACTACTGAGAGACTCTACAAGAAGCTTAAATCTTTTATTTTTGTGAAGAAGAAATAGCTCAAAGGTCGGTCAGCTGAGACTGAAGGATTTAGTTAGACATTTTGTATAAATCCTCCTTCATGTAGTATATTTTGTATTAGGTTTTGATAGTGTACATATTTTGGATGATTTTGAAAAGGTACAATGTATATTCGGTTTTTAAGAAATGAAATTAGGAATTTGGTTTTAAAATATAGTGTCTTCATATATGATGTCTTATAAGAAGATATAAATGATGATGCCATGATTAAGTGATTGTAAAGATTGCTCTAACACACCATTATTATAGGTTACGCACTAGAATGTCCTCCGGGGTATTCTGGTATGTACTCTATAGTAGTGGGGTGCTACACCATGAGCTTCATGAATCAGTAAATCATAAAAAGAGTCCTTGGAACACACAATTTATTTCCTTTGAAGAGAAAAGCATCCTGAATTACAAACTGGTTATGTGTACCCTTTTTGCAAAGTTCAAATAATTCAAAATAGTCTTCATCCCCTACGTAAGAATTCTTGATGATTTCAAATCTAATGAGCCTTGAATTAAGTGTTGCAAGCATAGAATACCTCCTTAAATATGCATTAACTATGAAATTAGTGAGTCCACCCTTATACTTTGATGAGTACGTAAAGGATTGTAGAAACTCGACCCACCTAGCATGATGTTGATTAAGTTTTTGTTGCCCATTAATATACCTTAATGCTTCATGATCACTATGAAACACAAAAGGCTTAGGTCGCAAATAAAGACTCTAATGACTAAGAGCTTGAACGATCACATAGAACTCTTTATCATAAGTAGACTTATTCAATTTAGATATATTAAGCTTCTCACTAAAATAAGCAATATGACATTTTTTTTTGAATAAGTACAACCCTTATTCTAACTCCACTAGCATCACATTCTCCTTCAAATAGCTCGTTAAAATCAGGAAGAGATAATATAAGAGCGGAACATAACTTCCCTTTAATCAATTCAAATGCCTTTTGTGCAAAATCTTTCCATTCAAATTTCCTTTTCTGTATACATTTAGTAATCAATGCCATAATAGAACTAAAATTCTTCACAAATCTCTGATAAAAAGAAGCTAATCCATGAAAGTTACGCACTTATTAACAGATTTACGAGTTGGTTATGATTTAATAGCATAAATTTTTGAGTTATCAACAGAAATACCATCTTTAGATACAACATATCCAAGGAATATGACGTTATCTACCATGAAAGTACATTTCTCAATCTTCCCTTATAACTTCTCCTTTCTCAACACGTCGAAAAGCATTCTTAAGTGCAACATATGCTCCTCATTACTCTTACTATAAACTAGAATATCATCCAAGTATACAATAATAAATTTGCCAAGGAAAGGGTGCAATGCCTCATTTATAAGTCGCATGAATGTGCTCAGAGCATTAGTGAGACTAAAGGGCATTACTAACCATTTGTACAAGTCGTACTTAGTCTTGAATGCGGTCTTCCACTCATCACCTTCTCTCATTCGAATCTGGCGGTAATCACTCCTTAAGTTTATCTTCGAAAACACTTAAGCACCATGGAGTTCATCCAAAATATCATCCAGGCGAGGCATGGGAAAGCAATATTTGATGGTAATATTGTTCACCGCACGACTATCAATACACATTCGCCACGAACCATCTTTCTGTGGCACAAAAAGAGCTAGTACAGCACATGCTGACATGCTTTCACGCACATATCCAAGTCCTATAAGCTTATTGATTTGTTGTTGAAGCTCCTTTGGTTCTTCTGGATTACATCTATATGCGGGCTTATTAAGCAAAGGTGTACCCAGAATCAAGTCTATTTGATGCTCGATCCCTCTAATGGGAGGCAAACCTAGAGGCAAATCATTAGGAAACACATCGGCATACTCATCCAGAAGAGGCTTGAGATCTAGTGGGTAAGAATCAATCATATTTTCATGGACCTCCTTTGAAGCCAATGCATATACTACTTGTGATTCTGCAAATTTTCAAATAATCTCACTCTTTCCAATAATCAAATTCTCCCTTTTAGATTGCTTCATATTCAGTTCACGTATTTTAGAAGGAGATAAAGGTGCAAGCGCAAGTCTTTTCTCATCCTTCTCAATGGTGTAGCAATTAGAGAATCCATTATGTTGAGCTTTTCGATCATATTGTCGTGGATGTCCTAATAAGATATGACATGCATCCATCATAATCAAATCACATAGTACCTGATCATGATATTCATTCCCAATTGTAAAGGAAACAAGTACTTGTTTTGTCACCTTCAAATTACTACCTTTATTAAGCCATCGAATTGTGTAAGGTCTTGGGTGTTTGAGAGTAGACAAATTTAGTTTATCCACGAGCATCGTAGAAGCTCTATTGGTACAAAGAACCATTGTTAATGATCATGTTACATAGCCTTCCTTGCACCTTGCATTTCGTATAGAACAATTGTTCACATTAGGACTCACTTGGAAAAGGAGCAACCTTCAAAACACACTGAATTATAAGACTAGGCCCTTCCTTGTCACCTTCAACCACATCCTCCACTCTTCCTTCGTAATCTCCTCTAGTATCTAACTCCTTTTCACCTTCTCAATGGACAAAGAATTTAGCAAAGCATCGATTTCTTGACACTCTTGAATTGTCATGATTTTGTTTGTATGACATTCAGATTGAATATACCCATACCCATGACATTTAAAACATCGACTCTTGTTCTTATCAAGTTCTTTCATGTTCAAAGTACCTTTTCCTTTCTAATCTTGCTTCTTCTCACTTGAATTAGCTTTAGAACTCAGAGGGACAGAAGTAGAAGGCATTTTAGGATTCTTTTGTTATAGAAATGACCTCTAATTAGGTTTTCTGTTAACTTATTGTTCAACGCGTAAAACAAGTTTACACAAATCATTATAGTTATAATAAGGTTGTAATTCCACCTTATCCTTGACTTTCAAATTTAATCCTTCCAAAAATCAAGCCATCTTCTGATCTGGATCCTCCTTGTTATGACTCAACATCGTTAACTTCTTAAATTCATCAATATACTCGTTAACAAAGCAAGTTTGATTTAAAGTTGTTGCCTTTACATAATTCTTTTGCCTATAATTATTAGGTCCTAATTCTTCTTCCTTCTCTTTTTAATGCTCACATTGCATATCATCATACCAAATTCCCACTAAGCCAGCTAGCTTAAGGATAGCATAATTAAAACTTTCCTTACCCATATGGGCTTTATACTCAAACATACGATCAGCTCTACAAATCAAATCTAAGGTAACTTTAGGATCACGATTCCCTTCAAAATCGGGGAGTTTAAGCTTTAAGTTGCGATCTTTGTACATGTAACCTCCACGTCTAGGACATCTTGGTTGCTTCTCTTCTAATTCGCACTCCTCTTCCTCTTCTTCTTGCTCCTCATCAGATTCGTCATAGGTCCTTCTAAATCTTTCACGTGATCATTTTTAAGTTCTACCTTGCATAAAATGTTTCCACTTAGCATCTTACATCTGCAAGTAGCCTGACTGATTTTTGATATCTTCAATTTGATCATGAATCCCTCTGATCTTAAGATCTAACACCCCAAATGAGCAAAATTGTTTTCGTTGGTTTAGTTGTTGTCGTTTTTAGTGTTTGCCACCATATTCGTACCAAACATAGTAAAATCAAACTTGAAATTTTTGAATTTAGGCAAGAGAGGCTCAATTATGGACCGTTATGGCTTAAGAAAACCTTAATAACTGAGCTCTGATACCAATCTGATGGATAAACTAGGCTCACTAATTGAATTTTAGAGAGTAAAAGCAAAGGTTGTTAGTTTGAATGAATAAAACATATTGAAAGTCGAAGGGAAAAAACAGGAGAACACCACAACAGTTAGTAAAGCCAAGCACCACAATTGTTGATAAAACTCTTGAGGATGTCACAAGCCACACAGGCGTAAAGACCAACACAAAATGAAGGAATCAATTTCGAATTTGTGAAGAAAAAGACTGAACTTTTTATTTCTGAATCACAAAAAATACACCTTATAACCCTTATTTATAATAGAAAAAACTCCTAATACTATTAGGAAACAATCTAGATAATATAGAATCATACTAAAGATTTGAAAGAAAATGCCTAGAACTATTAGGAATCAACCTAAATAATATGGAATCATACTAAAGATTTAAAAGAAAACTCCTAATACTATTAGGAAACAACTTAGACAATATAGAATCAAACTAAAGATCTGAAAGAATAAGAAAACTAAGTCCTTTGCATGTTCCTAAATTTCAGGCCCAACGGACAAGGGTTTACTTAGTTTCGAATCCAAAACTTGCAATCACATATGTATAACCGAATATTGAATTGATTGTAAAACTTTGAAGCCCATTACCACCTTGCACGAAATTATCATGTAAATTTAAATATAATGTCGTGGAGATAAAGTCTACTTGTGTTATGGCATTAATATTCCAATATATCGGATCTCTACACTGCTTACCTTATAAAACCTTAAATGGTTCCATAATGATGCTAGAGTGATAACTGTTATTATATGCAAAATTCATCAAAGTGAGATATCTATCCAAATCACCCTCAAAATTTAGCACATAAGCTCTCATCATGTCCTCCAATGTCTGAATCGCATACTTTGACTCTTAATCTGACTGAGGGTTAAATGTAGTACTCAAATTAAGCATAGTCCCTAAAGTTATTTATAAACTCATCCATAACCGAGAAGTAAATTGTGGATCTTGGTTTGATATAATAAACACTAGAACCATGTGTAACCTACAATCTAACCAGCATACAACTTGGTGAGCTTATCTAACAAGTATGTCTGTTGCAAAAGTAAGAAATGAGCTGATTTATTCAACATATCCATAATCACCCAAACTAAATCATATATACGTCTGGTTTTTGGTAACGCTACCATGAAATTCATCATAATCTTCTCTCACTCCCACTACAAAATGGCTAAGGTCTTAGCTTCCCTACTAGTGCCTGATACTCTGCCTTAACCCATTGATAGGTCCGACACCTCGATATAAACTCCACCACACCTCTCATCGTCATCAATTACCAATAATAAGGTCTCAAGTTTTTATACATTTTCGTAGTACTAAGATGCATAGCATATGGTACGCCATGAGCTTCCTTCAAAATCTCTTCTCGTAGTTAATATACATTCGGCACACTAACCTGTCTCCTAATCAATAACACTCCATCTGCTCTCACTAAAAAGTTAGTCTCCCTACCCTGTTGCATATTTTCTCTTATTCGCATTAAATAAGAATTTTAAGATTGTGCCTTTTCAATCCTATCTCTCAAAATTGATTGAACCTATAATATTGCCAATAAACCACTCGCCTTATTAATCTCCAATCTTGTGTCCATTGTCCTTAACTTTACCAATGTTGTCGTACTATATCTGCTCAAACTAACCATCACGCCTCAGCTTTTCCTACTCAAAGCATTTATCACTATATTAGCCTTCCCCAAAAGGTAATAAATAGTATAATTATAATCTTTTAGTAGCTCGATCCACCTTTTCTGCCTCAAGTTCAATACATTCTAAGTCAAGATATACTTAAGACTCTTCTGATCAGTAAGAATTGAAAATATCTCCACATATAAATAATGTATTCAAATCCTAAAAGCATGAACAATCACTGCTAAGTGCTAACTATAGATCATGGGTATGATTGTTCAACTCGTGCAATCTTAACTAACAGGAGGCATACGTTATCACTTTCTTATATTGTATCAATACACACCCTAAACTTACCCTCCAAGTATTAGTATACGCCTTAAAACCTCCACCACTCAATGGTAAAACCAAAATTGGGTTAGAGGTCGTTCTCTGTTAAAGCTCCTTAAAAATATCTTGACACTACACGATCTACTGAAACTGAACTCCTTTCTTTAGTAACTTGGTCAATGGCATAGGTATTATTGAAAATACCTATACAAATCTTTGAAAATACCCAACAAGTCTAAAAAAACTCCTCACCTCTGATGTATTTCAAGGTGACTCCCACTCTATAATTTCCTTTACCTTAATAAAATTAGGAATCACTCTCTCTTGGGACACCACATGTCCAAAGAAAACTACTTACTTTATGCAAAACTTGCCCTTACTAGACATAAAATTGTCTCTCTTTTAGAATCTGTAACACGGTCCTCAAATGTTGTTCGTGCTCCTCTTTATTCGAATATACCAATATATAATAATGAACACTATCACAAACTGATCCAGTTACTCTTGAAAAGTCTTGTTCATTAATTTCGTGAATGCAGCTGGTGCATTTGTCAACTCAAAAGACATCACCAAGAACTCATAATAGTCATACTGAGTATGAAAATTTTTCTTGAGAATACCTGACTCAGTTGTCTTTAACTTTCAGTATCCTGACCTCAAGTCAATCTTGAAAATATGATAACTCTCCCCAATTGGTCCAAAAGATCACCTATCCTTAGAAATGGATATTTGTTCTCTACTGTCACTGTATTTAATTATCAGTAATCAATGCAAAGTCTTATACTGTTATCTTTTTTTTCACAAACAACACCAGAACTCCCTAGGGCGATATACTAGGTCTAATAAAACCCTTTTACAACAATTCCTCTAACTAATTTTTAACTCCTACAACAACAGTAACTATACTGTAAGGTGCAATAGAAATTGGTACAACTCCATATACAGTCTCAATAGTGAAATCTATCAACCGTTGAGGTGGTAAACTCAGTAAATCATCTAAGAATACTTTCAAAAACTCCCTTACGATAGGAATATCCTTTAGGTTAAGCCTCACCTCTCTAGTATCAATAATATGAGCTAGATAAGCCTCACATTCATCCAATATCAATCGTCTAGTAGTCATGGCTGAGATCACATATGCTAGGACTATCATATGATCTCTCCACAAATATCACCTTCAGTTTACTTAAAGACTCTATCATTACCACCTTTGCATAACAATCCACTACATTCCGATGTTGTGTCAACTAATCTATCATGAGAATCACATCAAAGTCTCTCGAATCTATCACTATCAAGTCAATTAGTAGCTCCATTCCATCATTCCTCCTTAACATTCCCCTCCTCCCTAACACATAAGCCTCAATGTCAAATAATAAAATCGTACCTAAAATGACATTGTCGGTTGTGGGCACCTCCTCCCTAGTCATATAATATATCATCGCCTGAGTCTGACCTTGTGTTAAGGATGTCTCACAAAAACCTGTAAACATTATTGGTCCACATCCAACCCCTCTACCACCACCTCTACTACCAATTCTACTTGAATCAATAGCACCACTCCAACCACTTATTATCTCCTCTATCCTCACTCACTCACTACTACCTACTATCAGACAGCTTCTTTGTAAATGCCCCCACTCTCCATAGATATAGCATGTGTGGCTGATCTTAATTAGTCTACAATATGGTCATCTATGAACTCTCCCGCAGGTAACACAACTCTATACCCCTCTAATTCCTCCATTAAAAGGTTCTTTGAACCTTTGACTAGCCCCTCTGTCTAATCCAACCGATGGTGCACTAGCAGTATTATTCGGTCCTAAATTCCTACTAGCTCTCCAATATCCACCAAATTTGTAGAAAGTCCCAATTCTGCTTGATGTAGCATCGACTCTCCTCGATCCCCTGTACCAGTAGACCACGAATGACTAGCTCTCCTCTCAATAAACTGACTTCCTTCTCCATAATGACTCTTTGATCTCCTCTTCAACTCTCCTCTCCTTCTGCCTACTCTATCACATCTTCTACTCTGAGTTAAGTCTCTAATAACTTCTTGAAATCAAAAATAGCAACTCTAAAACCTAAACAAATCTCCTTTCTCAAACCTTACTCAAATCGGTAATATTTGTCTTCTGGATTTGCCATAGCGTTCAGCGTATACTTAGACAAAACCGCAAAAACAAGCCTCATACTCTACCACACACATCTCCTCCATCTAAACTAAACTCATAAACGTCATCTTCTTCAGATCCCGATATATCCGCAAAGTATGTTTGTCTCTAAACTCTCTAAAATTCCTACTAAGTCATCTCTTGTGACTTGTAAGATATGTTCACTGACTTCCACCAAGTTTATGTGTTGCTCTAGAATAATGAAACAATGTACTGCAAACTCCTCATCAAGGTACACTACGAACGGTCTAAAACTGGTTATGCTTACTCGCACAATATCTCACCCTCCTCCAGATCAGTAGCACTTCGAAACTTTATTGCACCAATCTTACGGATCCACTCATAGTTACAATCCACCCCAAGATCACCTCGAGCTAGAGCTATAGTCTCAGCCTGCTGCATTATCTGAGGTGACACTAGCATCTCTCCTCCAACTCAATCCGCTCTAACATCCCCCTAATTAGGCACACTCAGAACATCGATCAAATTACCCAATTTTTCAATTGACTCTCAGCTAATAATATCATCTCCTAAAACCATCCTATATAAGACAACTCGATTTTTTCCTAATTCACTCAATTTGTCCCTAGAAATATAAATCCGCGCTAATATCAACTAAATGTGATGCTCTAAAATTTTTAAATCACAATTTAGTCAAATTTTGCTATAATTATATAATTATCAACAATCTCATTAGTCTAAAAAATGATGTTCATCATTTAGCAAAAATTATTAGTACAAGCATAAGTATCCAAGCTATATCAAAAGTATATACAATAAAATAACTGCACTCAATTTTATCATTCGGCTCTATTTAGACTCCACATTGTTAATCACTTGTACTGAAATTATCGACAATCTTTTTTATCACACCCTAAAAATATGGATAAGAAGAAGGAAGACTGTTTTCCGTAGGTTTCTACTTGCTGTGTTACATATCTATGCTCCTCTCTTTATTGGATTTGTGGGCTTTACGCTTCAACTAATTAACATGATCAACCAGGATTAAGTTTGTAACAGACAGATGATAGAGCAACTATTGTGTCCTCAGGAGGGAGCAAGGAGGAATTAAGATCAGATACAAAATGCAAAGCAGTATCTTATCAATTATGAGTACGAGTTCGTCGAAATCAACTCTTTCTTGGGTTCTATCTGACACAGTTCGAAGAAGCAGAAGCAACAACATAATTAGGCAGGGAGATGAAGAAGTGGCCTGGAATGATCCTTTGTTTATAAATCTATTATTAGATCACCTGGTTAGGAACCCATGGCAGTGTGCCGCCTGCGTCACATAGGATGTGCTGCATGACATTTCAGATAAAGCACACTGCAGAGAAGCATGAGCAACATCAATAAACATGATTTAATCAATTTGATTTTCCCATATCCATCTTGCTATTTCTGTGGCCATGATTACCAAAGATCTTCCTCTTTGCTCTGGCCCCTCACTGTCAGTTCATATTCCTTTTTAGAATCACTACAGACTACCAACTAACTAGCAATCTCGCACCTTACTAGAAACAAAGAAAAATAATATAGCAAGGGATGAGCGATTTCTTACTGAAAATTAAATAGTGCCACAACCAAATATGTGAAGCAATTACAGAAGAACGAGGCTCCTTGAGCACCACTCTCAAGTTGAAGTTATTCAGCCATCCTCTAAGTGAATGGGAGAAAAATATGAGAATGACTACTATATATGAAATAACTGGTTCCTGTAGCAAAGGGTCCAATCTGAATCCTCTGAACGAACCAGACCACCGCCATCAGTGCTTATAGACTCTGCACATGAACTTGATATCCTAGGAGGGCATTCCCCCTTGACCTTTTTATCACTTTCATGTTCCCTTTCCACAAGTTCAGTGGAGCGAAAGCCGGCAACAGAGATTTCACCCTTTTCCATATCAACATTAGGCTCGGGACTTGTATGAAATTTCAAGTAGTCATTATTACAGCAAGCAACATCATCATCTTCATCAGATAAGCTTCTGCAACAATCAATATCATCCATCTCAAAGATTCGACTAATTAGTCCCTCTCTCCAAGATATTCTCATTTGAGACTGTGATACATTCCCCACGGTAGAGTTAGAAAACCAAGAGGCTCGATCATCTAAAATTTTCTGAAGCTGTAAAAGATCAACAGAAGTTGAAGATGTACTCAAACAATCAAACTGAAAACTGGAACTTGGATCCGATATCGATGCATGGCTCTTAGGAGATAAGCTTGCCATTTGAAGACCCTCAGCCACAGAGTTGAATTGAGAATCAAAGTTGCAAGTATCTGCATTTAACAATGCCAAGTCAACTCGTTCATCTGAGCTGGAGTTTGACTGTGGAGTTTGAATTACATTTCCACTATCCAAAGTGTTCATGGAGAAGGGAGAGTTATCCCAATCAAGATCATAATGAGTCTTCCTATCTTCTTGAAATGGTGAAAGTGCCACAATATCATGCGAAGAGGACCTTGGAAACCCTCTAAATTCAAGTATATCTCCAGGACAAACCGGAGAAGCATTTCTCCTCCGAGTACTTCCATCCGATGGAAGACCTTCTTTACCAGATAAAGATGAAGCAGGAGATTTTTGCGTAGCATTCTCCTTCGACCTATGAAAATGACACAATCTATTAGATAAATTCTCCTTTTGATTCTCATCCTCCTCTTTGCAGGGTGATAAAAGCCAATGAATTGAAGCCTCAGCAGGTATAGGCAACATAGAAAGACTACCCTCATCATCAAACCCTGCAGCTATCTCTTTATCATTATCCTCGTCACTCTCATAACTACCGATAGCCTTAGCTTCTCCAGCAGTAAGCATTCCTCTAGGCCTACACTTCCTCTTGTCAGAAACCCCAGACAAAACATGGCCAGCAGCATAACAAGCAGATGTGCCTGTCTGTGTTGCTGTCGACAACATCAACGATCCGCAATGTATCTCCGGTGATACTGAGGCCTGAATTGGAGGAGTCTTACTATTGCTACTTGCTGATTTTGTACTAGTGTTGTTGTTTGATCTCTCACCATCACCAGTAGCACCCTTACCATCAACGGCAATATTCAACCCGGACCCAGTTGCCATCTTACTCAAAGGAGTGAAATTTGCTGCATCAGTGTCACGAACTCCTTCAACTGCCAACTGTCTCAACTCCCCAGACACAGACTTCATCCCTCTGCCACCGGAGTCCAGAAAGGAAGAAACGTTACAACCTCGGGTATTCCCAGAAGTGGGGTTTTTACCAGAATGCCGCTGGTACAGACATGGACGATGGTTCCTGCTACCTTTCTCCCATTTTTGCGAAATGGGTCTTTGAAAGACTGAACCCTTGGAAGATTTCTCCGTCGTGCGTCGCAGATTAGGAGCTGACTTGGGGGTTTTCAAAGGAAAGGTTTTGTCTGTGGCAAGCCTACGATTCTTACTAAAATTGGAAGGTGCTTTCGTCGAAGAGGAAGAGTGAGAGAGAAGTAACCTGAGACAACCCTTTGGCGCTTCAGTAGAAGACATTGAAGAAGAATTACTAATTCCATCAACGCTGCCCGTGCTGGAAACTGTACTAGTACTACCAATGCAACCATTACTCAGATCTTGAAATGGGTTTCTGGAGTTCAGCTTCTTCCTGGTTTGTGTCTTTGTGGCGTCTGGTGGCAGTGTAGGTATGGAAGATTTGTGGTTATGGGTTTTCATTTTCAATGATTGCTTCATTTTGGTCGTGTAACGGAAGTGAAGATCTAAAAGCGCTTATCTTGTGTGTGTGTGGGCTCAGTAAGAAACGTTTGATTTGAAATTGGGAGTTGAAGGCGGAAACTGTAGCCTTTTCCAGATTTCGCCCTCGTTTTTCTCGTTTATTTCTGAGCGATCACTATTGCTACAATCTGAGATGTTAATAAAGGGGTAACATGACTAATTCATAAATAACTTGAACCTGAATATCAGATTCGGTAATTTTATAAATCTAAACTTGAACCTGAACCTATAAGATCGGTTAACTTATTTTCAGGTTCAGTTCTCAGGATAACCAGAATCTATTCATATCAATATATATGACAAAAAATTATAAAAATAATTGGTGAAAATAAATACAAATTATTCATAAAAGTATGCATATAAAATCCATCAAAGATTA
>JANIHZ010000005.1:9903863-9916492 GCA_027478365.1 Erythroxylum rufum
ACATCAAGAGCAGCGAACTCAATTTTGGCAAGATTGGACATGTTGGCAACTATTATAAAATAGAGAGAAATAATTAAGACATTATTGAAATAGATATTAAAATAAATTACATGCCATTCTCAAATGCTATGCCAATAAGCAACATAGGAATCATAGGAAATGCTATTAATAAGAGAAAAAACTTGCGATCTGAATCATCTAGCTCTACACTAAGAATGAAACAAAGATACATAATGACAATAATTATACAAAAAATTGATATAGCGGACAACATTTGAAAATAGAATAATATTTTGAGGTAAGAAATAATGTGTAGGGATGAAGTAAATTATGAGGGAGTGGTATCTATTTATAGAAACAATTTTTTTTTACCGTTAACTAGCCGTTATATTTTTACCGTTATATATATAGCCGTTATAATATATATTAAATTATTATTATTTTTTTAAAAAAATCGAAGTATACTATACAATAAATTAAGTATTTAGAGGTGGTAATAACTTTTCATTATTTAAAGAAGGTAAAATAGTGAGTCGTCTATAATTTGTTTTAATCATATCATAAGTAGAATTAATGTAGATAAAAGGAAGAACTTTATTTTAACAACATCGTAAGTAGGATAAATAAACGGAAGAACTTACGTTTGTTTGATGTACGTAAACCGAAGAACGTTTGTACGATGTAGGTAGACGGAAGAACCTTACGATTACTTGATGTTGATAAGCCGAATTAATGAGAACTTCGTGCTGATAACGTGTTATAAAACCAAAATTAAAATTTCAGAGTATTTGGGAGAGAAGAATTATTCTTATAAAATCATCCATATCTCTCTTACATCAAACCTTCTATTTATAGTACATTGTAAACACCTAATACATATGTGACCACCTACTCCATATGTGTTATTGTGTTAGGTAAAACCAAACCAATAACCACTTAGGTAAAACCAAACCAATCCATATGTGTTATTGTGTTAGGTAAAACCAAAACTAATAACGTACACTAACTATTAAATGGTGCATCTACAATTAGTGACACACCAATTATTTCTATCTTTTATAACATAAAACATTTATAATGATTTTTGAACTACCTCCAACTTATTAAATCAGATAATTCACCAAAAGCAATGACCCCTCAAAGGTCACCGTTCTGATTTCTGACACCTTGATCCACCTTGAAGGTGACTTGTTAGGCATCTGAGCCTCCTACCATTGACCAAGGTTGGTGATAGAATATAGGGGTCGGAAAAGAGGGCCAACGAATATTTACAGTATTCTTGGACTCAAAGGTGGCACTTTTGCACTCTCCATATTCTTGGTCTCAAGCTCTTCACTGTCATCTCTGCCAGATCACTTGATTGTCTGCCTTTGATCTATATACATCAGGGCCATGGCGACAGAACCTAAAAAGATCATCATCGATACTGACCCCGGCATTGGTATATGCCTTTTCTTTTCATGTCTTTGTGCATATGCACACACATATATGCTTTCTGGTATGTTTCTTGATTTGGAGAGGTTCAAAGCTTAAATTTTGATTTGGGTAATTTACCAAGTTGACATTTTTAGACTTTTTTGGGATGCAGAGCATGAATGGCTTCAGTTTATTCGTTTTAATTTTTCTTTCTTTCGATTGGAATATGCTCCTGGTTCCATTTATCTTTCTGTTTTTTTCTCAAGAAGTGCATAAAGCTTGAGAAAGGTGTAAGATTATGAATCTCGTCCGGTTCATGGTCTGGACTTCTAAGAAAGTTAACAACTTTCAAGGAATTGAGGCGTTGCTACTACTGGAGTGAAACAATTTTTTTTTACTTTCTATAATTGGAGGATGTAATTTCCTCGTTATTAAACTATGACATGGCGTTAATGCAATTCAGATGATGCCATGGCAATATTTGTCGCCCTGAGATCACCTGAAGTGGATGTGATTGGTCTTACAACCATATACGGGAATGTTTATACGACCCTGGCCACCAGGAATGCCCTGCATTTGGTAAGACACGGTGTCTCTAATAGTAGGCTTCCAGGTCACAGTTAGTGACTAAAAACGATGAAATTTCTGTTACCACTTACCAAGTTCAAGTTTGTAAGTTTGATTGATTTTTTGTACTTCGATTCCAGGTGTTATGACTGTAGTAGCTTTTCGATCTTTTCTCAAAGAAAATTTTCCCTTTCGTGTTTACTTAACTGTAGTAGCTTTTTTATGTTGCCCATGGTTTAGTTGGAAGTTGCAGGACGAACTGATATCCCAGTGGCTGAAGGCTCTCATGTCACAATAACTGTATGTCCTCATCCTCCTTATCTTAATTAATTCTATGTTGAATGCTCTGTTTCAGAGTTGAGCTTGTTTCAGATTAATTTCTTATGTTTCTAAGCATTTCTTGCTTTGCTGCTGAATAACTATGCATCGGAAAAGGAAAGAGGCAGGGTAGTATATAAGGGCTTTGTTTTTGGAGAAAAGATAAACAATCAACAATTTTCTGGTATGTAGGAGATTGACTGAATATCAGAAACAATGTAATCAGTAGCTTCTCTGGATTTACTAGCAGAGTAATTCCTGTTGTGGAATCCCCAGTCTCGTGATAGTGCTGCCAGTCTGAATTTCCCGGTCTTCATTGTACCAGACTATTAGTGTTTCTATTCCAATTTCAATTCTAATTTGGCCCGAGTTGCAATTTTTTCTTCAATCTAGTTAAAAATTTCTTGTTCAATAGCTCATTTTGGCCCTTTTTCTTGTAAAGAAAGGTACAAAACTTCGCATTGCTGATTTTGTCCATGGCACTGATGGACTTGGCAACCAAAACTTTCCTCCGCCAAATGGGAAACCAATTGAATTGTCAGCAGCTGCTTTTCTGGTTGAGCAGGCAAAGCGTCACCCTGGCAAAGTGACTGTGGTGGCGTTGGGTCCGCTTACAAATATCGCACTGGTAATGTCTTGGCCACATTTGAAGGTTTAACTATGGGAACTTTAATTTTTGTTTCCAACTGATGACCTATTAAACAGGCGATCGAATTAGATCCTGCATTTGCGAAGAACATTGGGCAGATTGTTCTTCTTGGTGGTGCATTTGCTGTGAATGGAAATGTAAATCCAGCTGCTGAGGCAAATGTGAGTTGTATGTGCCTTTGTTGCTCTGAATTATTTATGCATGTCATGAAACCATTTTGCTTATGAAGAAACAAGCCAACTAGCTAATGAGTTAGAGCATTGAAGGGGTCACTCTACTGTCTCTCTTTGGTTGGGCTGATGTTATTTTCTAGCTAATTTATCTTGCACTTTAGAGTTACCTGTGAGCTTGCATCTTGTTCTGTTTAGGGAGAATCTTGTTTCTTTAATGTTGAGGGATTTAATAAATAAGCTTTCAAGTAAAGTTTATCTATTGAGCTGTAGATTCTCACTTGAAAGATCTATTGTCTTAGTTCCTTAGCCTCACTCTGACTGCCTTCTATACATTTCTCCCTATCATTCTTTACCTAACATGTGGAATGGATGACTAGATTTTCGGCGATCCAGATGCTGCTGATATTGTTTTTACCAGTGGAGCAGATATTTTGGCTGTGGGAATTAATGTTACCCATCAAGTTGTTTTGACTGGTAATACATATGGTTTTTAAACGCATATGCTAAAACAATGCAATGCAACTCATATAATGCCAGTTTTTTTATATACAAAGAAATATACTTATTATAACTCATAGTTGTTTCATCTGAATTTTCATATCAATCTCAGAATGATGGTTCCCAACCATCCCTTTCACACTTGATGTGTGGCTAAGCTATGACTTGTCGTGTAGGTAGAATCCCACAGCAAATTCTAAGATAAACCGAGTGACACGGCTTTTCAGTGTCAGAGTGGATTGCAGATTCTTATTTGCTCTGATTGTCTTGTGCTCTGCTTGAAAATTTCAGATGCTGACCGAGACATACTGGCTCAGTCAAATGGAAAATTTGCAGAATACCTATGCAAAATCTTGGAAGTGTACTTCTCTTATCATCATGATTCATACAGCATGAGAGGTTTGTTTTCCTGGAACTGATTATGAGTGAAATCAATTCTTCTAACTGACGCTTAGATTCACTCTCAACACAGGAGTCTACCTTCATGATCCAACAGCTCTTCTTGCAGCTGTTAATCCTTCACTAATCACTTACACAGAAGGTGTAGTTAGAGTTCAGACAACTGGCATCACAAGAGGATTGACAATATTGTACAACAAACGGAAAAGGTAGGATCATCTGAGATACTCTACATGGTTCACGGTTACTTAACTTCTCTTGCTACATGACATTTATCTATCCAATATTTAATTCTGGTTCTATCTGAACTTTTGTAGTTCACCCCAGCATTCTCTACATAAACATCATTATTTGTGATGGAAGAATCATCCTTAATATTCTTCTTGTGCTCTTAATGGTTCACATCCTTAAAACTAGACCTTGATTGAGATTTTTCCTTAGACAAGAAATGCGCTTTGAATTATATTTGAAAATGTTGAACCAGGTTTTCCGAAGTGACAGAATGGACTGATAAACCAACTGTGAAGGTGGCTGTCACAGTTGATGCTCCCGCCATTGTCAAATTGGTCATGGATCGGCTTATGGAATGATAGTGTTAACTTTCGTTTCAACCAGCAGTCTGTTGTCTTCTCTTTACTTTGAGCAGCTGGTTATTGTTATCTTAAGCCAAATTTGGTTCTGCATGGTGTTTTTGTCGCAAAGCATTGATTATTATAGCAAACAAAAAGATCCTATATTGACAGGACAAATGCGGAACCATGTTTCCTGCTGATAGTATCTATTATTTGCTTTCTAGTTTGATTTCAGTCACATTCGAATGATTTCGTAAGAAGAAACAATTCGCTAGTTTTGCGTATTCTTTGACTGATAGGCTTATCAAAAACAAGAAGGTAAAATGGATTTGCAAAAGACAAAAAGGACATAACCTTAACACCATTATTATTTCAGAATACGTTTCTCGTTGTTCCTTTGCTTGTACAGTAAATCATTCAGCTTACACGTGATGAAGATTCGATGCCATAGTTGTGAATCAACGACCTTTTAATCAAATTACCCATCTTTTTTTGTGAATAACTTGGAAAAGACCATACTTGGGTCGTGGTAGCTCGACCCAGCCCAGCAGGATCAAGCCGCCTGGGCTCACGGTTAAAGGTGTCCCAGAAAAAGTAACCTCCGAGCCATTAAGAGTAACTCCAGCTTTGAAAGAGCAAGAATCGTTGTGGCGTATAGAATTCTATGCACGTCTTTGCTGTTTTTCTTTCTATCAATTGCATGCTTTTGTTTTGTATTGAAAGTGAAACTTGGAAAGTTTGACACACACTAACAAGGAACGGTGAGAGTGGTGTTTAAAGAGGGAAGGTAAATGTCTGGAAGGATGATAAGAGGAGTGATTCTAGATGAGTCAGTGCTGTTAGATGATGTTGAAAGTCCTTCACTTTGCTCCTATGTGCCAGCTCTCCTCCGTAAGCTCCGCCACTCACAGTTGCGCCTGGTACTTTCGACTTCACCAGTCCCCTTTTCTTTTGATCATTGTTTCACCAGTGATTTTAACCATTTGTATCACTTGCATTTCTCGGTACTTTTTCTTTCAGGGAATCTCTTATTCTCTATCTCTTTTAGACGATAAGGTTTGCTTCTATTCTCTTTCTCTTCTTTTTTTTTTTCCCCTTTTTAAGTGTTGGTGGGTTTAATAGGTTTTAAGGTTGTGGGATGAGGGATGAGGGATAATTGGGTTCAGATCAGGATCATAAGAGAAAGAGTTTCATCTGTTTTCAGTTCCAAAGTTACTGTCTTTGTTTTTTAATGGCAATTGCTGTTTATCATCGATAGTGATTGCTCGTAATAGGTGAGTCTGCTAACGACAACTGCGACCCAACACTCCCTTAGTTGCTTTCCTTTTAACGATTCATTCATAGATGATGTTGGGAAGGAGCTCAGCCAAGCGTGGGGTACTGTCGGAGGAAGTGTACTGTATGTTGCTTCCAAAAGCAAGAGCCAAGCACGTGACCAACTAAGGAGTTTGGGTTGGTTTGTTGTAGTTCTGGGTGAGTATCTTTGAAACCCTTTTCACTGATGGAATCTGAACTGGGATGCTTGATTTATGCTGTGCACAGGGTTTAGTGCATGAAAATATGGATGAGATACTACTATTTGTAAGTGATTTTACTCAGCAAATTTAGAAGTTGAAACCAGGTTTTGATTCCCTGTTAGATGCTGATTCTGCTGGTGCATGTGAGAATTCAAGCATTCTTTGCATCAATAAGCTTGAAGAATTGCCTTTGACTATCTGTCACTTACAAAGAAAGGTTGGTAGAGATTCTTTTGGTGGTAGCAAAGACAAGAGTTTGATTATTCATACTTGCTTCTAAACAAAGGATTTTTTTTTTTTAGTATTTCACTTTTTTTATGAAATGTTGGCCGAGAGAGAAGTGCTAGGACTTCGAACTGGAATTTACTTGTATTCCTAAATTGGAAGATTACTTCTTGATCTTTTAGGCCTTAGTACAAACCTTTTTCAGTAGTGTAAAGGAGATAATTTATGGGTTGTCTCCTTGGTTTTTTCTAACGTACCAGCCCTAGGGTATCTCTATCTATACACCTTCAGTCAGCAACTTTATCAGTGTATAATATTCACTCTTAGCTTTGTTTCTTGAGAAGATAGAATAATCCATACTATTGATATCTATTTTAATGTATTACTGTACTCATCTAGATTCAGCAGTTCTGACCCTTTAATTTCCAAACTTCTAATTGCAAGCAGGCACTTGGTGACAATGTGGTCATAGTTGGCTATATCATGAAATCTTCTCGTGAAGAAGATTTTGCTAAGGTGAGACCACAAAAGAGAAAATTTTCAGCTATATGTTATCGAAATTTATATATATATAAAAAGATATTGAGAAAAGAGAACAAAATATTTACTTCCTGATGGTGTCTGATTAGATGGGGAAGTCCATATTGAACTGACTTTTCCCTGATTGAGCTCTGATTTTTTACCACTCAATTTTTTCACTCTGGTTGCAGAACCTTCTGAAACATGAAATTTTTTTTTTATGCTTTTTCCTGTTTGGAATTAATCTGTTAAGTATTTGGGTACTCTTTTCTGATTCAATATTTTCGTTCTTGCTCAAACTTGTTTGAGTTGCCCAGCTTTGTTCAAGCAGGCTTACTTCTGTTTTACCAATGAATCAATTGCAGTTTAATTTTTAATATTCACATTTAATTATTGTCCTTTTGTTCTAGAGAGGTGCATTCCCCTTGTGTCCAACTCCAAATGGGCTGATCTTTCTGCCTCTCACATTTAACCTCCCGCTACAATCTCAGTTACAACATGTTGATGTAATTCTGCACAAAGCAACTGATGAAATAACCTCCGTTGAATTAAGCCGATCATCAGAATCAAACAAGATCACTTTCACCACAGGCATGCAGGAATTGCAAAGGTAAATTTTCTGAAAATGTTCTTGTCCTTTGTTGATCTTGCTATATGTATCTATTATAATCATTTCTCTTGAAAGATTGAATTCCCGGCCACTTTGTAGACAATTTCTCCTGATTTAGTTTATTTAGTGACCTTGTTGCTATGTGACTGATTTTGGTTTTCACACTAATACGTGTTCTGCACGTTGTTTCATTTTGTATGTGATTCTATATTTATTACCTCTGCAATGTGTTGCGGCTTTGCCTCTTCTTGTCGACAAGTAAAATTATGTTCCATATCTAGCAATTCATGTCAAGATTTCTGGTTGCCCACATCATTTATTAGATTGAACTGTCTGCACCGAAGTTTTTGTTTAAGGGCCACAAACAAAGTTTGTAACATTAGAAAGTCCTTTCTCACTAAACACATGATTCTACCACAGGTTCATGGAATGTCAGCATGATCACCTTGTAATTGACCCACTTGACAACATCTATCCTGTCTTGGATCGGCTAAGAATACAAGAAATTCTACTTGGATTGGAGGATCTTAACTCTGAAACCCACCATAAAATCAGAGGAGCTCACTTTTTAAAGGTCTTTGTTCAGAATGGTACCAATATATTTTTACGATCCTTTATGATGTGAATCTGTGATAACATAACCTGCTATTATTATAAACTAGAAAGCAATGCATAAATCGTGTCTTTTTTTTTTTTTTTCAAGAAATAATGAATCCTGTGTCCTTGGGATAACTATGATGATCTCTTTTTCTGGTTGAACCTTCTTTGGTGGCTTTCAGTGATGTTACTCATAGCAATAATGCCCCTTTAAATTTCAACTCAGGGAAATAGCGTAACAATTCATCTTTTTTCTAAATGAAGTAATATTGTGAACTCTATTATACAGGTTAATGATTTTCGTGACCCTGATTTAGTGCAAAGACTGTCAAAAGCTAAACTCTCTCTTCCAAGTATTGTGAAACCCCAAGTTGCCTGTGGTGTAGCTGATGCACACAGTATGGTAAGAGTTGATATTGCATATGCTCTAATTCATATACCATCTTTGTTTATCTGCAATATCACTGGGTTGCATGCTTAATATGACTGTTGTAATTCTGAAAAGAAATCATCAATATTGTTGTCAAGATTAAGAATTGACAACACAATGAAGAATGTATCAATCTTGTATCAAAGATATGGTCCTTTATCAAGGGCCCAACGGGTTCATCGTTTTTGTTTTTCTGGATAGACTACCAAATTACAGGCTATTTTCAAGACAGATTATATCAAGTTAGTTTCAATTTAAGCATTACCCATCCCACCCTCTCCTTTTTCTTTCCACACACACACATATTTAATCTGGTTCTGAGGCAATTATCTGTTGCATCCCAGGCAATAATCTTTAAACTTGAAGACTATAAAGATCTAAGTGTTCCTCTTCCAGCATTGGTTCAGGTGAGCAACCAAGTACATCTTTTGTGTTTTTTTCATAATTCTATGTCAACATAAGTGTTCCTCTTCCAGCATTGGTTCAGGTGAGCAACCAAGTACATCTTTTGTGTTTTTTTCATAATTCTATGTCCTTTATGTTGACAATACTTAGTATTTTCTGTTCTTTTCAGAAACTTGTAGATATTTTTGTCCTCATTGGGATTAAAACGCTAGCTCACATTTATAAGCTGAAGGCCTATATTTGTTTCGGGCATGTGCTTTTATTGAGGATTTCTTTTTCCCTACAATGTCGAAAGGGGTTCTAGATGTTAATCGAAAGGGGTTCTAGATGTTAATTTACTAATAGGGAACCAATATGTTTATTAAATGATGTCAATGGAAAGAATATAACAGGATTGGATATCCTAGTTATTCATCTAACAAAGATCAAACTATAGGGTTCTCAGCTTTGGTATCATTGGTTGCCACATAAACTCGGAACGCCACTCCACGCACTACGCATGCACTATGTGTATAATAGAATTGGACACAATAGTTCCCTGACGTAAAACTTAGCTTAAGCAGTGGCCTATGATTGAAAATCCATTAAGACTTTCCTAAGAAATTAAGGAAATGGTGAATGGCTATTAAAGTATAGCTTTATGAATATCCTCCTTTTATTTTTTGGCGGTCAGTCATTTGTATTCATGACTGGAAATGATTGGAATCACAGGAGTATGTGGACCATTCATCCACTTTATACAAGATTTATGTCCTGGGAGAGAAAATCTTCTATGCAATTAAGAATTCTACACCTAATGCTGATATTTTGATTAAATCATCTAAATGTAATGGACTCAGACCGTTACTCTTTGACAGGTATAATTTATTTGATTTCTTAGTATCCTGGTTTCTATGTTCTCAAAGATAAGAGTATGCATAGTTGTTGATCTGACAACGATATTCCAATCTTTCACAGCTTGAGATCTCTTCCAGTTAACTACTCTGGAGTTGGTAATTCCCTAAAAGATGGTAACCATAGTTTTGATCTTGAGCTGGTTACTAATGCTGCAAATTGGCTTGGAAGAAAACTCGACCTTACAATCTTTGGCTTTGACGTTGTTGTACGTAATGCTTTCTTGAGTGGAGGCTTCTTTCTTTGGCTTGGTTTATGTCTCTGTCTTAGTTGAATGCTGAGGTGCCTGAATGTCCTTTTAATGTAATTGAATCTACACCATCTCATTACTGTTTATTCTGCTACAAAAACCAGATTCAAGAAGGTAGTGGAGATCATGTAATTGTGGACGTGAATTACCTTCCATCCTTCAAGGAGGTGCCTGATGATGTTGCCATACCTGCCTTCTGGGGTGCTATCAACCAGAAGTTGGAGTCAAGAAAGAGTAAGGGGTCGTTAGAAGCTGATCGTTATTAGTGCTTTTTTTCAACACATTAAAGACTGCCCAACTACTGGAAGACCGCAAAAGTGAAGTTGACATACTCCAAATATTTCCATGCTCACTAACGTGTTTGTCGTACGGTTCAAGTCAATGTCATCTTTGAGTAAGTTGGGAAGAAGAGGCCCGAAATAACTCTATGAAGAATTCAATCAATCAATAATTAGGCCCTTTGAATTACACTTCTGTTTGTGTTCATTCAATAAAATTTTTAATTCATTGAAAATAACTTTTTTATTAATTAAGGGTAAGATTGCGTATTACTGAATTTTCCTTCACCTTACATATCAGTTGGATTTATTCTCAGTATTGTTATTATTATTGTAAAATTTCAGATAATTAAAAATCTCTAAAATCTTTGAACCTTATAATAAAGTACATCTAATTTTTAAATTTTGCATTTTTAATTGTGCAATAACTTAATTGGTAAAAATTTAAAATTAAAAGTTTTAGTTAAAAAAAAAAGAATTTGAAAAGACCTTTTTCTGATTTGTTAATAAAATCAAATAAGAAATAAGTAGACGTTAATGTCAAAGCAGTGAGAGTGTGACTGTGTGAGACCCAACTTTGAAATGGGACCCATGATAGACTTGATCCTCCTACCCAATATAACCGACCCCACTCCGACTAAGAAAAACAAAACTATTACCGTAAAAAGAACAAAAACAATATAAATCTAAAAGAAATGAAATTGATATTAAATTTTGTAATATTATTTAGAATTATTAATAAGTAGTAATAAAAGATTTAAATTTTAATTTTTTTTACAAATTTAACTTATCAATAATAGAATGACATTTGTGTATGAGTTCTACCGGACATGATCTAAAGTCAACAAGTTCAACATGATATATTTAAGTAAGGTTAATTTTTAAAAATTTTCTAACTTTAATCGAGATCATATACAGGTTGCATGATTTGGCTTAGCCTAAAGCCCGAATATATCGTGCAAACAGTATCATTTTGAGTAAAACAACGGTATTTTTTAATTTTAAATTAAAAAAAATAATCAAACGTGATCCAAGTCCGATCATTATATATGAGTGGACTCAAACTCTAGTTGCATGTCTCATATTTGTTCTAATCTCAAGTCGAATTGAGGCCTAATTAATTATTTTTCGAATTCGAGCTTAGCTTAGACTATTACCGATCATAATTGAGAGTCTATAATTAACGGCATTAATGAAATTGTTACATAAATATAATCAAAATATGACCATTTGATAGATTAACGTCTACGTAATAAATAATATTACATATTATGTTAAAAATAAAAAGAAATGTAAGAGGGCATAACCAAAATTTAAAGAAAAAAAAAGTCTTCTCTTTATAGAGTTGACTTTTAGCCCAAGATCGGCTCACTTACCGCAACTCACTCTAAAATCAACAGGTCAAGCTTTGGTTGATTAGGGCTTGGGTTCTGGTTGCCAAGCCCGAAGCCCAACACATATAAGTAAATTGACATTTTACAACAACAAAAAAATGAAGTTTTTATATTTTTATTCAAAGAGGAGAGATGCATGTAATGTGTTATCCCACTCCTCTTATATTCTTAATAATGGAGTTTTGACACTTGGTTACTAATGCCAAATTAAAGTTAGTATAAACTTGATTTTATCTCTTTTTGTTTTTCTATTCAACCATTTCTCTTTGTTTTACAATTATTGGGGATTATCTATTTGTGACTATTGTATATGAGATGTTAAATACAAACATTGACTACTATTAGAGATTCATATTTAATAAAGGAGTGAAATAGTCATCAAGGTTTTTCAGGTTATGAAGAATATAAAAAGCCTAATTTTTAGTTAATAAATCCGTATTTTTCATAAAATAATTTATCTGTTTCCCTCATTTTCCAATTTAATGTTGCTTATTTTCTTCATTTTTAATTTACTTTTATATGATCACTTACTTCCTCTTTCTTTATTTGCAAAGCCCTTCCCAATAATTTAGACATCTTTTTACTTTTTACACGAATGACAATTTTTTATCCATGCACTTAAATTTATTTGTTTTCAATGGGTCGATTCATAGGTTAAGTCTAAGCTTAGACAAATTTGAGGTTTAATAATTATAAGCAAAATAACATCATTTTATTTAGAAGAGTTAGATTTTGGGTAAACTTAGGTTTAAGTTGATCTGATTAAAAAATAAATTATTCTATATTTTTAATTTTTAAAAAATTATTTTAAAAAACTAGGTCAGCCCATTGTCATCTCTAACTTTTTGGGTTTAAAATTTAAGATTCCTCTAATATGTTTCTTTTCATATTTTTAATATAATTATTGATGTATAATAG
>JANIHZ010000005.1:9956479-9970389 GCA_027478365.1 Erythroxylum rufum
GCTACACATAACATAATTCAATAAATAACAAGAATTGACGATCTTGTACAAGAGTAGAAAGCCTGTTTTTAAAACAGCAAATTTACAAAAATATATAATTTCTCGTATAAATTAAAATCAGGGTAAGAAATGGATTTTCTTATGATTTTTCTTTTTAAAATATTTTAAATTTTACTTGAGATATTTATGGTAAAAACCATTTTTAAAAGAATTATTCTGACAATCACACATCAAATTATTTTATCCAAAAAGTTAATATATGTTCATATAAAATTAGTTTCATTTAAATTAATTATGATAAATAATATAAATATTATTATATAACGCTAGTAGATTTATAATTATTTGATAAAATTTTAATTAATTTCCTTTTTTAAAATTTTTAATGCCATAATTTTTAAATGATTTTATAGAACTAAGAATATCTTTTTTTCCCGTGTCTAAAATAATTCTTGAAATTTGTGATGTTATGGGGTGGACCGCCACCATCCGAAAAATCTCCGCCTTGAAAATCAACCACGATCTCGCCGGACGGCCCCACCTCAAAACACACAAACACTACAAAGCAGCCTGTGTTGATTTAAGGTCTGCCATTCAAAGCAACTCATTCAAATTCGTACTACAATGGCTGATCCACTCCCTCCTCCTCCTCCAAAACCCAACGGTATGGTAGATCCCCAACTTCCTTACTACCCACCGCCACCTCCGCCTCCACCTTCGCCACATCCTATAGTTTCCGTTCTCTCCAAGAGGCCTTCATTTCGAGTGACTTCCGAATTTGACAGCGAGAGCTCGCTGTTCTTCCACAAAGTGTCCTGCAAATTGTTAGATAGCTTGGCTAAGCTGAAATTCACCTTCCAGAACAATAACAAAGGAGAGCTCTCTGAACCCCACCTTTCATTTACTTCTAAGTTGCTCTCTCTTCACTATGATCTTGAAGAACAAAATGCCCTTGTTAAGGCTTCCTTCGATATGGGTCCCAGGTTGTCCTTCAAGGCTGCCCATGATGTCAAGGTCCAATCTTTTTCTACTCCACTCGTTTTCCTCTTTCTATGTTTGTGTCTTTGTTGCTTGTTTTCGGAGGTGGAGTAATTGGATTCTGGGGTATGTGTTAGTTTGTTTCTGGGAAATTTGAATGCCGTTTGATAGCAATTTGAAAGATGGGATATGAGTTTCGATGTTCATCAGCCCTTGAATTTGCATGACAAAAAAGTTACACCGAGTTTTTGTCTTGTTTGGTACTGTTTTGGGCTATTTTTCTATGGAGGGTAGGGAAACGAAACTGAAGGCTTTGGAGAAGTTTCTCTGGCAATTTTGAACAATGTGGCTCGCAAGCTATGAGATTTCGGTATATTGGTCAGCTTTCATATAGTTTACTTGAAGCTATGAAACTTTTATCTATTATCTAAATTATACCCTTTCCTGCAGATTTCATATTTTCCCCACCTCTTGTGATTTACATTCTTGTTTTCAGTCTGATCTATTTGGTAATGATATCTTAGCATGAAATCTTAAAAGTTTAGAAGAGCTGTTAGCAATAAATATGGTTTCTTGGACGTTTAGTAGCAGATGGGTTAGTTTATCTAAATGAAACTTGCCGCTAAACGGTTAGTTTATTCATCTTGTCCTCCTATGTAGGAGTGTAGAAATACTCTGTGTTAATTTAGGTTGAAATATGAACTCTAAATGATAAGTGTCCAAATTAATCCAGTTAACCAATAAACATTCTGCAAGAGGTGGAATGCAGCAAGATCTTGAGTAGAAACATGTGTGTAATGACGTACTTTTTTTTTGAGAAAGTATCAGCCATATGGTACCTCTTATTGGTTAAACAATCAAACATCCTGAACGAGGTGGAATGCAACGAGAGTTGAGTAGAAAACATGTGTACAATGACATGCTTTTGCTTATCAAATAAGAAAGTATCAGCATATTGTGCCTCTTATTTTATGATTAAGTGGAAAGCTGTAGTGCTCATTGAGTAGTTAAAACATTTATATCTTTATACTTCTATTGCACAAGTTGAGCAGGTCTTAAACACTATAGCATTGCAGTAGAAGCCGGGCTTTTTGTCCTTTTGTCAAAAGGAAGGGAAGAACAGATGAATCAGTGATATATATAGTTATTTGGTTTGTTTCCTACGAAATGTAACTTCAATGCTATTATTTCTCTTACTACATTTCTGATTTTTCTTTCAAGTTAAATGGCACCAGGGGTCTGCTTGTTTGCATGTTTCCTAATGCCATCATTCTTGGTTTACGTGATTCGTATAGTTAAATCTGTTATATTCAATTTCTTTGACATTTCTTTTTTCCCTTGATTCTCAGTTAGATCTGTTATATTCATTTTATTTGACATACATCTCTATCATTTTTTTTATAGGCTCAACAAGGTGAGGTGGCAATAGTTGCAGATCTCGCTGATCCTGGTTATTCACTTCAGTTATCGACTCCTATCCCGACCATCAGTTTGGTTAGTATGATTTGTGTCATCTTATAGTTAGACATTTTCATCATCTCCTCATTAGAGACCCTTAATTTGTTTCAGCTTTGTACATTCTTTTTAGTGCCAGTAACAGTCTATGGATGTCCATCGTCTTGGGGCAAAGGTTACTATTTTATGCTTTCGCCCTGTAGTTGAGTTAAGATATTCTCCCACATGAGCAAAACCTATGTATGGTTTGAATTTTGTTGTCCTAAAAAGACCAGCCTTCAAATGGCATCATAACTTTCTTCAAAGTTCATTCCATATTTGTTTGGTGGATAAGCCTTCACCTGTAGCAGTTGGAAATCTTTCCGATTCCAACTTTTGACATGCTCTTAAAACCAATATAGATTTCAAGGATAAGTTTTCAGTTACTATATCTGTTGTTTATAAACAAATGTTTCTGGCATCCTGCTGTTTCAGCCAAGAGCAACACTGAAATTCCCCATTGGTGAAGTTACGTTGGAGGAGAAAGAAGAGGAAGATGTAAAGAGAGCGTTGTCAATTAGTGGAACTGTTAAAGGTCAACTATCAAATGGGATCTGCACTGCTCAATTCAGTGATGAAGATTTGAAATTGAGATACTGCTATAAGGTTGTTGTTTCTCTTTAATTTACATTTCTAGTAAGTGTTAGGCTATACTCAGTGGAGTGAAAGGGATATGGCCCTCAGGTCCCTAGATCCTTTTCACTTTTTTTTTACTGCTGCAAGTGATGGAAATGAGATTGAGCGTATTGACATGAATGCAGGATGAAGTAGCCTCATTTATCCCTGCCATTTCTCTTCCTTCAAATACTTTATCATTTGCATTCAAGCGTCGGATCAGTCCTTCTAATAAGTTGAGGTTAGCTCTCTCCTTTTACTATATCATGCATGATTGGTTGGCAAGATATAATTAGGGATACTCTTTTGTCTTTCCTTGCACTTTTACTTTTGGTACTGCAGATGTTAGCGACTTTGAAATGAAATTTCTGAACTGCAAATTGCTATGTATGTGATAGATATCGTTTGGAACTCTCAACTTTTTGTTCTTGGAATCATGATACTGTCTGTTAGTATTTAGAAAGCAATTTATTGGCATTGTCGTCAAGCTAAATGATGCAAGCATTTTTGGAGATGCCAATGCTGATAGTTGTAGACTTACAGATTTTAGGTTATCAAAGGTCTTGTCCTTGTAAAAGGAAAGAAAAAAAAAGGTTTTGTGGAAAATTTTTATTTCTTATCCTTCAGAGAAAAGAGGTTCTAAGATTAATTGCAATATGGAGTTCGATTTGGTGATAAGTTGACGTGATCCAGCTACTGGTACAACTTTGATACCAACTATTGGAGTGCTGTGTACAAGCACACTTATGCCAAAGATTTCAAATTTAAAGCTGGTTATGACTCAGAAGTGCGTCTTGGATGGGCATCATTATGGGTACGTGATCATAATTGCTGAAGTTTCCTTCTTTTTTCCGTTTAGCATCAAATTTTATTATTATACATCAATTCCATTCTCATCAACTCCAGAAAGTTACTATCATATATTATTGGAATGCTTCAAAAAAATTCAGTGAATAAGAATGATGGCAGTGTAGATGTTATGGACTCCTAGAATCCGCAAATAATCAGATTTTGTCATGCTGTTTAGATGTGCTCGGTTAAATTGTTTTGGAGATGGAGAAGAGCTATTGTAGGAAATAACCATATTTTGGTACTTGAATCATGAGTTGGGTTATTTAAAAGCCTGAAACAGAAGGTGATAGCAATTCACCTCCTCGTAACTTCCACTTAAGAACTGCACCAGAGTTCATGACAATTAAAAATCTGTGATTCAGGTTGGCGATGAAGCTGGCAAGGCCAAGACTGCCCCAATGAAGATGAAAGTTCAGTTCATGCTCCAAGTACCACAAGATGATATCAAGTCATCAGCGCTAATGTTCCGCGTGAAAAAGAGATGGGACATTTAATATCCACTGTTCTGATACATAGATTTAATATGTGAAGAATTCACTATCTTCTACTGTAGTGATGGTTAAAGCTTACTTAATCACATCAATTGGTTTGATTTGTCTCTGCTGCTAAAGGGTTTCCCTCATTTATTTAATCCGAGTTAGACGGATAAAGAATTGCAATTGACTGGAATTTCTTGCCCCAGCTGAAATGATTTAAGGGAAAATCGGAGAATGTTGCAGTAATTGGAACACTGGAATGTTGTCATACTAAAAATGCTGTATTTTCCAAATTGATTTGTTAACTATTTTATTCTAAAAGGAACATCAATCAACTTAAGCCTATGTATGACGTGTTCCTCTGTAACGATGTGAATATACAATTACATTAAGAAAAAGAGACATCATTTCTAGAAATCTAACCATCAAAGCCAACGCCAGTTTAGAAGCAAAACCTTCAACATGAATACTAAAGACATTTGAAGGACCAACGGAAGTTCCACAGAGAAACTTATCTTATAACCAATCAGCAACGTTACGTGTTGGTAAGCTACAATGAAGCACATTATGGAGCTTTCACCAGTTGAAGTGGAAATCGTGTTGGTAAGTTACAATGAAGCACATTATGGAGCTTTCAGCAGTTGAAGTGGAAATAATGCCATCTTCAGAGGATATCATTAGTTCCCTGAAAAAGCTTTATGCTGCCAACTATTACCCCCTACAAGGGCTATAGATTAGACAATAAATCAATATGTAATGTTGATGACACGATTGCAAGAGTTAAGGAAAAAGGTTGAATTTGAAAACAAACCCCTGAAAAAGATGGCTTCATGTAAGGAGTATGTCATTCATCATCATAATCAGAGTCATTTCCATCATCATCTTGCTCGTATATCTGATATTCTTTATCACTACTGTCAGCATCTTGTATTTTATCGCCCTCTGCTGATGGGAAGCTATCAAATAACTCTTGCAAATAGCTCCTTGAGTTGGTATCCATATCTAGATCGAATCATGTAAAGGATATAGAGCAACAAAAAATTGCAGAATTGTGTTGAAATTTACAAATTGGTTAGATTAAAATTTAGAAAATTTAGGTTGATTTGGACCCACAACTGATCTTCCATTCAAATTTTTTTTCTCAACCATTAAGATACTCTTTCAATTCAAACGAAAAGGGGAAACAATATAAGGATACAAGAATGTGATTGCCAAGAAAATTCATCATCCTCACCAGCCTGAGAAGGAAAAAAGAAATTAAAAAGGCAACTTAAAACATATCAGAAATTGAAGAAAGTAACGCTATAAAAGCATAGAGAAGCCTTTGAATTACCATATCCAGTTCCTCGTATGCATCCAGTTCTTCATGATCTGACTCATTATCAGCCTCCTGAGCACTGTCTTGATTCTCATTACCTTCATCTCCTACAACCTCTGCACCATAATATTATCCTCTTTTCATGATAGCGATTCAAATAAGAAAGCAACTAGGAACTATTTCAAGGGAAGATCACCCAAACTAAATCAACTCCAAAAACTGTATTTTGCTTAGCTTCTGCAACCAGAGCATGAAAAGCAGTTGGACCAGCCATTTAGAAAATTATGCTAGATTTCAGTAAAAGGAAACTACTAAGAATAAAGAACGTGCACAACAGATAAGGTTCATGCACCAATATTTCAAAATATTGAACAAATATCACATTTGCATATATGATTTACAATTTCCATTTGCTCAATCATTTAATTAACAGTTGGGATATAATCAGAATAATAATTATTTGATATGGTCAACTTAATAGAAATGACCAATATGATGTAGAAACAAGGATAAAGAAAGAAGTCAATTGAACCTTTATCGCGTTTCTCTGCATCGGTTTTTAAGACATCTTTATAGATGCATGCCCTCTTTGACTTCTCAAAATCTTCACGGGCAGCTTTGAGTAATTTTTCTGCACCAGTTTTTGGATACACGGAAAGGTACTTTACCATTAAACGAAGTCTCAAGCTATCGAGCACATAGTGGGAGAACCATCCTGTTCCATACTGTAAAGATATAGCATTAACAAGAGCTCTTTAAACACCACAAACAACATAATAAAAGGCACACGCTATCCAGAAATAATATGCTTAACCAATTACTTCAAGTAGATGGAAACTCGAATTACTTTCATCATGGTATATAAAAAAAGAACAGAAATAGTAAATAGACTGAAGAAGTAACGTCATAAATCCTATATACTGTTTCAAGAATAATTCAGAACACCTTACTGCTGTAATCTTTTACCCCTTCTCCCCTATCACTAATAGGATAGAGCTCATTTACCTAGTTTCTTGAGTTCAGAGGCTCCCAGTCACAAGTTTATGGCATGAATGTGAAGACTTCAAATACATGACAAAGTAACATAACAGATATCAAAACGGGAACAAGAAAACATAAAACAAAGTAATTCACATGTTAAGGATATGATAGTGTTAAGGATGTGACAACGTGATAGAGTAAATCATGGGATATAGTAGTTATCCCATGATTTACTCACAGATACTCTTTCCTATTATAATTGTAACTCTTTATTATATATAAACTATCAGCCTAACACAGAGGAGTTACGGCTTTTCTCACAACTACTACTTGTTAACGTCGCTAACATGGTATCAGAGCCTGATTCTCAAAAGCCCTAACTTCCCTAGTTCTCAAAATTCCTTATGGCTTGAAACCCTAATTCCCAAATTCACCCAAAACCCAGAACTTTCTTTTCAGATCAACTCAAATAAGATCGATACCTGTAAGGACTGGTTGGGTCTTTCAATCAACGTGAGCTGAGAGCATGCCAGGGTGCAACTGGTGACGTCGCACCACAGTGCAGCGGCAACAGCGATGCTACTATTTGCATCGAAGAGGCACAGCCTGCGGGTGCTGACGCCGGCGAGTGAACAAGCAGAGGTGGTCGCACAGCCTGCGGGAGTCGACGCCGGTGAGAGAAAGGCTAGAAGTGGTCGCATAGCCTGTGGGAGACGATGCCGGCTAGTGAACAGCCAGAGGTGGTCGAAGGGGAGACGTTGGAGAGTTGAGTTGACGTTCCACCAAATATGGCAACAAGTGATCCAGAGAATACCACAAGCAACGATGAGAAAGTTAAAAGGGCTATGATGGAGATCTTTCCGGGTAAGGCAGTGGTCGAATTAATCCCTACTCCAACCACAATCTGTGATTGGAAACTAGAAGGTGCCAACAATTATCTTGAGTGGCGTAAATCTGTAGAGCCATTTATGTGAGGTGTGATGAGGGAAGATCATCTCATGATTGCATTTTTGCACAGGATGAAGACACTAAATCATAGTGGATCAAAGACGACAAAAGGTTATTTGGCCTATTAAGACAAACATTGGTTCCTAGGGTCCTACAGATGGTAAATCATTGTAACACAGTTAAGAAGATTTGGGATCATTTGGAATCTCTATATCATGGCAAAGCTAACTTGTCTCGCACGTATACGGTAATAGATGACATTATGAAGAAAGAAAAGAAAGACACTCCCATAGGAGACCATTATTCCTTTTTTAGAAAATTAATTGAAGAATTAAATCAAGTGATGCCTATCACAACCAATGTGGAAGAAATGCAGAGACAACATGATCAGTTTGGGGCCATGGCCTTTTTGATGAATCTTGGAGAAGAATATAGCAATATCCAATCCCAGAATCTCACTGGAGTGGACCAATTAACTCTAACTGAGGCATATCATCGAGTTCTTAGGACTACGTCTGAGTTTGCTAGAGAATCCAAGTCAAAAAATGTTGATTTCGCAAGTATTGGCTCTAATAGAGGAGGTAGGGGAGGAGCGGGAGGAGCTAGAGGAGGAAGACGTGGGGGTCATGGTGGAAGAGATGGGGGAAGAGGAACACAACAAACCCAATCTTGTTTTTACTTTAAGGAAATTGGCCACGTCATAGCCAATTGTCCCCAATTATAGCATAAGGAGAGAACTCAACAGGCATGTATAGTAACACATGATAGTGACTTGGTCCCCAAGAAGGAGGAGATGCAAACTCAGACCACCACTCTGACTGCAATGAATTAGCTGCTTTCACTCAGTTTCAAGCTATGAGAGGGAACTCTTCCTCATCTAATGCCGCTGCCACATTAGCACATACAAGTACTCCCACTGCAGGTCTGTCCTCCATTTCTCATGATTGGGTAATAGACTCCGGGGCCACTGACCACATGACTGGAGACACAGGTATTCTATCCAATTTTACCCCATTGAACAACTTACCCCAGTTACTCTAGCCAATGGTTTTGTTGCTTCTGTAGTTGGCAAGGCACTGCCACTGTCTCTTCGAAAATCCCTCTTATCTCAAGTTCTTCACCTTTCTGACTTCACCTTTAATTTATTATCTGTTAGTAGAATTACCAAGTCCCTCAATTGATGTGTACAATTGTACCCAGACCATGTTTTTTTTTTCAGGATCTTGGGATGAGACAAATTATCCGTAGAGGTCGAGAGTCCAACAGCCTATATATCTTGGAGTCTCCTTTAGTTAGCGGTCATAGTCCCACTGCTTGTTCTAGTATCATCTGTCCAGATATCCTACATTGTCATCTTGGTCATCCTTCATTGAAGGCTTTAAAGAGTTTGTGTCCTGACATTCAATTTTCTTCCATTGAGTGTGAGTCTTGTCAGTTTGCCAAACATCAACATTTTCCTCACTTTCCTAGAGTCAATAAGAGAGTTGCGTCTCCATTTGAAATTGTGCGCACAGATGTTTGGGGTTCGAGTCCTATTGTGTCAAAATTGGGATTTCATTATTTTATTACTTTTGTAAACAATTTCTCCAGGAATACGTGGCTCTATTTAATAAAAAGTCATTTTGAGATATTTGATGTGTTCACTACCTTTTGTGCTGAGATTCGTACCCAACATGATTCCACAATTAAAATATTACCTAGTGACAATGCCAAGGAATACTTCTCTGCCCCCTTTACTTCTTTTTTGTCACAACAAGGTACCCTTCATCAATATTCTTGTTTGTTAACCCACAACAGAATGGAGTTGTTGAACGAAAAAATCGACATCTTATGGAAGTGGCTCGAGCATTGTTATTCAAAATGAAGGTCCTGAAAGAGTTTTGGGCTGATGCTGTCTCCACTGCTTGCTATCTTATTAATTGCATGCCCTCAACAGTTCTTAATGGTAAAGCTCCATTTTCTATTTTGTTTGCTTCGCAACCCTTCTTTCTTTGTCTCTTCGTGTCTTTGATTGTACTTGTTTTGTACATCACACACATCCATCTGTCTTCAAAATTGATCCTAAAGCATTAAAATGTATCTTCCTTGGGTACTCTCGACTCCAAAAGGCTATCACTGTTATTCTCCTGAATTGCATCGTTATTTAGTGCCTTCTGATGTTATTTTCTTTGAAAATACTCCATATTTCACAAATGTGCAGTCTCCCTATTCCCCTGAGGATGATTTTCTTATCTATCGAGTTCACCGGGTTGAGTCTGTTTCCTGTCCTTTGGACATTCCACCCCCTTGTTCCTTTATCACCCAAGTTTATTCTCAACATGCTCGTCCTTTTGCAGGTCCTCCCATTACTCTAGATTTGCAGGTTGATGGCACTTGTATGAACTCTCCACCTCCACCAATTGTGTCCTCCCAAGATCCAAGTCTCGACCTACCCATTGCTCTTCGCAAAGGTAAACGTTCATGTAAGTACCCTATATCTTCATTTGTTTCTTATGAGTCCCTTTCACCTGTTTCTAATGCCTTTGTGTCTTCCTTAGACTCAGTTGTGGTTCCTAAGTCTGTAAGGGAAGCTTTCTCTCATGAGGGGTGGAGACGAGCAATGCAGTAAGAAATGGATGCTTTGGATGCTAACCAAACGTGGGACTTGGTTGAATTACCTCCTGGGAAGCAAGCTATTGGGTGCAAGTGGGTGTATACTATCAAGATGAATTCAGATGGTTCTGTTGCTTGCTTGAAGGCTCGGTTAGTGGTTAAAGGCTATGCTCAGACGTATGGTATTGATGATATGGAAACCTTCTCTCCAGTTGCCAAAATGTCTTCTGTTCGTCTACTTATTTCCTTAGCTGCATCTTCCTATTGGCCTTTAGTCCAACTTGATGTCAAGAATGCTTTTCTTCATGGTGAGCTGCAAGAGGAGGTTTTTATGGAGCAACCACCTGGTTTTGTTGCTCAGGGGGGAGTACTAAAGTGCGCAAACTAAAAAAGTCTCTATATGGATTAAAGCAATCACCACGGGCATGGTTTGGGAGATTAAGTGAAGTTGTTATCAACGTTAGCTTAAAGCGAAGCCATTATGATCATTCTTTATTTTGGCAAAAGACTTGAATGCAGGACTGATATTAATGTTGGTTTATGTGGATGATATAATTATCACAGGTAGTGATGAGAGAGGCATTCAAATGCTTAAAGACTTCCTACAGAGTCAATTTCAAACAAAAGATTTAGGGCAACTCAAATATTTCTTAGGGATTGAATTATCAAAGAGTAAAAAGCGAATATTTATTTGCCAAAGGAAATATGTTCTTGATTTGTTAACAAAGACTAGAATGATTGGTGCAAAACCTTTGGAAGTTCCTATGGTACAAAACTTGAAACTTAGTGCAGAAGATGGAGAATTACTTAAGGACACTGAGCAATATTGACGATTAGTGGGAAAACTTAATTATCTCACTATGACCCGACCAGATATAGCCTATTGTGTGAGTGTAGTAAGTCAATTCATGAGTAAATCACGCACATCTCATTGGGATGCAATAATGAATATCTTGAGATATTTACAGCGAGCTCCTAGAAAAGGTATATTCAAATCATTATCATGGAAAGATAGAAGCATTTTCAGATGCAGATTGGCCAGGGTCTTCGAGTGATAGACGATCCACTTCAGGTTATTGTGTGTTTATGGGAGGGAATTTGATCTTTTGGAAAAGTAAGAAACAAATGGTGGTAGCTAGATCAAGTGCTGAATCGGAATACAGGGCTATGTCACAAGCCACATGTGAGTTGATGTGGCTATGACAATTACTTGATGAGATAGGCATCGTTTACACAATTCCAATGGAGCTATGGTGTGATAATCAAGCCGCCCTTCACATTGCTAAGAATCTTGTTTTTTATGAGCGAACTAAGCACGTCAAAATTGATTGCCATTTTATCAGAGAAAAAATTCAACAAAATTTGATTTCATTAAGTTTTGTGAGAACTGGAGAACAATTAGCAAATATATGTCCCAAATCATTAGTGGGGAATCGGGTTGATTATATATGTAACAAGCTGGGTATGATTAATATTTATGCTCCAGGACTCGGTCCTATTATAATTGTAACTCTTTATTATATATATACTATCAGCCTAACACCGAGAGATTACGGCTTTTCTCACAACTACTACTTGTTAACATACTTGATAACATTGTTAACAAATATCTGCTATATCTTAAATGTTGATAGTCTAACACCTTCATCTACAGGGAAAGAGTAGGTAAAACCAAGCAATGGCTTCTTTGTTTTCCTTGTTTTACTATAAATGGTGTGAAGGAATTGGATTAGTTTTTTAAGTTGTGCGGAACCCATTGAGAAGGTGCCTTGCTGTTGGACAACTGTGCTGTTCGTATTTTTGGATACTGCAATGAATGAGGATTAGAAGAATGACTTTCACAGATTGCACTCCCTGATTTCTCTACTACATGCATGCAATGCAGGACCGCTTCTTCTTTCCAGAGAGCCGCCAAGTCATCTATTCGTCTTACCAACTCTCAATCAGATGGTAGCACTTCAGAGCTTATGCTAGAAGACAATGGTCAGTCCAATCACGCACACAAAACTGATCTGAGGCTTCCATTTGGAGATTGGTTTAGTCATCCATGGTTACAACAGTCGAAAACCAAAAAGAAACCAGACACAAGGTACCATCAGTAGCCTAGTCTCTTTAATAGTACTCTCATGTGCTCTTACCACCTTCTTACCTTATCCTTCGCAGCAGATCAGAGGGTGCTAGGAAGGAGCAAACAAGGCAAACTTCAGATCCTAACCCTTTTCTTCCTAAGATCACAATGGTTGGTATTTCAACCGGAGATGGTGGACAAATGAGCAAAGCAAGTTTAAAGAAGACAATGGAGGATCTAACCAAGGAGTTGGAGCAGACAGATCAAGTAAACTCCACTGCCTCTACCAATAGCAGAAACAACGAGCTAAAAGCTGAAGATAGAGACCCACTATTTGTGGCTAATGTGGGTGATTATTACTCTAGCATGTCAAAGACAGGTTCAGCTCGATGGGTTCGTGGTGGAAACAAGTGATGAGCCTGTCTGATGATACAAGGCATTTCAATTGCAGTTGACATAATTTTGTTTCCTTTTCCCCATATATAGAAAATAAAGTTGTAAAGTTGATAACTGGATTACTTTTACTGGTCGTGTATTTACTTAGATAACGGCTTCTCGCAGTTTTTTCGTTTTTTGCAGTTGCATCTGCATAATGGCCCAGTTTTGTAGAAAGAAAAGATGATTATCTAATTTAAATGATGTGTTTTGCCCATTTAACTCTCATGTAATGTAATGGTCTATATTTAATTATAGAAAACAAAAATTGGTCTGTACGCCAAGTCTGATCAGATAATTTGGATGTGTTTTGTTCGTTTGACTTTCATGTATTGTTCAGTTGTTGGGTTAACAAATTAGTATGGGATTAGTCCGATTTGAAATTAATAAATTTAATTATATTATGTTAGATTTCAACTTGGATTTTAATATTCAAGCCTGATTGTGTTTGTTTTTTAATTTGACAATTTTTTAAGGTATGATTAATTATGATAAATTGTTAACTCCAAGTTAAATCAAATTTGATCAAACTTAAAATTGAAGGAATATTCAAAATTAATTCAACTTAAAAAAATATTAAATTAGCCCAATTCATTATAAATAAATTAAAATAATATTGTTTTGTTAAATTTAGTTAAAAATATAAATCTTAGCATTAATTCGTATATTATATTTTTATCAAAAAAATATTGAAGATTAAGTAATGTATTAGCTGTGTTGTAGGTCACTCTATTTTCATCTCCAAAGACAATTATTGAACCACTTATTTGTGATCTTGATTTTCTTATATTTTATAATATGTCAATTTATTTTTTAATAATTGTACAATCGAATCATTACAAGAGAACTGTAAATTAGCGACGGAATTTTACCAACGGTTAAAAAAATCGTTGGAAATTACCACCGGAAATAGAATAGATGTCGGTAATGTTGTTTGGAAATATAACTTTGGCGACGTTATAAATTTTCGTCGCTAAATTCGGCCTAAAATGTTTACCGACAGATTTTAAAGTTTGAAACGTTTAAAACTTAACCAAAACAACGTTGTATAGGTTTTAAACCATACGATGTCATTTTGGTTATCATTTAAACGTATAAATGATATGCAAAACGACGTCGTTTGGTTTTATCATTTAAACCACCCGAAACCCTC
>JANIHZ010000005.1:9997754-10011940 GCA_027478365.1 Erythroxylum rufum
TACAATATCTGTATATTCAGTATATGAATCACGATATCCCCCTGTATAGCAGAATCCCCTCTATATACTTTCTCCCGTACCCCCTCTCTCTACAACCTCTCTCCATAACTAACTCATAACAATGTAGCCTATGTGGTATTTGCCCCCTTACCCATCTTACCCCTACGGATGTAGGTTTGGATGGGTTTAGTGGGCTGATCGTTAGCACCAACATGCGAAATGCATGGAGTGGTGCTAACAGATAGCCATGAGGCATCTAATTACTGCCCTTATTACATGCTTGAACCAACTATTGCTTACTAGTTAATGCCCTTATTACATGCTTGAACCAACTATTGGGGGCTTGATAAAACATAATTTAATTGCTCCAGTTACTTTATTGTTTAAGTCCTTCAGATAGATAAACCCTTTGAATATGTTATGAGCACAGAATGAATCCTTATTTGTTGCTTATTTGCCTTACGCCTGCAGGAAGCCTTGTCTGTACTGGGAAAATGGCAACTTCTGCTGGTAAACTTCGTTTTTTTTCTTTAGCAAGGCGGTGCTTGAACTTCACTGAGAGAAGGAATACCCGTGTGCACAACCCTAAATTTCCTGCTATTCCACTTCCATCTTCCAGTCATCAAAAGTTTCCTCTCTGCCTTCAGCACTCAAAACTCTCCAAACCTGAAGTTTGCAATGCTGGAGGCAATGGCAGTAATGGTGCTGGTCAAGGGGGTGGCTTTGGTGGTGGAGGCAGTGGGGACTCTGGAGGTTGGGCTGGTGACTCGAATTTCAACAATTCATCATCCTCATCCTCATGGTGGGAAGGCTTTTGGATTTTAGGGCTTTTCCTGAATGGATGGAGATCCAGGGTAGCTGCAGACCTGCAGTTCCCTTTTAAGGTTGTAATGGAGGAATTGGTTGGCGTCTCTGCTTGTGTTCTTGGTGATATGGCTTCACGTCCTAATTTTGGACTCAATGAGCTTGATTTTGTTTTCTCAACTATAGTGGTTGGTTCCATTTTGAATTTTACTCTCATGTATCTCTTGGCACCTACTGCATCTGCTTCTAGTGCTGGTGTTCCTGCTATGTTTGCCAATTGTCCAACGAGCCACATGTTTGAGCCTGGTGCATATAGTCTCTTGAACCGGTTTGGAACGGTGGTGTATAAAGGATCTATTTTTGCTGCTGTTGGTTTTACTGCGGGACTTGTTGGTACTGCAATCTCCAATGGGTTGATCAATATGAGGAAGAAGATGGATCCAACTTTCGAGACTCCAAACAAACCACCTCCAACTCTTTTGAATGCAGTAACTTGGGCCATTCACATGGGTGTTAGCAGCAACTTAAGATATCAGACTCTGAATGGAATTGAGTATGCGTTGGCCAAGGGGCTTCCTCCATTGGCATTTAAGATGTCAGTTGTTGCCCTCAGGTGTGCGAATAACGTTCTTGGTGGTATGTCTTTTGTCATTTTAGCAAGGTTGACAGGATCCCAGAGTGTTGAAGAACCAAAACCAGTTGCTGTGAATGTTGGATCACCTTCTGCAGTAAAGGAGAAGTTGCTTGAAGGGAAAGAGGACTTGCAGAGTGATCAGTCAACTTCCAAGTGAATCATGATTTGGACGTTTCATTCTGCAACCTTTTCAAATTTCTTCTTTCATTCCAAGATATTCAATAAGATACAAGATGTGTCTATCTAGGTTTAGTACCATCTTAGTTGTAGGCTTTCTCTTTTCGGGGTATTACACATGGAGGTCTCCCATTGACATGTTGCTTTTGGGATCTTTTGAGTTATATGAACCTAGGTCTCAGTCTCAAACTTGAATGGATGTATAATACTCGTCTTGCAAAGAGATCCGGATGTTTTGAATGC
Organism: Erythroxylum rufum; assembly: GCA_027478365.1. Lineage (NCBI taxonomy): Eukaryota > Viridiplantae > Streptophyta > Magnoliopsida > Malpighiales > Erythroxylaceae > Erythroxylum > Erythroxylum rufum. Next base: position 9,999,613 of record JANIHZ010000005.1, read on the forward strand.
TCACTTTAGGACAGTTCCTGCCTTTTACCTTAATCATATGTGGAAAGTAAAATCCTTTACATGCCTGTGTCTACAAGTTGTTTTTAATATGGAGCAACAGATACAGTGTCTGGAATTATACACAAGATATGATACTTATAATCAGTTTAGCTATTTAATGTCAAATTTGGCTGATCTTTTAAAGAGATACGTAAATCTTCAACATGTTGATGATGCTTGTTAGTTGTAAGTTAGCCTTTTGCTTCCTATGGTGGACATGGAGGCATTGACCCACTGACCTGAACTTATTCTATCAGGAGTTACTACAAGAAGAATCAAATAATACGAAATTCCTTCAAAAACATGCAAATAAAACAAATTAAAAAAGTCTTCACTTTAAAATTTCTATGAAATTGAAAATTAATATAAGTTAAATAAAGAGTAACTATCACAAAATTGGTGTAAATAATTAATCATATATTGGTGAATTATGTTAAATTTTTATATGATTAGACCTAAATAAACTGAGCACATATAAACTTAAATGAGGTTCCATCCTAAAACTAATTGGTTTTAGGAGGAATAACTTATTAGGCTTATATGCATGCTCAAGGCTATATATTCTTTCAATGTGGGACAAAGTCTCACTTATATTTCAACACGCTCTCCTCACGTGTGGGTTAATTTACGGCTCAATACGTGCCACAGTTTATCGTGACGAGGTGGTAACGAGTAACTCAAGAGCAACCTGCTCTGATACTATGTTAAATTTTTATATGATTAGACCTAAATAAATTGAGCACATATAAGCCTAAATGAGGTTCTATCCTAAAACCAATTGGTATCGAGAGGAATAAATTGTTAGGCTTATATTAATGTAATCTCCCTTAACGGTATAAAACGAGAAAACAAAACATTCGTCCCTACCCGTACACTATCCTCACAATACCCGCCAAAAAATGAACCAACCAAACTTCTACTTCTCTGTCTCCTTCCTGCTCTCTCGGATCTCATTTAGACTCGGTCTCTGTCTCTATATTCTGTTTTATGTTTTCCAACTTCCAGGTTTTCCCTTCTTTCACTCTCTTTCTCACACTTCATCTTGTTATATTCTTGCAAGAAAAGACCAAAACTTTGAACCTTAATCCTCATTATTTACAGAAACTAACTAACCAGAAGCATAACGAAGAGGAGACATTAATGGGGGATAGAATGGAAGAAGAAGAAGATAAAGAAGCATTGGCTGGGTTGAGTCCAACACCAACCCCAAATCGAAAGGTTCACTCCCACAGCCAACGGGTTCGAACCGCATCTTCAAACAGGAAGAACAAGCACCCCAGAAGCCGACAGCACAGCCTTGATCAATTCCCTAACCAGAAACTGCCCTCTTCCAACGACTCCTACTCTGATGACGAGGAATTCGTCAACCCCATCTCCGATGCTGTCACCTCCTCGGCCTCCGATCAAGGCCTCGACTTCAGCCTCAGCATTGACGATGTTGCGCCTCATGATCTCCAGCAATGCCAGCCTATACCAGAGTTTCTTGCTAGCGGCGGCGTTGGCATCTTTAAGGCTCCCACCAGGGCGGTTGTTCATCCCGGAAGGCCACCATGTCTGGAGCTCAGGCCACATCCGTTGAGAGAGACACAGGTGGGGAAGTTCTTGAGGAACATTGCTTGTACGGACACGCAACTTTGGGCTGGACAAGAAAGTGGGGTTCGGTTCTGGAGTTTGGAGAACGCGTATGAGCCAGGTTGCGGGTTGGGAGGTAGAGTGAGGAGAGGTGATGAGGATGCAGCGCCATTTCATGAATCTGGGAATACGTCTCCAACCATGTGCTTGATGATTGACTCTGGGAATAGATTGGTCTGGAGTGGCCATAAGGATGGAAAGATCCGATCTTGGAAGATGGATCAAAGTGTGGATGATAATGTCCCTTTTAAGGAGGGATTGTCATGGCAGGCTCATAAAGGTCCTTGTCTCTCTATTGTTATGAGTTCTTACGGTATGTTCTAAACTTAGATCTGTAGTTGCATAGATGAAATGCATCCTATATGTCGGTATTTTTAATTTTTAATTGGAACAATGTGTTTTGGTCCAGGTGATCTGTGGTCAGGTGCTGAGGGTGGTGTTCTTAAGATTTTCCCCTGGGAGACTATTGAGAAATCTCTCTCTCTTTCGTCAGAGGAAAAGCACATGGCTGCTTTGTTGGTGGAGAGGTCACATATTGATCTGAGGAGCCAAGTCACGGTTAACGGTCAATGTAGATTATCTTCTTCGGACATTAAGTGCTTGCTATCTGATACTGTTAGAGCTAAAGTCTGGTGTGCTCAGCCTGTGTCCTTTTCTCTATGGTATGTTTACTTTAGAAAGTGCTTGTTGTCGGGTTGATGATAATGTTTCGATCATGATTCTGAACTCTGGACCTTGAATTCTTTTTGCAAACTTCGGATCTTTGCCAAAGATTTAAGTCCACAAAAACTTTTTCAATCGATCATTTGAATGGTGTGGAGAGAAAAGAAGACATAGTTCAAGCTTAAATCAACGAAGTTTTGGAGAACAAATTGATCTAGAAAAGATTTTGTTGATGTGTTCTGAAGCACTATTTAACCATAAATGTTCTGCAGGGATGCTCGTACGAAGGAACTTTTGAAAGTGTTTAACATTGAAGGTCAAATTGAGAATCGAGTGGATCCATCATCGGGGCAGCAGCAAGACCAGCCTGTAGAAGATGAGATGAAGGTAAAATTTGTTTCCACAAAAAAGGAGAAATCACAAGGCTTTCTACAACGTTCACGCAATGCTATATTGGGAGCTGCAGATGCTGTTCGCCGTGTAGCGAGGGGTGCAGGGGGATTTGTAGAAGATACCAAGAGAACCGAAGCGATGGTTCTAACACTAGATGGAATGATCTGGACTGGATGCACAAATGGCCTTATTGTACAGTGGGATGGAAACGGAAATCGTTTGCAAGATTTTAATCACCACTCTTGTGCTGTTCAATGTTTTTGCACTTTTGGTGCCAGGATATACGTTGGCTATGTTAGTGGCTCTGTCCAAATACTGGATCTAGAGGGAAACCTGGTTGCATCTTGGGTGGCTCATAATAATCCAGTTCTGAAATTGGCAGTTGGGAATGGTCATATTTTTAGCTTAGCTACACATGGTGGTATCCGCGGATGGAGTATCACATCTCCAGGACCTATTGACAGCATCCTACGAGTGGAATTGGCAAAAAAAGATCTTGAATACACAAGAAGGCACAGTTTCAGAATTTTGATTGGCACATGGAATGTTGGTCAAGGACGAGCATCTTCTGATGCACTTATGTCATGGTTAGGTTCTAATGTAGCTGATGTTGGTATTGTAGTTGTCGGATTGCAAGAAGTGGACATGGGTGCAGGTTTTCTTGCAATGTCTGCTGCAAAAGAGACTGTAAGACTGTCTATCCCATGTAATGTTGTTGATAACATTTTGCTTGTTTATCAGTAGTTTCTCTTAACCTTGTGCGTCATTTTATGATCTAACACTGAACTCTTGGGAGCATCAAGATCTTTTGTGTTTAGACATTCTCAGTTTTATCCTGGACCATACATGAGTTATATTGCTTCAGGTTGACGCCTTGTTACACTCATTTGTTGCATATAAAACTTGTAGGTAGGACTAGAGGGTAGCTCCGTTGGCCACTGGTGGCAGGATGCCATTGGAAAGGCCTTGGATGAAGGAACAACTTTTGAACGTATGGGATCTAGGCAGCTGGCAGGCTTGCTCATATCTCTTTGGTAAGTGAACATAATCAGGGGTGAGCTGCAGACTTTATCGATTATCAAAAGAAATGAAGATGCTGTCCATATATTTTCTTGGTGGTGAAGAGTCTTAAACCTGCCTCATTTAGGTCCCAATAGTTCCTGTCAGTTCATAATGCTTATTTCAAACTCTTGTCAATTCTGAATTAGGGTACGAAAGAACCTCCGAACACACGTTGGAGATGTTGATGCAGCAGCTGTTCCATGCGGCTTTGGACGTGCTATTGGCAATAAGGTTTGTTCATCAGCATTTATGATGTTTTCTTTGTTTGCTCGTAATTTTTGCTATCAAGTGACAATTGTTGAGTGTCTCCTGTGCAGGGAGGCGTAGGTTTGAGAATAAGAGTTCTTGATCGGATAATGTGCTTTGTGAACTGTCATTTGGCTGCTCATTTGGAAGCAGTCAATCGACGCAATGCCGATTTTGATCACATCTATCGAACAATGTCCTTTGCCCGGTCGTCAAACCCTACAGCTGCTGGTATGGTGCGGTACCTGTTTTTGTGTTGCTATCTTCTCTTCTCAACATATTTATTTTGGCTGCTTTATATTTCTGGATTGCCATTGGTCCTATCTGTTGCAGCTGGTGTCTCAACTGCCTCTCACACCATGAAGGGCTCAAATGTACGTTCTCTTCTCTTTCCCAACCAATATTACTTGCCAAAATGGTATTTTGTTCTTGAAATTGCTATTATCATTTCTGTTAGTTATGACGTATGTATTATCCTCAGGCTGTGGCTGCTAACTCTGAAGAGCAGAAGCTTGATTTGGCTGAAGCAGATATGGTGGTGTTTTTTGGTGATTTTAATTATCGACTCTTTGGTATATCTTATGACGAAGCAAGAGACATTGTATCACAAAGATGCTTTGATTGGCTTAGAGAAAAAGACCAGCTTAGAGCAGAGATGAAAGCAGGAAAAGTTTTCCAGGGAATGCGTGAAGCACTCATAAAATTCCCTCCTACTTACAAGTTTGAAAAAAATGTACCAGGATTAGGAGGTAAAACTCTGCACTCTGCAGTGATAACACCTGTTTCAGCACGAGTTACTTAGCCAATTTGATTCGGATTATTGGGTTGAAATCTGACTATCTCATGCAAACTCTGAAAGTAGATGTTAATTGATTTTGCCTGTGAATTTGAGACTTCGTTTTCTAAATGGTTCATACTTTTGTAACTTTGATCGTCAATGTTTATTGCCATGCAGGATATGACTCTGGAGAGAAAAAGCGTATCCCTGCCTGGTGCGACAGAGTAATATATCGGGACAATCGATCACCTGCGGCGGTTGATTGTGGCTTGGAGTGTCCCGTGGTTGGATCTGTCATACAGTATGTTACTTTTCTTGGGAGATCCTATCTTTTTCCAAACTTTATGTTGTTCTGTTACTTAAATCAACTTTCCGTGTTCAACAGGTACGGGGCTTGCATGGATGTGACCGAGAGTGATCACAAACCTGTTCGTTGTAAATTCCATATCCAAGTTGCCCACGTTGATAGATCGGTGAGAAGACAAGGGTTTGGAGAGATTGTCAGATCCAATCAGAAAATCAGATCTTTGCTTGAAGAGTTGCAACAGGTTCCTGAACACACCGTGAGCCCCCCCAACATTGTCCTTCAAAATCAGGACACCGACACTCTCCGTATTACTAACAAGAGTGTGAAGGAAAAAGTTGTGTTCAGAATCCATTGTGAAGGTCAGTCCACTGTCAAGGATGATGAAGATAAGGAAGAATATCGTCCGAGAGGTTCCTATGGCTTTCCACGATGGCTTGAGGTAGTTTTCATTACTCCTGTTCATTCACCAACTAAAAGCAGTGCCCAGTAACAACGTTTTCTTCATTTTTTGTTGGTTTATCTTTGTATTTTTCTGGATATGGTATATGGGAGGCGTGGATTTTCAGCTAAATTTGTTGTGCTTGTGGTTATATAGGTCACACCAGCAGCTGGCATCATAAGATCAGATCATTTTGCTGATGTTTCTGTGCATCATGAAGAATTCCATCCGGTAGAAGAATCTGTTGATGGCATCCCTCAGAACTGGTGGTGTGAAGACACTAGAGATAAAGAAGTTATTTTGGTTGTGACTGTCCAAGGAAGCAATGCAGTGGAGACAAAAAGTCACCGGATCCATGTCCGCCATTGCTTCTCAGCCAGGCCGGTGCGCATTGATTCATCAAAATCAAACAGCTCTCGGAAGAACCGATGAAGTTTAGACAGTTCACTGACCTGAGATTAGGCAACTAAGCAGTTCTTCTGACATATCTGATGATTTTTGTAACTTGCAGAAATCTTGTAGCTAAAACTGAGGACTGATGTTATAAAGACAGGCATAGATGCGTCAACCAAGAGGCATAAATTGAGATAACTCAGTATGATTACAATGCAGTTAAGTCTGTATATTATTACTATGAATGGGGGTCATTTTTTTCACCAGTGTTTGCATATAGATGTAGCATCAGGTGCAAATTCCATACAGTGATCATTTATTCTCTTAAAGCTTTTGTAATTGATCAAGTACTTTTTTGTTTCTTGCTGAAATGATCTTGCAGTTAAAGCTTAGTGATATTTACAAAAGAACCTTTCTGTAAAATGACTTGAGAGCTATACATGGTTTTGCTTTAATTCATTCAAATTGTATCAGAGTTAGAATTAAGGACTTCAAATTTAGTTAATGCTGAGTAGCGGGTAGCTAAAGATTGAAGCAGTTTTCTTTCCTGCTATCTTCCTGAATATTGAAGACAGTTTGAAGGTTAGCATTGTCAAACAAAGGCAAGCCTCTGTCTAATAGAACTCGGTGAAATCAATACCAGCAGTTGATACTAAACAGGTTCCTTAGAAAAGTTCGAGTTGATGTGCTTAACTGAAACTTGGACAATATATAGAAAGCTGATCATGGAAAACTGAAGTCAGACTACACTTTACACCGTCTGATAGGATATGGACAGGCCCTACTTCTTTCACTTGTTAAATGAAACATGGTTAAACAATATTCCCCTTATAAATCTAGATACATAACAGAGGGACAGAGAGATGAAACCAGGTAAGCAAGACTTCTAAAATAATTTAAGGAGATTATTGTGACAACATCCTCTTTACATATTATAGATAATTCAATGACCTTGCATAGATATCAATCAACCTGACCTTTTGCTCCCTTCAAGCTTTGATCAAAAACTGTTAATCGGTCACAAAAATCAAAACCAGATAGCTGATCCCGGCTTGTAGTGAAGTGGAACCACTAAATAGCCAACGTTAGAACAAAATTCACGTGCCTGGTCATGATTCACGCAGATTTTCCATGAAGATTGAAGTATAAGTAGATTAATCCCCATTTCAGTCAGGTCTCATCATTTGTTTCATCTCTCACCTTTTTCAAGTAAAGAAACACACCAGCTCAAGTTCTAGTCCAAAACAATAACTAGCTGGAAAGGCGTGAATCATAGACTGTCATAATGCTTCTTCCATAGTCATGCTTTACTGGAATTTTTAAGCCCCTAGAGTGCATAAATCCTCTTGTCACTATTTAGAATTTCTGAATCTGATGCCACAGACATCGAGTAAGAACGGGATCCGCTCTCAGCCTTTCTTATGTTCCTCAATTTACACTCCTCCATTCTATGTAAAATGATGCAGTAACACATGGAACCAATAGTAGTAAGCATGATTGAACCTCCAATAACTGTTGCATAGACAGCAAGCCACCTGGACTTCTTACCCACGACCACATAGGTGAGAGACACGAAGGCAGCTGAAATGAATAGGCAAGCCAACCACATGAGTTTGTTAATGAAAAACATAAGCCGCTTCTTTGCCTTCTGCTCAATAGCAACAATAGTAGTTTGGACAACAACAACAGCCAGAGAGATGAACAAAGCCAGACTATCAAAAATGACAAAGAGCAGAAAAGCTGGATCATCTGCTATATGAGCTTGACCAAGAGATGCCCCATCGGTTTTATCCTCAACATACTGTCCAGGAACAGTGAAAATTGCTGCAAAAGCAACTGTGGCAATGAGAACAGCAACAATAGTTGCATTGTTTATAGCATTATTGAGGCCACTAATGTGAAGCTTTTTCATCTTCTTCGCAATTTTCTGGACCTTGAAGCCAGTGTGACGAGTCTGTTGAAGTTGGGACTGGACATCATGTTTAATATCACTAACAGTCTGCTTAAGTTGCCTTGCTGCACTTGGGGGTTTTCCATGGTCTCTGGAATTGAAAGCTCCTGCTTTCTTTAAAAGGGACACAAGTTCTAGTATTCCAAGTTCCTCTGCAATGTCAAGTGGGGTCTCTCCAGCTTTGTTAATAGGATTCGTGTTGATACCCTCAACTGTCAACAAACATCGTAGATTCTGCAATAAGATGAGGCAAATCTGAGTAAGAATTCATAAAGCCAGGCAGGATTTTGATTACAGGTTAATTAGAGTGAAGAAAAGGGAAAAAGTAATCCTCTTTTAACGTTTTGGTGTCCCGTCGTACCTCACAACCATTATCTGATTAATCAGAGTGCTAATGCTGAATAAGTTGATTAGTACTATGAGGTTGTTTGGACATATTGACAGTGAAGTCACAGTTAGGTGAGTGGAAGTCGGTATCAACATTCTGGGACTAAAACCATTTATCAAGAAATAAAAGTAAAACATAAACATGCGAGAATACTTCCATATGTGTGGAAAGGAAAGACAATAGTAGCCATATAATCCATTAATAACAATGGTTATTTCTTCGTGGTACTGCTGGGAAAGATGCTTCCATGAAAAATGTCTCGAACACAATCAAAAGCTACAGAGAGAGGTTCAAGGATCAAGAAAATGAGGAAGCACCTGAGTACGGTTCTTCTTTGTGGCAATATGTAATGCTGTGTTTCCCTTGTTATCTTCCAGATTAATAACAGATGGGTCAGGTTTTAGCAATTCCAGCGTGATTTCTTCATTTTGACCTTTTACAGCCATGTGCAATCCAGTTTGCCCTTTCTTATCAGTTCTAAAGCCAATGCTTGGATCCTTGCTTAGCAAGGACCTAACAACTTCCAAGTGTCCCATCCTTGCAGCTGAATGGAGAACAGTTTTACCATTATTTTTGGCAATCTTACTAAGGTTAGAATCTGTTTCCAGAAGGAAATCCACAACATCTATGTGTCCTTGAGTTGCAGCTGTGTGTAATGCAGTTGTACATAATAAATCCGTAGTCATGGCCAAGTTGGGAAACACTAGCAAAAGTCCTCTCAGCACTTCTGCAAAATAAAAGCTAAAATTAATCAGAAACAAGAACAGTGAAATTATTGAAATGGAAGAACCTATCAATATCATATGTCGAAAACACCAAATCATGTAATCTGGTGAAGTTATGCTACATTTCACACCTTATTCTAGACCCAAAGGAAGTAAATTGCAATAAAATTAATGGTTGAACTAGCCACATCCTACGAACCAGTCCTTTGTAAAGCATAATGGATGAAAAAGTCCATGGAACCGGCCCCAGTGAGTTAAGGGCACTCAATCAAATCTCCGGCAGTAACAAACATAGAAACTAGCACATGCACATATGTGCAAAGAAAAAAGAAAAGGAAGCATTGCTGTACACTATCATGGGTAGAGTGCAATGCAGATATTGTATCAATAACATCACCAATTCAAATTAGAGGACATGAAGGACACGTTGGAGGCTACTGCTTCATTAGTGTAGTCCTCGTTAGCCCTTTTATTCCTACAACACATACCCCAGACATATAAGCACAAAGAACCCAGAAGAACACAAGCCTTGATTCAATCCATTCTTCAAGATAATAGGAACGACAATCTGTTCTTGTAAATCAAGAACACAAGTTAGTAACTTCATGATGTCATGGCTATCAAGCCCAAGAACCGGTTATAAACAACAAAAGGTTCCTTGGCTTATTAAGAGATGCAACTAATAAGATCTTTGGTTGTCATTAAAATTTAGTAAATCCCGTTATTTTTATTGTACTAGAGACTTGAAATAACTCAACATGATGAGAAGAATAACTTCAGAAAAGCAAGCTAGTCAACTACTAAAATAGTTTAAGAACATGGTGTTATTAAGAAGCAGATCTATCTTTATGCTTCACCAAAGGATATCAGAACTTGGTATTTACCCAGATGACCCTGCTTTGCTGCAACATGGAAGGCATCATATCCATTCCTAGCTGCAATTGATGCCATCTCTAGGTCCATACATTCCAACATCTTGGCAACCACCATGGCATGTCCATTCTCTGACGCAGCATAAAGGGGAGTCTCTCCTTCTTGGTTCTGTATTGCCAGCAAACTCTTTGAATCGTTACCATCACAGTTATTCAGAATCTCTCTTACTTTACTCAAATTCCCTGCTCGAGCAGCCAAATGAAGTTGTGAGTCACCACGTTTTCCAGGCGACTCTTTGCCTTTTCTCTTCTCGCCAGCACCAATAAAACTTAGTTGTCTATTCATTACAACCCGAAAACTCTTCTGTTTCTCCATGAATCCTCTAAAACTTTGTTGTTTCTCCATCACCCCACGAAAACTTGGATGCTTTTCCATCACTCGGCCAGGAGTCGACTGGATTTCTGTTACGCCATGAAAACTGGGATGCTTTTGCATCACTTTCTGTTTCTCTACGACTCCACGAAAACTCTGCTGTTTTTCTATTGCTTTCTGTTTCTCGATCATCATGCCCAATAACTGACCGAACTATCAGCAACTCTTTAAAAAAAGACTGATCACTCGTATGTGAAATCTAGATTCCTGAACCAGAAAGCCCAGAACTTTATTACTTTTCCTGACTAGTTGTCAACAAAACATCACCAATAATTGGTTTATCTTTGGAGGGCAGGGGGAATAGATGCCAAACAAAGCTGACCCCTATCTATCGTCGTAGAAGCCATTTCTAGTAAGAATCAACGTCCTTCGAGCCTGGAATACTGATTCTTGAATATCGTAATCAAGAATCACCTTCGTTCCGCACGATTAAACATCATGATGATAGACAACTCCATTACATATCAACTGCTAACGATTCCCATACATTAAAACCAAATTCTGAAACTTTACGAAGTATCCAACTTCTTGGAAAAATAACGTCATCAAACGTGAACTCAACTGGAACTTGCTTTTCTTAACCAAACTGATCAGGAAACTTTGAAAAAATCCAAACTTTCACCACTTTGGAAGCTCTTAAGCATCAACTATGCACAAAATCTGTGAACTAGTTCCATACAACAAATGGGCTGTTAATACCTTATTTTGAGCTCAAAAGCATGGACTTTAAGATGAGAAATGAGGTACCAAGGATACAGCAACCATGAATCTTAAAATCCCAGAAAATGATTTCCAATAGAGAGCTCAACTCCTTTTATTTGTAACAGGAAAAACTGAGGCTGAGAGAGAGGAGTTATGAAGGTGACAACCGACAAATATCAACAACCACTTGCGTTTTGTAATAGAGTTTCTGATTATGTTATTTATTTTAGATAGTATTACGTATCCCATTCCCTTGTGGACAATAGCGCTATTTAACTCCGTACTGTATTATCACTGTTTGTGGTGGAGGTGGAGCCACACCATTTTGGACTCAGGAGAAGCATCTCTGCTTTTTGTCTATGATTCAATGTCCTCTTGCTAAATGCTTTTGTCTATTTTTTTTTTTTAAATAGTATGTAAAAGGAAGTGGTTATCATCTCCACTAATTGGAGTATGTACAATTTGCTATCTACAATTCTCATTGATAATATATGCATTGTAAGATGTTGACGAAACTTTGTCAAAATGGTCATGTTTGGCATGAAACAGAACTCCATTTAAATATACTTATTGTAAGGCTCAGATTTTTCGAAAATCTTAATATTTTTCATTATCCATGTGAAATGTATATGCATAACAAAACCAACCTTGAACACCTTTAAATCCTCGTTACTTTTCCACCTTAACCCGTTGTTGAGATAAGATGCTCTTGTCTACTTGTAATTGACTTAGTTGACTATAATGGCTGCCTTACAATTGTCCACTTTGATAGAATTGAAATTGATCTTATAATGTTACAAGACGATCTTCTAACATTTCTTTGGAGTACATCAAATCTATCATTTCTTTTTTAATCCGTTACTGTAATTATTAACGGCAAAAACAATAACAATAACATCGTAATAAAAATGCTTTCTACTCTTAAAGGAAGGCAGTCTTGGTACTAAAGGCATGCTTAAAGAAGCGAATGACTCTTAGACGTAGAAAGGTAGCAAAGGGGTAGAGGAGAGGATCGAGAAGGCACTCGACTGATTGGAGAGGATCGATGCAATTGATCTTGACTAGTTAGAGTAATCTCAAGAATTATTTTAGCCTTCTCTTTTCAATGTCTAGAATGAGTTGAGCTTACTTCTAGGAGTAAAAGAAAAGGAAAAGAGAGGAGAAGAAAGACCCATTTTTTTAATGAGTTAATGCGACTGAAGGCCTTGTTAAAAGAGCCCGGATAAAATTTAAAAAGATTTAAAAATACGTAACTTTATCTCTAATTAATAAATAAAAGCAAACAAGTCACATAATTTTTTTTAA
>JANIHZ010000005.1:10096097-10110215 GCA_027478365.1 Erythroxylum rufum
TCTCACCAATTTCTTTCTCATTTAAATTCATTTTAATATTTTTAATTTTTACCAAAAGTTCGGGGTCCAACATTTGAAATCTAATTGGAAGATGGATCATGAATTTTGTGCTGCCAATGCAAGGACTAATCTGATTGTGTCATGTCGAGCGACAGGAGCAAACACCTCTTTGTAGTCAATCCCAAACTCCTGCTTGTATCCTTTAGCTACCAAGCGTGCTTTGTATTTATCAACTTCAACATTTTGCTTCAGCTTCGTCTTGAAAATCCATTTTACTCTAATGGTTTTCTGCCTTTTTGGAAGTTCAATTAACTTCCAAGTGTTTTTATTTTTCAATAGCTACAATTTCTTGATCCATTGCTTTCCTTTATTTAGAATGTTTAACAACTTCCCCAAAGGTTACGGGATCACAATCTGCAAACAAAGCAAAATAAATAAGAGGATCTTCAGTTTGGTCCATTCCAGTGACCTCATAGTCACTTATCCATGCTGGTCGCCTTCTGATTCTTTGTGCCCTTGGTTCAGTTGTTGCTCCAGTTGAATTTGGGATTGTCACTTGTTGATTTTGAACTGAAGTTTGTTGTTGCACATTATCCCCAAGTTGTTGTGATGACTTTGTTTCTTCGCCATCAAAATCTACTAGAATGCTTTGATGTGATGCACTATTTTCCCATTTCCAAAAGCTTTCCTTGTCAAAAACCACGTCTTGACTGAAAAATATCCTTTTTGTAGTAGGATTATAAAGCTTGTAGGCTTTAGAAAGATTACTAACACCAAGAAAGATGCACTTCTCACCTTTGTCATCCAACTTTTTTCACTTTTTATCAGGAATATGTGCAAAAGCCACACATCCAAAAATTCAAAAATGATCCACCACTGGTTGTTGACCACTCCATGCCTCTTCTGGTGTCATGTTTTGAACAGCTAGTGTTGGGCTTCTATTTAGAATGTGAACACTCCAATTGACAGCTTCTGGCCAAAAACTCTTTGGTATTTTGCTCATCACCAGCAAGCTTCTCACCATATTCATAATTGTGTGATTTTTCCTCTCACAAACGCCATTTTGTTGTGGTGTGTAGGCTGTTGTCAACTGCCTTTGGATGCCATGAGTGTCACAAAATTTTGCAAATTCACCTGATGTATACTCCCCTCCACGATCTGTATGTAACACTTGTATGAGACAGCTAGCTTCTTTTTCAGCAACTGCTTTAAAACTTTTGAAAGCTTGTAAAGCTTTAGACTTCTCTTGTAGGAAGTAAAACCATGTTTTTCGACTTAAGTCATCAATAAAAGTAATAACATATCTTTTACTTCCATTAGAAATAGGATTGATTGGTCCGCATATGTCAGAATGGACAAGCTCCAACAGCTTTGTTGCTCTGCATGATTTTCCCTTAGGAAATGGATCTTGATGTTGTTTACTAACAACACATTCTTGACAAATCTTGGAAGGAATTATGAAACTTGGAAGACCAGTTGCCATGTTTTTCTGTTGAAGTGTCCTTAGGCCACCAAAATTAAGATCACCATAACGATAGTGCCAAAGCCAAGCTGATACAATTCCTCCTTTACAGACTTATTTTAGGAAACCACATGGGACTTCAGTCACTGATATAAGTGGGTCCTTTTCTGCTGCTGCTGTATCTCAAATAGATTATAATTCAGTTCCTAATCTAGTTGAAAAGATGGCTGTTGAAATGAGGCGTGGTTCTCATCCTTGGATGCATCTTTTACTAAGTCCAATGCACGTCTCCACTCCTTGACCCAGTCCAAAGCACGTCTCCAAGATCATGTTTATGTCTCCTATTTTATTTACTTAATTGTAGTTTTGTTTAGGTTGAGAATAACCGTTCCCATTGGTTGTGTGATTATAAATACACCGTAGGGCCTTAGCTTTAGGTATTTTAAAATTAACATTGCTATTTGCTGATTGGGAGGTTTGTCCACTCCATACGGACTAAAGTTATCAAGGAAATAGTGTTGAGATTCTTGCATTATTTCATTTAGTAACTGCGTTTTATCTTTATTTGTACCTTTCATTTTTGGGTCCTACCAATTTGGTATCAGAGAAGGGTTATCCTACCATGGTTAACACTAGATCCAATCCTTCCACTAATGAACCTTCCACCAACTCGAAGTCCTGATGCCTTAGCCCAATAGCTGTCAACTATTGCTGCCAAACTAGACACCCTTAATGTTTTAGCAGCCGAAGTTGCAGTTCTCAAAGCACAGTCTAGCCACGTAATTCCACCTGAAACTAGCCATGGCAAACGAGACAAGGGAAAAATGACAGACCATACCTATGGTCATCGAGAATGAGACAAACAGTTCTGGGAAGATGATTATGACGCCGAAATGGACAGTCCTCGACGAGTGCGAAATCCTTCACATCGCCCTTATACTAAGATGGACTTTCCCAAGTTCGAAGGAGGCGATCCCAGGGGACGGATATTAAAAGCTGAAAAATTTTTCCGTTATTATCAAACACCCGATGAAGAGAAAGTGGAGATTGCTGCCATGCACTTAGAAGGAGATGCCCTCGATTTATTTGCTTGGATCAACAGTGAGCGAACTATTGTTTATTGGGAAGAACTGTTGAAAGCCCTTCAGAAGAGTTATGGTCCAGCTGAGTTCCAGAATCCTGATGAACATTTATGCAACATTAAGCAAATCGGAAGCATCCAAGAATATCAACAAGAATTTTCCAGACGTGCTGCACACGTAAAGTTATGGCCTGAACATTGTTTACTGTGAATTTTTCTCAGTAGATTAAAAGAAGAACTGAAAGCAGATGTGAGAATTCACAAACCACGCTCGGTTTATAAGGCCATGAGCTTGGCCCTCGAATTTGAGTCCAAGCTAGGACAAAACCGTGGACCCAAAGGAACCGTTTGGGTTTCTCATAATCGACCCAATGCTTACACCCAAAACACTCGTGCTTCTTCTTCTTCACGTGGCAACCATCTTCCTCACACAACAACTCCATCATCCACTTGACAGAGCATCTCCCAACCTGTGACTCAACAAAACCTAACACGTCCATGGGATTTAGAACGACAGAACCGATGGGCCAAAGGTCTCTGCTTCAAGTGTAACGAGAGATTCGCTCCAGCCCATCGCTATAAACAATCAACGTTCTCATTAATGGAGATTGCCTATGATGAAAACACCACGGAGGAGCCCCACGAGGAGGACGACGACAGAAATGAAATTCCAGCAGACATGGCCGAGATCGCCTTGCATGCCATTTTGGGAAAGACTTTGGGAACTACTATGAAGCTTCAAGGAAAGATTGGCAATCGACAAGCCATTATCCTGGTGGAAAGTGGATCTACCCATAACTTCATTTCAGAATCCGTGGTAAAAGAATTTACGCTTCCAATCCATAAAGTCTCACCATTCGGAGTTTAAATCGGGAATGGAGATGTCATTCGTTGCAGCAGAGTGTGTAAAAACCTCCCTATCCAATTGACGAACCTCACAATCACTCAAGATTTCTTCTTGTTTTCCATTAGGGGAGCAGATTTGGTATTAGGGATTAAATGGTTGGCATCTTTGAATACAGTACAAGCTAATTGGAGTGAAATGTTTCTAATTTTTTCTCTTGATGGCAAGCAATACAAGTTACAAGGCGTGCGCACTAATCAGCCAGATAACATATCATTACAAGTTTTACATCGTCTACCCAATAACCCAAATGACCTTCCTAAGCCTCCAGCCCCTATCCAAAATGTGATACAAGAGTTTGCAAATGTGTTCTATGAACCGACATCACTACCTCCTTTCCGTACATTCTACTAATCCCCAATAGCAAGCCTCCAAATTTGCGTCCATATCGATACCCACATAACCAAAAAACCAAAATTGAAGAACAGGTTGCAGCTATCCTATCTTCTGGTTTTATTCGTCCGAGCTCTAGTCCTTTTGCCAGTCCTATCCTATTGGTAAAAAAGAAAGATAATTTGTGGAGACTTTGTGTGGACTATCGAAGCCTCAATCGCATTACCATACCAGATAAATATTCGATTCCCAACATTGATGAGCTCATTGATGAACTACATGGTGCAACCATATTCTCCAAAATTGATTTGCATTCAGGATATCATCAGATTAGAGTCAATCCCTCAGACATATACAAAACAGCTTTCCGCACTCATTCGGGGCACTACTAATTTATGGTAATGCCTTTCGGCCTTACCAATACACCATCAACTTTCCAAGCTACAATGAATGATTTGTTCAGACCATATCTACGCAAGTTCATTTTGGTGTTTTTCAACGACATTCTCATTTTCAGCCCAAGTACACAGCAACACATTAATCATCTTCGCACTGCCTTCTAATTGCTCTCCACTCATTCATTTTTTGCGAATTCAAAGAAATTCTTATTTGGACAGACACAGATTGGGTTCTTTGGACATGTGACATCTCCAGAGGGTGTCGCAGTGGACCCAGACAAAATTTCAGCAGTTTTAGAATGGCCAATTCCCCAAAATGTGAAGAACTTAGAGGATTTTTGGGGCTCATTGGTTACTACAGGAGATTTGTTCAGGGTTATGGTATTCTTGCTCGCCCTCTGACTGAGTTGACGAAGAAAGATGGTTTTTGGTGTGGTCTTCTACGGTTGAAGCAGCTTTCAAACGCCTAAAAACAGCTCTAACTACAGTTCTTGTCTTGCGTTTACCCAACTTCACGTGGCCTTTCACAGTGGAATGTGATGCATCGTCAGCAGGCATTGGGGCCATCCTTTTACAACAAGATTATCCAGTAGCATATTTTAGTAAGGGACTCTCTTTTTTTAACAAACTTAAATCTACATATGATAGGGAATTGTTAGCACCAGTGCTTGCTTTACAAAAGTGGAAACATTATTTATGGGGACGTCATTTTTATGTCAAGACAGACTACTCCAGTTTGAAGTTCCTCCCAGATCAACGAATCACTATAAATGAACAGCAGCGACTCTTAATGAAGCCCCTACCTTTTAATTTCACAATTTTGTACAAAGCAGCCAACGAAAACAAAGGGGCAGATGCACTTTCACGTCGACCACAACATGCTGAATTTTTTGCCTTGGTAATCCCAGTTCACATGGATTTCAACGACTTACCAAGAGCTTTACAAGCTGACGTTTACACCAAAAATATAATAAAGCAGATCCGTGAGGCACCAACATCTCAATATGATTTTCAGGTGGTTGCCGAACTCCTCTATTATAAAAATCGGTTAGTAATTCCCCACTTACTTGATCTGAAATGCAAAATCCTAATGGAGTCCCATAACACACCTACCGGGGGCCATGGGGGCTACTTAAAAACATTGAAACGGTTGACTGCTAATTTTTTTGGCCACATTTAAAGCAAGATGTCAAGACTTTTGTTTAGAATTGTTTAACATGCCAACGGAACAAGTATTAGACTTTGGCTCCAACGGGTTTATTACAACCCTTACCATTGCCTGACCGAATTTGGGAGGACATTTCACTTGATTTTATTGTTGGTCTCCCTGTCTCAGCAAGTTTTGACACAGTCCTGGTGGTGGTGGACAGATTAAGCAAATATGCACACTTCCTGGCTTTGTCCCACCGTTTTACTGCCAAAACCGTAGCAGCTTTGTTTTGCAAGGAAATAATTCGTCTGCATGGGATACCTAGATCCATTCTTTCTGATCGTGATGTCATCTTCTTAAGTGTTTTCTGGCAGGAGCTATTTCGTCTCAGTCGCACTACACTTCGTATGGGGATAGCTTACCACCCATAGTCTGACGGCCAAACTGAGGTGGTCAACAGATGCCTCGAGACGTATTTACGTTGTTTCACTCATGAACAACCGAAATCATGGTCCAAATTTTTAGCTTGGGCAGAGTATTCATACAACACAGGCTTCCACTCGTCAACT
Organism: Erythroxylum rufum; assembly: GCA_027478365.1. Classification (NCBI taxonomy): domain Eukaryota; kingdom Viridiplantae; phylum Streptophyta; class Magnoliopsida; order Malpighiales; family Erythroxylaceae; genus Erythroxylum; species Erythroxylum rufum. The sequence continues at coordinate 10,101,995 of JANIHZ010000005.1, forward strand.
AACTTAACACCCTTCTAGGTTGTATATGGAATAGACCCTCCTCCTTTACACCCTTTTGTTCCTGGCGAGACTAGAATTGCGAAATTGGAGGTACAATTGCGTGCTCGTGATGATATGCTGTAAGTATTGCGGTCCAACCTTTTGAGAGCTCAATCCCGAATGAAAACCCAAGCAAACTCCAAATGACGGGACTTGACATTTGAGGTAGGTGATTCGGTATTTCTGCGGTTGCAACCTTACAAACAGAAATCGTTGGCTAAATGTATCTATCACAAACTTTCACCAGGCTACTTTGGCCCTTATACCATTATCTGTAAAGTGGGACCAATTGCTTATGAACTACGACTTCCTCCCTCATCTAAAGTCCACCCAATCTTTCATGTATCCCTCCTTCGACCAGTAAAGGGATTCTCCACAGAAACAACACCCTCGCCTTTACCGATCAACTCTGACTGGGAAATGGTTGTTGAACCTGAAAACATTTTGGGTCATCGTTGGTTGAAAGTTTCAGGTGTTCCTACACTGGAATTATTGGTAAAATGGCTTCAACGTGCCATAGAGGAGGCTAGCTGGGAAGAATATGACCTCCTTGCTAATCAGTTTCCTTATTTTCACCTTGAGGACAAGGCGAATTTTCAGGGGGAGTGCACTGATACAATTCCTCCTTTATAGACTTATTTTAGGAAACCACGTGGGCCTTCAGTCACTGACACACGTGGGTCCTTTTCTGCTGCTGTTGTATCTCAAATAGATTCTAATTCAGTTCCTAATCCAATTGAAAAGATGGCTATTGAAATGAGGCGTGGTTCTCATCCTTGGATTCATCTTTTACCAAGTCCAATGCACGTCTCCACTATTTGACCCAGTCCAAAGCACGTCTCCAAGATCATGTTTATGTCTCCTATTTTATTTGCTTAATTGTAGTTTTGTTTAGGTTGATAATAACCGTTCCCATTGGTTGTGTGATTATAAATACACCGTGGGGCCTTAGCTTTGGGTATTCTAAAATTAACATTGTTATTTGCTAATTGGGAGGTTTGTCCACTCCATACGGACTAAAGTTATTAAGGAAATAGTGTTGATATTCTTGCATTATTTCATTTAGTAACTGCATTTTATCTTTATTTGTTCCTTTCATTTTTAGGTCCTACCACAAGCATCATCCTTCAATTCTGCTGAAAAATAAGACTGGTTAATGTTGTTGAGATACAGCGGAAACATCCTGTTTGTGGTCATCGACACTTGAGCAATTAAACCTAATTTTTCAGCATAAATACGACATATTCCATCTTTGATTGAGATCTCATAGCCCTTTTCTTGCAGCTGACCAATGCTTAACAAATTGGTCTTCAAATCTGGAACATACAGGACATTAGAAATTGTTTGAATGACATTATTTTTGGCTTGAATGTTTACCTGCCCCTTTCCCATAACAGTGACCTTTGAATTGTCTACAAATTTCACGTTATCTTGAAACGATTCATCTAAGGTGGAGAAGAGCGACTTGTCACCACACATATGATTACTACAACTGGTGTCTATATACCATAGGTTCTTGTTGGTTTGTTCTCCAGTATGACAAACTATGAGCAGAGAAATCTCCTCTTTTATTTCTGTAAAATTAGATTTTTCTCCATCGTTTGTATATAAATTAGTTCGACATTCAAATTTGTAATGTCCATACCTATGGCATCAATAACACTCCACATTTGATTTATTGGATGTTGATTGCTGGCCTCCACGTCCTCTTCCTCTGCCTTGAGTGTGATCATTTTTGTGATGGTTTGAATCCCTACTGTCATTGTTGCCTCTACCTCGGCTTCTACCTCGACCTCCACCTCGGCCTCCTCTTGAAGACAATTTGTGATTTAATGATGCTTTGAGTGCTTGCTCCTCTTTGTCTTCTTGTTGTTTCATTTTCTGCTCATGAACTAGTAGAGAACCTTGTAGTTTGTCAATTGAAAGAAGGTCCAAATCTTTTGACTCTTCAATTGAACACACCATATAGTTGAATTTTGGTGTCATCGACCGAAGAATTTTCTCGACTACAGTCACATCCTCCATCTTTTCTCCATAAACCCGCATCTTGTTGACAATTGTCATTGTCCTTGAGAAAAAATCTGAAACTGATTATCCAGTTTTCATTCCGAGTAGTTCAAATTCTTGTCGAAGTGCTTGAAGCTGCTGCCTCTTTGCCTTAGTTGATCCTTGAAACTTCCTCTTCATAATCCCAAAAATCCTTTGAGGTGTTCTTGGAAAGAATGGTTTCTAAGATTGAACGATCAATTGCTTGGAAGAGTTAATTCTTTGCCTTGAGATCCTTTAGTCGTAGCCTATCAAATTCTAAATTCTGCCCATCAATCAATGTTATGTCTGTTACTGGTCCAGCAATTCCTTCAGAGACAACCTGCCAATATTCCTTTGATCTGAAAAAATTTTCCATTAGCATGCTCCAATGGTCATAGTGACCGTCAAAGCGAGGAATCGCCGGTTGAACGAATGCTTCTATCGACATTGCTGTTGCAATGGAGTTATTTTGCTGCTACTCACTCTCTTTGAAGCTTGATCAATACCGTGGCTCTCTCTCAAGTTTTTCACTCACATATGTTAACTCTCTTGTCTTTGTAACCAAGCTCTAATACCACTGATACAAATAATTATGAACTGAACAACTTGTTTATTATAAAGAATGGCCTTTAAATAGGCAAGATTACAACCGAAAAATCGAAAGATATGCAGAAGTGGAGCTTAACTCCTAAAGACCAGGTAAATACACCTGAATGACAAAAACATGCTTAAAGCTAGACTTGGTCAATCCAACTAAATGACAACTGGAAGTTATTAATGACAGGTGTCCTTTCTAACATTTCTTACTACGATTTTAAAATCATAGCTAAAGATTGATATTTGATGATGATTTTTAAAATCGTCACCAAAAGGATAACTTTTAGCGATGTTTTGAAAAATAGTCGCTAAAAGGTTTACTTTGTGCGACGATTTTGAAAAATCATCACCAAATATCAACATTTAGCTACAATTTTAGAAAATAGTCACCAAAAGCTAATCTTTTGGCTACGATTGTAAAAAACGTCGCTAAAGGTCAAGCAAAGAAACGAATTTGGCAACAAATTTGAAGAAACGTCACCAAATATTTGGCCTTTGGCGATGATTTCTAGAATCATCACTAAAGGCAAATTAAAACGATCAACTAGGGGCAATAAAGGTTAGCGATAATTTATTGAAAGCATAGCGAATTCCAGTGTTTATGAACGAAAATGACGATTTATCATTTTTGAAACCTAATATTTGTCTCTTAGCGTCCTCCTCTCTCAAACTTTGGAAGCCTACTCCACCGTCCACCTCTTTCGCCTTTCCAGCCTCCTCCTCTATAGTCCTCTTCTGTTGCGTTTCTAGCATCCTCTACTATCCTCTCTCATGTTTCCAGCATCCTCTACTATCCTCTCTCATGTTTCGAGCTTCCTCCAGCATCATCCTTGCATTTCTAGCTCCTCCTTGCATTTCCAGTCTCCTCGTCATGTTCCAGTCAACGCCTTCCAGTCGTCATGTTCCAACCTTGTCCTCATGTTCCAACCTCTCGCCAATACATCTTCTTCGCTGCATTTTCAAGTACCCATTTACTGTATTGTTTAGGTAATTTAACAAAAATGATTCATTTTCACTCAGTCCTTTCATTTCTTCTCTATGTTAATTTGGTGGGTTCTTTTTCAATTCCTTCCCCAGGTAGCGACAACCAGTTAGTTGTTTGGATAGAAAGAAAGATGGTGACTATTGCTTCAAAATCCATTTTTTATTGATACCCTCTTTTAGTTTTTCACTAATTATTCAGGTATTACCATTTTAGTGCCTAAATGACCTTACTCTTTTCTATTTTTTCTGGTCGTATGAAACATGAAATTAAGGTTCTCATTTTCGAGAATTGAGTTGAACAAGAAATAAGATCTATTTACAACTGCAATTTGGGTTGTCTTTTCATTGTGCAAGAAAATATACTCAGTTAAGGAATCGTACAAGAAAGAAGATCTACTTACTTAGTGGGTGGATGTGTGAGAGATTTAATTTTGAAAAAAGTGCCAAAAGATTTTGATATTATCACCACTATTAAACTTCAATAGGTTTTTGGTAGATTTTGTGTATTCTTCACATGTTTTTTATTCACAGTTATACTTCTTATATACTAATACTCGTGATTATTGGTTGAATGAGACCTTGTTTTTTCACATAATATACCACAGATCAAAGAGCAATTTTTTCATTCTATGATCATTGGACGGAAGTTTCCTATATGCAGGGTATTTATCAAAGATTCAGTAGTTGAGGTCTGGTAATGTGTTATGGTTTAAATTATTACTTTTTTTGTCATTTCACCTTTTCTGGGTTGGAGCAAACATTATCATAGTGATTTCTGGCTTGTACTTAAGTGGAAATGATTTCGTGCCTTCATAGATGTCCAGCTTTAAAATGACAACACTTGTTAATGGAAATGAAAAAGTTTGTTTCAAGATCCTTTTCATAGTTCACGTAGCTATTTGTAAAGGATCATTGTTAAAAAGTTGGCTAAAGTTCTTGTGCTCTCTCACTTATGTGTCAAAATTTTAAAGATGTTAAACGTGAAGCTTTAGTTTAGATATTTTAATCTAATCTATAATTAAGGGTAAACTTTGTGCTCCAATAACAAAAGCATAAATCAAATTTTTTTGTGAATGTTCATGTGCAAGCCTATTGAATACAGAGATTGATAGTTTTGGAACAACATTTGGGTTCATCAAGCATTAGTTATGAACAAATTAGATATAATGAAATCATATAATTGGCCTTCCTTTTATATCACATAAATTAGATAATTATGGTTTGACACTTTCTTATGTTTCATGTTCAGAGGTGTCAAAGGCAGAAGGAAGGATCGGATAAACCAAGAATGTGGTTATTGGAGGTACAGTCACAGATGATTCTACTAATGAGTGCCCACTTTAGATCAAAAGGTAACTATTGTTCACCTCATTGATTCTTGCTTCCTGTAAATTTTTCATCTCATTTACCTTTGTATGGCTTGAATTTCAGTGCAAATATATTGCTTATGTTAAGTATGAACTTCAATAGCTTACAAAGATATTCCACATAAACATCTTTGGGCAAATTTCTTTGTGATACCATCATGATTAATGAAGCATTATATTGTATTATCAAGGATTCATATATCCAATGAGTATGCTGAGCTTGATGATTCCAAGTGTCGTTGAGTTTGTAATTTGTATAATTTAACTCCTATAATCTTGTATTCGACTGCTGGAGTAATTATTACATGCAACTTACATTGCTGGAGTAATCTTGTATGTTATGGCATGCTTGTAACTGATTGGTTGCAGACTTTAGCACTAGTAAACTTGATAGAAAATGGGTAATATATTTTAGGAGATAGTCAAGTAAATGAATACCTATGAATAATAAACAACTATGAACAAAAACAATGACATTTAACTTCTTGTAGATGCTATGTTAAAATTCCAACAGCCCAAAAAAATTTAGATTCACTTGCAACTTGAAATTCATATTAGTAATTGTAGTCCTGGAGCTCTAATGATGAAGTGCTTTTAAACTGTCATATTTGTCTTTCTTCATCAAACTTTATTCTTATTGTTTAAAGTATTATTAACTTTACTCAAACTATGGATGTACCCAATGCATATATGTATAACACTTGCTTTTTGTTTTACTCTCAGGTTGAATTGTTGAGTGCTTACATAATAAAGAAGTTGTACTTTGCAAAGTAATTAATGGTTTTTAATGAATATTTTATTAGAATACTTTCCCATTTTATTGCCCTCTTTTCTTTCTTAATTAAAAACAAATTAGCTTAATTATGCATAATTTTAGGTGTTCTACTGATTTTGAAGTTGCTTTCATGATTCTCATGGCTAATGTTTCGTATATGATGGCTAACGTATGAAGTTGCTTTCATCGACACGGACAAACCTAAAGTCACTCTTGTTATATTATAATTTTTTTTGTAATCTTAATATTTGTAATTTGTAAATTAGTATTTGTATTTATTATTTTGTTTATATGAATTTTTAAAGTTGTAATTAAAATCTTGTATACGGATATTATTCTTTTTGTTGGTATAATTTAATGATATTTATTTTCTATATATAATGCTTCAAATTATCAATTATTTTTATAATAAATTAACACAAAAAAAATCTAAATATTTTATACGATAATATGGATTAAAAATGTTACAAATAATTATAATTAATATGATATAACATTTTGTTAAAATGTATACTAAAAATTTGACTATATTTTATAAAACATAGTTAAAAACATTTGGCTAAATTTTAAAAAACATAACTAAAATAATTAGCCATAGCTAAAAACAATTAGCTACCTTATTGAAAAAGTAGCTAATAATTTTTAGCTACAAAAAATAAACGTAGCCAAAATGTATTGGCGACGATTAAAATAAAGTATAGGTAAAAATTATTAGTGACGATTAGTGAAAAACGTCACATATAGTTTTCAGTTGTAAGGATTTGGTGATATTTTTGACGACGAATATAAATCGTCATTAATAATTAGTAGCTATAACTTTGAGACATTTAACGATAAATTTTTTTTAGCCAAATGTTGTTTTTGTTATAGTGTAATTATAAATCCTAATTAAGTACGACTTCCTGTGTCGTCCTTGTTGGTTCGCATTACCCAACAACTAATGAACCGAAAGGCCGCAATTAGGAGGCAGGACAACATATATGATAAGGAGCAAGGACACTATTATTGTTATGTCAGTTTTTAAGAGTTTGGATTGAGCAAAAGCTTTTAAACCATAAGAACTGTACGCCAGTCCAATGCATGTTAGGAGTAGCATTCTTGGATAGGAAGATGATGACCTAAGTTTACCGCACATGGGAATTTCTTGATGAACTATCCTATTGTGAAAGGTATAGGAATATATTGACACATATATCATCAATAATTCAAGCCATCAATCATATCTCAAAATAACATTTTCATGTCATTTTGGAATAATTACACCAACGATTTGGCACTGCCCACATGCAAAGTCTATTTTGGAAGAGATGGGCCATTTGAGAAAATAGGGCTTTTAATTAATCTAAACGCTGAATGGTTCAATGCATTTAATTACGACAGTTGACATTTTCCGGTAAAGAAAAGTAACAAGATGCTTATATGGTAGTATACTAATTTTACATTACCGAGTGATAATTAATATTGATTAGGTTTAAATTTGGACTTTCTTTGGCTCTCTATCCAATTGCTCTGATGAATGGACTTTCTTACGCCCATAACATTAATGTCATTCAAAGACGTGAGAATCAAAGAGCTGGACTGCATGTAAATGATGTGCCTAACAAAATCTAGTCTAGTCTTGCAAAAATATGAAGGTCAACAAAATATCACATGGTAGCTATGGGAGCACAACACTTGCGTAAAACAGGGAAACCATGAAACAAGGTGGCCTGCATTAAGGAGCACAACCTATTCCCACTTCAAAACATTAATTTCTTGTGTACAAGAATAGTACATGTCTTAGAAACATGTGCTTCTTGTTGAAGAAAAGAAGTTCACGTTGATGACAGAATGCATCATCAGCCAAGGTATGCCAGGAATTTGTATTCGTTAATTAGCTAAACCACAGGTCATCACTAATCCAAATGTATATAACTAATGAGTCTTATTGTTCAGTGGTAGAGGAAAGTGTTTAGTGTTCAGAAGGAATCTACCTTATGGCTGTTATTGGCACGAATTCTGCTGTTTAGAAGCTCTAATTACACTTCTTCATTGCAAAAGATTAACTAATTCTAACGTAGACAATGTCTGCATTAACTAATTCTAATGTAGACAATAAATATCTGCAGGTTTTTTCTTGAAGGGAGCAAAGCAAACTTCTGTCTATTTGGCCTTTCGGGAATTATAATGTAAAAAATCCCTACGATGTCCCCAGTTTACATAAACATCATTAATTAACATTAACTAATCATAATGTCAAGAATATTAATGCTGCCGTACTATAACAACAATAACATTCGATGAAAGTTTTGCTAAAGTTTTGTCTCATCATCATTAGGGACGGATCCAGAAATTTTTTTGAGTGGAGGCAAAATTTTACTGGAGGCAAAAAAATAATTTTTAGTGGGGGCAAAATTTTAATGATAACAAAATTTTAAATTTTTTATGAGTT
>JANIHZ010000005.1:10187534-10198103 GCA_027478365.1 Erythroxylum rufum
GTGGGTGATATTTTAATAATTGAGTTAATAGGCTATTTAATTGTTTTGAAATAAATGTCATTTAATGCTTTCCTATGGCTTCCCAATTTTGAATGAATTGCTATTTGTGATGGTTTAAACTTATATGAGATGTCTTGTATATGTAAAGATCTTGTGGAAATATATGTACAATTGGTTGTCAAGTGAAAAAGATTCGAATATGAGATTTCGGCGATTATGTGAAAGTGAATTGTTGTAAGGGCCATTTATGGCTAATATTTATGAATTGTGTGAATTATGTGATATGTATGCTTTCTTTGGGTTTGTGGTGGTTCCTTAAGAGTCAGGTGCACCTGTCTAATTATAGGCTTCTCCCGTCTGCCCGCTAGTGGCATTGGAGCTCCTCATGGACTCCCATAAGTTCACGGCTACACATGACCGCTTCGCGAAAATGTGTAGTACGTTCCGTTCCGGATCCACCCGAACCACTTTTTCTGTGATTATGTGATATGTCGATGTGTAAATAGTTTGATGTGATGAATTTTGAGAAGTGGTTTGATAAATTGAAAATGTTTTTATGAATGTGATATTGATTTTGAAAATGAATAAATAAACAATGTTTTTGCTTATGCTTAATTATTAAGCTGTTACCCACTGAGCCGTCGAGCTCTCTCCCCATTTTTCCCCTCCTCAGGCGATGAGTGAGAAACCGAGTTACCGCATTGGGATTGAGGCATTACTCCGATACATGTTGCTTTTGAAGTCATATTTTAGAAAACAAAGCTTTAGATAGCATTTTAGACAATTGATGTTATTTGTATTTTGTCCTTTGATACTTTCAATGTATTCGGGATAAAATGCCCTCTAAAGCTTTGTAATAACTTTTAACTTTCTTGTAAATGCAAGAGTGCTGGATTTTAATGTAATGTGTGTAATTTGCATATGTTTCATAAACATGTAATATTGTATGGTTCGTATTGATAAAAAGAGTAAGTTGAGGTTGCTGCCATTTGAGTTAGTTTTTGGGATTATTTGAATTGGTTTGGTAGTTGGATGATTGAGGATTGTGGAGATTGAGTTTTTATGCAGGTATTGGAGTTTAGGTTGTGGCTTGAAGAATTTTTGGCTTGTTGATTTTTAGGGGAGGTGCTGTCAAATTTTTGTAAAAAATTGATAGAAACTTTGCTTGTATTTTTGACCCTTTTAATATTTGAATTGGATTGGGAGGTCTTCTTGAAGATTGTAGAACATGTTTAGGGCTTTCCAATGGTATATAATTTGTCACTTTTGGACGTAGGATGAAGAAGTTATAAGGTTTGAAAGATTACAGTTACTGTTGATAAGGGTTATGTTTGTGCAGTACCTTTGGAAGGGTTTTTCACCTCCTTAGAGCCTGCTTTGATTTTTGCATTCTTCATAGAAAATGTAGATTATCTTTCCCCCTTTCTATTGATGTATAATATGCAATTATTGGGGTTAGGAGTAAAAAGTTATGAGGTTGGGAAATTTTCAGTTACTGTTCATTTGGTCAATTTTACTGTTTCATTGGTTGTTATATGAGCAGTACATTTGAGTGAGTTTTTACCTCCTTTAATGACTGAATTGATTTTGCACCCTTCATGAAATTTGTAAATCATCTTTTCATCTTTCCATTGAGGTAAAATGTAACATTTTTAGGCTCTTGTGTTAAAAGATATGATTTTTCGAACTTCTGGCTTTGTATAGGAAAATTTCATTTTAGGCAGTAATTTTGAAGTGACTTTTGACCCCCTTAATGACCAAATTAGCTTTTAAATACTTCATAAAAGTTGTAGGGTTTTTTTTTTGGCTTTCTATTGATACCAAGTTTGTAAAATTTGAAGTTCTAGGTAAAAAGTTATGAATTTTTGAATTTCGGTGTTTAAAAAAATTATTATAAAAATAGATTTTTCGGACTCGCAGGCGCCTCGCGAGGGCAGGCGTCTCGCTCCCCATAATGCTATCGTGCATCGTTGGACACTAAACCGACCACCCGAGACACAAGAACCTCATGTATCTCCTTTATGACAAGTTTGTTGCAAAAAAATTCACTCAAAAATGGCTTTAGAATGTCTTAATTCCTTTTCCGAGCAACTATCTTGCAATCTCGAACACTAAGCATGAGACTCGAGACACAAAAAATTGAAGTATCTCCTTCATGTGATGTCCAAAGCATGAAAATTCACTTAAAATCATATTCAAAATACCTTAAATCCTTTTCTGGAGTTAAACTTTAATTTATTACTAATGTAATAAATCCAGAAAAATGGAAAACTCACTTTATGAATTTCTCGGCCCCGAAAACTGACCCAAAACACCCCAGGCACCCTTACGAGAAATCTGAAATTTTTGGCTATTTTTTAATTACTATAGAAATTCTGTACGGTTGATGTCAGCACTATGTCAACAAACTGTAAAACTGACGTCATTCGCTGATGTCATCTATGACATTAGATGCAGTGCACGTACAGCCCAGTGACACGCCTCAATAGTGAACGACGTGTGTGTAGTACTCGTTAGACGCTCACCCACGCGTGCTATCCGATGGCACGTGCGTTGCACCCTCCCACATGTGACATAACACAGTCCACCCACGTGTCAACCCGTGTTTGGTGCGTGTGCCCCTCGGGGTGGTATTGTGCACCATCGGGCCATCAAAAAATGACAATTTTCGGTGAGTAACAGGTCAATTTTTTGCACTCCGGGCTCGTTCTCATCCTGTTTCTCAAGACTGAACACATGTATACTGCTTTTATGCAATAAAAAGCAAGAAAAACTAAGAAACAGAAGTTAAATCTCCAAAAATCTTATGGAGAGAAAATTAAAAAATCTTCATTTTTAACCACTCAATCACGTCGCCACTCTAATATCACGTGTAATACGTAACGGTACCTTAGTTATGTATCTCAGGTCGAATGTAAAAGGGCAAGAAATGAAGAAATGCAGAAAATACCTAATTTCGGTTCCATAACTTCAAACGAGCTTTCTGAAGCCGAAACGAGCGCGAATCCACCGTCGTCTTTACGGGAACTACTTTCCGGGACTCGGGTAAGGTATTTCTATAGTTTTCTCAAAACATAAGCTCTCTTAATAGGTCAGATAATTCTTATACTTACGATATATGAGCAACTGCAGGAGACCCTAACCTTTATATATAGCTTCTATATCGGACTTCCCCATCAAAGCCTGATATGGGTCCGGTCCACACTAATCGGGATCTATTTTCTACACGGACTTCGACCCATTGATTTAGATCATTTATTGGGCTACTTTATTATCTTTATCTGGATCAAATCACCTAACTTAACTGATAAGTTATAAAAACCGAAAAATGCAATTAATAATTATCCAAATTTATGAGAAAGGAAAAAATTGTCCAACAAATGAACCACAAATAGAAAATAAAAAATAAGACATTTGTACTCCCCCAACATCACATGTAATGTAAGCCTTTCTCTTACGGAATGATAGCGTTGGAGATTACGTCACGTTTGAGGAGCTACTCCCTTCAGTAAATTGTATCTCTTCGATAAATACACATCACTACTTCCACTATGGACACCAGCAGACACAACAATCTAGAAAAGAGATCAAGATAGTGAGAGAGTGAAGGAATTGAAAAAAAATGGATGTTGGTGATTTAGCTAAAGAAGTAAGTAATATGCAAGCAATATTCAAGGACTATGTTTCTGGTTTTCCTCAAGAATCAGACATGTATATCACCACCAATAGCGTGAAACTGAAGTTACCACAAGGCTCTAAAGGGGTTCTGGTCAATAATCTATACTTGTCTTGTGATTCTTATACCAGAATCCTCATGAAAAGTGAGAAAGAAGGTGATTTCACGTACTTAAACTCCTAGCTCCGTAAGCACTCGTTATCTTTTATCTTACATCTGCTATGGTGATGAATGTTAGAAGTTAGATTTAATTCAAACTTTCAGCAATTTCGTTCTTAGGTTGTTATTGTAAAATAAGCTAGGAGATCCACTAGTTGTTAGTTTTCCTATTTCCTAGATGAATTAGTTAGAGTGGCTATAATTTGTAGCTAATACGTTGTTAGTTTTTAGTTCAAATTACAACTCTTGTAAAGACTATTTAAGAGACTCTGTTTCTCGTGAATTAAAAAATGGTTGATTAGCAAAATCACTTTTTCTATTTCTAAGGCTGTTCAGTTCTATAATATTTCTCTAACAAAGTGGTATCAGAGCCAGTTTTTCTTAAAACTGGACATATCATTCTTCTTGTTTGCAAACAATGACAGCAACTTCAAGCACTCTCAGTGTCTCACAACCACAGATACCAATTTTTAAAGGCGACTCCTATGAGTTTTGGAGTATAAAGATGAAGGCGCTATTCATATCTTAGGATCTTTGGGATCTCGTGGAAACAGGTGTTGCAGAATCCAACGATGATGAGACTTGTTTAAAAGACAATTAGAAACGTGATGCAAAAGCCCTTTTCTTCAACCAACAAGCAGTGGATGATTACATATTCTCTAGAATAGCTACTGCTACGTCGGTCAAACAAGCTTGGTCGATCTTGAAAACTGAATATCAATGATCAACAAAGGTAATTACTATCAATCTTCAATCTCTTCGATGAGATTTTGAAACTTCATGTATGAAAGGCAATGAATTAGTCCAAGAATACCTAGCAAAAGTCTCTTCCATCGTAAGTCAAATGTATTTATACGGTGAGAAAATCACAGATGAAACTATTGTGGCTAAAGTGTTAAAGACTTTAACTCCTAAATTTGATCATGTAGTAGCTGTAATTGAGGAATAGGAAGATTTGTCTATTTTTTCATTCGATGAACTGATGGGGTTTACAAGCACATGAGGCCAAGATCAACAGAACTGATGCAAAAGAAGAAAAGGCATTCTAGATCAAAGGGGAGTCGGAGTCATCAAATCAACGTGCTAGAGGAAGAGGTAGAGCAGGTTTTCGAGATCGAGGTTGAGGTCGAGGCCATAAAAGGAGTAGTTCCTTACATTGTTCTTATTTTAATAAAAATGGACACATAGACAAATTTTATTGGTCCAAGCTAGAAGAAGCTAATTATGCTGAAGAGGTTGAAGAGCAAGAACTTCTTATTCATGGCTCGATCAATCACAGAGATTGTTGCTAGTGATATATGATATGTTGATAGTGGTGCTCACATCACGTTACTGGTGACAAATCCAAATTCAAGGATCTTGATGAATCAATAAGGTCGCATGTTCAGCTTGGTGATGACAAGCAGCTCCAAATTGAAGGCTGAGGGACTGCAGTGGTATCTATAGGTAACCAAAAGAAGTTAATTAAAGATGTGCACTTTGCTTCATGTCTTGCACATAATTTACTGAGTGTAGGGCAACTAATCGAGTTAGGCTAGTCGGTTGTGTTTGAAAATGCAAAATATTTGATAAAAAACAAAGATGAAATTCTAGCATGTGCTTACATATCATCCAATAGGATGTTTCCACTTGATATCTCTACGGATGTAGCCATGATAAACAAAAAAATGGGAGAATCTAAGTTATGGCACCTCAGGTACGGGCACTTAAATGTCAAAGGTCTATAGCTATTGAAAAACAATGACATGGTCAGCAACTTACCTTCCATCGCGCCTCTACAGAAAGTGTGTGAAGGATGCATAATGGAGAAGCAAGCCAAGAAAGCATTCCCTATTGGCAAGTCCAAACGTGTAGAAGATCTATTAGAATTGGTTCATACTGATCTTTGTGGTCCTATAAGGGCTGAATCCTTGTCTGGAAGTAAGTACTTTCTATTGTTCATTGATGATTTCAATAGAATGAGCTAGATGTATTTTCTACAACTCAAGTCCGAGACCTTTGAATATTTTAAGAAGTTTAAAGCAATGGCAGAGAAACAAAGTGGAAAAATCTTAAGGTGCTTCAAACCGATCGTGGAGGAGAGTTTCTATTTGAAGAGTTTGTGACTTTTTGTGAAGACCAAGGAATCAAAAGAGAGCTAACAACCCCATACACTCTGGAGCAAAATGGGGTGGCTGAGTGTAAAACTCAAACGGTGGTTGAGATGGCTCAATCAATGCTAAAATCAAAGGGGCTTCCTAATAGTTTCTGGGTTAAAGGTGTAGCAACGATAGTGTATCTTCTCAACATATCTCCTACGAAGGCTGTGTGGAATTAGATGCCATATGAAGCTTGGAATGGCAATAAACCCTCAGTGAGTCACTTATGTTTGTTCGGTTGCATATGTTATGCTTTGCATATAATTGATAGACACAATCTAGAAGAGAAATCACAAAGATACATCTTCATCAGTTATTCCTCGCATTCTAAAGCTTACAGATTATATGATCCCTTAAGTGGCAATATTTCAGTAAGTACGAACGTTGTATTTGACAAACAAGGCTACTGGTCATGGGAAGAAAAAATCAAGAAGTAAAATGCTCAAGTGTAAATAAACGAAGGGGAATGCATTGCAATAAATGAAGAGGCAATAATACCATCTCCTGGCAGCTCACAAAAGTCAACTCCAGCAAGGTCAAGTCCATTATCAAGCGGAAATTCCTCATTCAAAGAGTCTTCACTTGATGAATCAACCCAATTACGTAGAAGTAAGCCTGACAGAATTCCTCGATGCTAGTTCGAAATTGAAGGAGAGGTGACATCACCATTGATTATATTCTTTGGGGATCCAATCACAGTGGAAGAAGCAATGAAAGATAAGGAATGGCAGAGAGCAATGGAAGAAGAACTTCATGTTATTGAGAAAAATTAGACCTCGGAACTAGTTGATCTTCCTAAAGGTAAAAATGTTATCGGTTTGAAATGAATTTTTAAAACTAAATTCTTGGCAGATGGGAGTATTCAAAAGCATAAGACAAGGCTTGTAGTGAGAGGTTAGGCTTAACAACAAGGCGTCAATTATTAGGAAATGTTCTCACCAGTAGCTCAATTTGAAATGGTGAGAATTATTTTGGCACTCGCAACTCATAAGAAATGGAAAGTGTTTCAATTTGATGTAAAATCTACCTTCTTAAATGGTGATTTACAAGAAGAAGTGTATGTAACTCAACCCCCAGGCTTCAAAGATTCAAGGAATCAAGATAAAGTTTTTCGGTTGAAAAAGGCACTCTATGGGTTAAAGCAAGCTCCTAAAGCGTGGTACGAAAAGATCGATGAGTTCTTTCAGAATAACGGGTTCGAAAGGAGTATGCATGAGGCAACCTTATATATAAAAAAACAAGGTATGAATGATGTGGTGATAGTAAGTCTTTACGTCGATGATATGATATATACTGGTTCTTTGTTACATCTTATATTTGAGTTTAAGAAGTCCATAAAAAATTTGTTCGAGATTACAAATTTGGGAGAACTACGCTACTTTCTAGGCTTATAAATTGTTTAAACACATGTTGGAACTTTTTTGTCATAGAAGAAGTATGTTCAAGATACACTTAAGAAGTTTAACATGAGGGGATGCAAAATAGCCATCACACTTATGAACACTAACAAGAAGCTTCAAGCAGAAGATGATACAGGAGCAGCAGAAGGAAGCTTGATTGGGAGATTGATTTATCTAACTCATTCTTATCCTGACATAAGTTTTTCAGTTGGTGTCCTTTCACGATTTATGCATAAACCATCTAAACATCATTTTGGTGCAGCCAAAAGAGTTCTTTGTTATTTATCTGGCACAAAAAAAATTGGCATCTAGTTTTAAAAAAGAAATGAGTTTATTCTTAAATGTTATATGGATAATTGATTGGGTTGATTCAATTGAAGACAGACGAAACACTTCCAAAAATTGCTTAATTCTTAGAACAACTGCAATTTTTTGATGTTCTAAGAAACAGACCACTGTAACTTTGTCATCTACTGAGGCAAAGTATGTAGCAACTATAACCTTTGCTTGTCAAGCAGCGAGATTAAGGAGGATTTTATATGATCTGGGACAAGAACAAGTTGAAGCAACTAATATTTTTTATGATAGCAAGTCAATCATAATGCTAGCCAAAAACTATGTTTTTCACAACCATATCAAGCATGGTAAAATTAGACATCATTTCGTTCGAAAGAGTTGACGGGGAAAGGAGAAGTCAGATTGGAGACTTGTCAAATAAATATTTATCTTTCAGCAAAGGTTACACGGTAGTCCGTAATCAAAATCAACAACGGCGACAGGGATACGATGTCAGGATACGTATCTTTTATTTAGTTTAATATGACATCTTTTATATTACTGGACGTAATTCCGTATGTCAGCAGCTAACCTGTGGGCTGTGAATACGGGTGGTCGGATCAAAGTTCTTTATTGCTACTTTGCTTTTGATAATATATTCTTCCACGAAGCAGCCCCATTAACATACACCTGAGCTTTAACCAAAATGAACATAGACAATGTTTGGGGTAGATGGAGAATTACGTCAGGCAAGACGTGGCTTATGAAAGTTGACCTACAACCTAGTTTGAAGCAAACATTTGAACAGTATGCTCCCATACTCATATGTTCCATAACCCGCAACTATATATACATACCTGAAGCTTTAAACATGAAACACCAAAAAAGAGTTGCACCTTTTATTCTGAACACAAACTTCCCAACAAAAGTGATTAGAGATCAACAATGGCAGCTGATCAATATGTTGTGAGCAACAAGCAGGTGATTTGCAGGAATCAATTTATTGGGGTTCCGAAAGAATCAGATATGATCATCACCACTAGTTCCATAACACTTAAGGTTCCTCAAGGCTTGAAAGCTATTGTGGTTAAGAATCTTTATTTGTCTTGCGACCCCTACATGCGGGGAGTGGAGAATTCAGGAAATTATCGCCTTTTTTACGCCTTTACTGTTGATACCGTAAGCAAACATTCTCTTACTCTATCCCAATCCAGTTTGCTTGTTCTGGCTCCTAAAAGCTATGTAACATGCAATGTTTTCTGCTTGTTTTTGCTATTGGAACACACAGCCAGTGGTCGGCTATGGAGTGGCTAAAGTTGTAGATTCTGGGAGTCCAGACTTCAAGGAAGGAGACTTGATTTGGGGGCCAACAAAATGGCAAGAGTATAGCCTTCTCGAAAACCTTGACAGCCTCGTTAAAATTCAACACAAAGATGTACCTCTTTCCTACTATAATGGTGTTCTTGGTGTGTTCTTCCTTATTCACTGGCTCATTTTCGATTTTATCTTCTTCCTTGTGATTCTTCTATCAAGATTAAACATGCCCACTATCAGTTCTGTATTTTTCTGGCAGCAACGTGTAGCTTTGTTACTCATTTCCTTGCTTTTTTCTACTACCAATTCGTTCTAGGAATGCCGGGTCATACTGCTTATGCTGGCTTCAACGAGATATGTTCTCCTAAGAGTGGCGAGTATGTCTTCGTGTCCTCAGCATTTGGTGCTATTGGTCAGATTGCTGGACAATTAGCAAAGTTGAAGGGCTGCTATGTTGTTGGTAGTGCTGGAAGCAAAGAGAAGGTAAGGTGACTTCCTTTATAGTTAATTTCCTCTTCATCCTCTTTATGTTTAAGAAGGTATGTACTGGTGAAACACCTTTCTTTGGTCTTTCCAGAGTAATATTAATTAGCATATATCCCTAACTTGATAGGTTGATCTGCTGAAGAACAAGCTAGGCTTTGATGAAGCGTTCAATTACAAAGAAGAGCATGACTTAGATGCAACCTTGAAAAGGTAATGAAATCCAGATTCATAGTGTAGGATGCAATATTATGCAATATCTTTCGGCTTTGCATGAAACAACGTAAGTTTCACTTGCTGGGACATTCCACAGGTACTTTCCTCAAGGCATAGACATATATTTTGAGAATGTTGGCGGCAAAATGCTTGACGCAGTCCTTGCCAACATGAGAGTTAATGGTCGGATTGCAGTATGTGGAATGATCTCTCAATACCACCTTGATCAACCAGAAGGTATCAAGAATTTGGTTCAGCTTGTCTACAAACGGATACTGATGAAAGGATACAGGGTAGACGAATACAATCACATTTATCCCAAGTTCTTGGAGACCATGTTGGCTTACGTCCGAGAAGGCAGGATTGCTTATCAGGAAGATGTAAATGAAGGCATTGAGGGCGGGCCCGCCGCACTTGTACGCCTTTTCAGTGGCGAAAATAGCGGCAAAGGAGTAATTGTGGTTGCTCGAGAGTAATTTTCTTCCTCATTTTGGAGTTGGATGTCACATGAGCAGGCTCGAGCCAATAAACGTTTAAGATGGTGTCAATAAATGTTGTTCAAGATGATGTCTTGGAATGTGCGATGTTTGTCCTTTAGTTTGCTGTACGCAGTAATTAGCAATGAAAACGATAAATGTAAACAATATGTATATATACACACACATATACATATATATATACATACATACATATATGTCAAATTCTTTTAACTTAAATATTTGAGACAAGTTTTAGAGCAGATATATGCAAGAAAATAAAATCTTAGAAGGTTACATTAAATTAGTTTAATAACACCTTAAATATATATAAACTGATGGGAAACACATAAAAGATTATTTTTAAATTTTTAGTTTGAATTTTTAATTTAAAAAATTAATGTAAAAATAAAAATTCTAAATAAAGATTG
>JANIHZ010000005.1:10215855-10227787 GCA_027478365.1 Erythroxylum rufum
TACTAATTTTCAAGTATAGATTTTCGAGTTGATATTTACATTAAACTTGATTATAATTTTTAAGTACGTAATTTATAAATATTATATTTACATTAAACTTGATTATAATTTTTAAGTACGTAATTTATAAATATTATATATACCAAAAATCAAAAAGATTGTTTTTTCAAGTTTGAACTTGTTCATTTGAAATATAGGCTCTTCTACTTCATTTTTATTTTTATTTATTTATTTTTTATTTATTTATGTATTTCTTTTTCTTCTTATTATTATAATTCTATTATCTCTTTTTTTGATTCCCAACCCGTCATTCCTTAAGTCCCATCTATACTTGAAAATTAGTAGAAAGAAGACTCCAAATAACTTGAATTACGCCTTAAAAAACCAAAATCCAACTGTTGCTCATTAAACCTTATCCTGTGCTCTCTCCGTGCCCAACAAGACACTGCCATCTTAGATTATTGGATAAGGTCAAAGTCCAAAGTCGTTTAACGGTTAATATAAGAACTTGGCACTAAAAGTCCCCAAATTTGCGTACAAAATATTTTTCAGTGGTTCATTGTCAAAGTCAGTGGAAAAAAAGGCCTATTAGTGCGTTAAAAAGACGTATATGCCTTTATAATTAATTAATTATAGCAATTGGAGTCTGGACTCTGGAGACAACTTTAACTAACCGGCAAAGTGAAAGTGAAAATATCTTTACATGTTTACTACAACAGTCTTCACTCCCCGTTACCACTCTATAAAGTTACAGACTTTATCTAAATTGTGCATACGAGCGAGACCCCGAATCAGCTCTTGCAGCCCTTGACCATGGGAGAGGAGGTTAGCAACAAACAGGTGATTCTCAAGAATTACGTAATTGGGTACCCAGAAGAGTCAGACTTCCAAATTATTACTGGCTCTATTAAACTGAAGATCCCAGAAGGTACCAAAGATGCAGTCTTGGTTAAGAATCTTTACTTGTCGTGTGATCCTTATATGCGTTTTCGAATGACCAAGGCTGATGGTCCTACCCTTATGGATCATTTTGAGCCTGGAAAGGTTAGTTTAATCAATACCCTTTTGTCTCTGATTGCCTATCTCGTGTTTCTAGTCGGAGTTTTATATTCCATTTGTTGTTTTATGCCTGTCTTATGGATCCTTTCTTTTTGGAACTTGAACTTTTTTTTTTGGGTTGCTTTTGGGAGGTTAGAGTCCTTCTTAGAGATACCTAAGCTCTATCCAGTAAGTTGGAATTTAAACGGATTGGACTTTGATTTTAAATTATGACAGCCATTCAGAAAGCGCTCAACATTTTCGATAAAAATCGATGTTTGGAAGCGATGGAAAAGTTTTTCTTTTGTTTAATACTTTCAAATGGTAATGTGCTACTAATGATCATGCGTTTTGAGGAGCCCAACGGTAATTTTTTATGGTCTGATATTTTTATTCTGCAGGTTATAAATGGATATGGCGTGGTTAAAGTTTTGGATTCTACACATCCAGCCTACAAGAAAGGTGACTTGGCCTGGGGTTTTACAGGGTGGGAAGAGTACAGTCTCAATGTATCACCACCACTCCTGATCAAGATTGTAGATACTGATGTGCCTCTTTCATATTACACTGGAATCTTAGGTCTGCTTTCTTTTTCTTTTGTTATGAACTCAGCACTTATCTAGAGTTACTCTTTATCTGCTTCTTATTGTTGTTGATTCCTGCTCAATATTAGGTATGCCTGGTGTAACTGCTTATGCTGGTTTCCATGAGGTGTGCTCCCCTAAGAAAGGTGAATACGTATATGTATCTGCAGCATCAGGGGCTGTGGGTCAGCTTGTTGGGCAATTTGCAAAATTAATGGGTTGCTACGTCGTTGGAAGTGCTGGCTCTAAGGAAAAGGTCCGCTAGTTTCTCAACAGAATATGCGAGTTCGATTACCGCTTTGAATGCAAGTTCTGATATTTGTCTTTTTGGGATTCTTTATTGAATGAAAAGGTTGACCTGCTAAAGAACAAGCTTGGGTATGATGAGGCCTTCAATTACAAGGAAGAGCCAGACTTAGATGCTGCCCTTAAAAGGTAGTTTTATTACAATTATGAAGCATGGTAAGCATATTCTGGTATTTTTTGTAGAACTAACTCATTGTTCGTCAATCCTTAAGCGACAAAAGACTACTTTCTATCCTGTTCTGCATAAACAAGATGCTTCAGCAGTTTTATTGTTGAGAAGCTGGGTAAAAGGCTAGGGACCTGAACTTATGTTTTTATCGTCAAGAATAAGATCTGAAATTCACAATGCTATACCCTTCAGATCATTCATTGTTTGTATTTGGCAGATACTTTCCTGAGGGCATCGATATTTACTTTGAAAATGTCGGGGGAAAGATGCTGGATGCAGTGCTGCTGAACATGAGAGAGAATGGTCGTATTGCAGTGTGTGGGATGATTTCACAATACAACCTTGAGAAGCCTGAAGGTGTGCACAACTTGAGTGTCCTTATAAGCAAAAGGGTGCTCATGAAAGGGTTTGTGGCCCATGATTTTTATCATAAATTTCCAGAGTATCTGCAGATGGTATTACCTTACATCAAACAAGAAAAGATTTTGTATGTTGAGGACATTTCTCAAGGCATTGAGACTGCTCCAGCATCTCTAATTGGTGTATTCACTGGCCAAAATCTTGGCAAAAAGCTGGTAGCTGTTGCTCCTCACTGATAAGCTTGTTTGTACTCTCCTGAAATCAGTATGTTTTCAATAATCTCTTATTACTGTGTATGATGGATTTCCTTCTTTCAACTTTATACTTTCTATCTCCTAATTGGTATGTCGGCAAGAATATGTTAGTTCCTGTCGTTGAAGTAGCTTTATATCTTTTTGTTCACCTAACTAGGTCCGTTTAATTTCTAAAAGATGATACACAGACAAAGCTGTCACCAAGATTTAACTTATATAAAGGTGAGTGACTAAAAAGTAATGGACTCACCTGACTTTACTGGATTTAACTTATATAAAGGTGAGTGACTAAAAAGTAATGGACTCACCTGACTTTACTCCAATCAACCAAAAATTGAAGGGATCGAAGATAAAAGAATCATCATCGAACCCATGATCTTGCTTGAAGAGAAGTAAATGCGGAGGGCCTTTGCTTGGTGACGGTGTGACTTAATGCATATTATATAATTTCTGACCAAGTCTCACCACATCTCTGAAGCCCATCACTTATCTCAAACCTCACTAGTGCCGCACCTACCTCTCTTTCTCAAGGGGTCGCTCTAATAGTGGAATAGTGGACCCTATACGAGCTGCCGTCCTAATCCCTCATCTCATGCTTATTCTCTAATTTCACAAAGACATAACTCAAATTCCTACATTCACCCTCTTCTTAATTGTCTTTTGAAGCTAAGCCTAAGCTTATTCTTCAATTCATGTTGTACATAAATAGTCTATTACTCAGCAAGCATAAAAACTTAAAGGAAAAGAGAGAGAGAATGGCAGTGTAACGAATGATTGAGAAAAAACGGTGACGTGTGACAAGTAGCGAATATAACTGTTTTATACTATTAACGGCTTTTTCGCTCCTCTCTCTCCGCGTCTCTCTTGCTTCCCTCACAAAACGCAACAAAAAAGTCTCCTTTAGCTCTCGCGATCTCTCTCTTTAGTCGGTCTCATTCTCACCGATTTGATCGGATCTCTCACGGCTTTTATCACCCTCCTTTGTTCCACACACCTCAACTGCCGGAAGTCGAGAGCTCGCGTTCTCTCGAATCCGATCATTCACTCATATTTCTTCCTTATGTACCGCAGCTTCAGCTTCCTCTGTGAAGAAATATCGCGGACACATGGAGGGCATTGCGAAGCAGCTAAAGCGAGGGATCTCCCGGCAGTTCTCCACGGGTTCCTTCCGCAGGAGCTTCAGCCGCCAACTCTCACGGAACCTGTCCCTCGATCCTCGCCGGAACAACCTGCGCTTCAGCTTCGGCCGTCAGTCCTCGCTTGATCCCATCCACCGAAGCCCCAACGTCGCCGAAGACGAGCTCACGGTGCCGGAGAATCTGGACTCTACGATGCACCTGCTGTTCCTCGCCTGTCGAGGGGATGTGAGGGGACTGGAGGATTTGTTGAACCAAGGGGTTGATGTCAACAGCATTGATTTGGATGGGAGGACCGCTCTGCATATCGCCGCTTGTGAGGGCCATGTTGAGGTCGTTAAGCTTTTGTTGAGTCGGAAGGCTAATATCGACGCTCGTGATCGCTGGGGCAGTACGGTATTGTCAATTCCTTCATTTCATTTGTCACTTATTCTCTGCCCAATTTCTTTTAATCAATTTTGGTGTTCATATGTGTACAGGCATGTGCTGATGCCAAATATTATGGAAATGTAGATGTTTACAATATCTTGAAGGCCCGAGGAGCCAAAGCGCCGGTACAAATTTCGAATCTTTTTTATTCCTTCAAGCAGAAGTTGTTAAATCTTGTTTTTTTTGGTTTTTAATTTTTCTTATGAATATATGAAGATGGAGGCTTAAATGTTTTTAATATGTTGATTTAGAAAACCAGGAAGACCCCAATGAGTGTTGCAAATCCTCGGGAAGTTCCAGAATATGAACTTAATCCGTTAGAGCTTCAGGTTCGGAAGTCTGACGGTATCGCAAAGGCATGCTCTTTACCCTTTCGATTTCTAATTGAATTTGTATCTGATAAAGTTATTAATTTGATTATGATTCACGGGTGGCAACCAGTTTTTTTTTTTAATCTGTGACGTGGAAACATCTTAGCAGGTGTAGTTACAGCTGGGCTTTTATTATGACCTTTGAGTCACTAAGTGATGCCTTCCTGAACAGGGATCATATCAAGTGGCTAAATGGAATGGGACCAAGGTTTCTGTGAAGATACTCGATAAGGACAGCTATTCAGACGTTGAAAGCATGTATGTGGTTTCTTTAAAATTTCATTTTCAGATTATTTTTTAATCTGTTTTTAAGGGAACACAAACTTGTTATCTTATTCTAACATCAACTATCAGACAAAAAATTAATGTACATGATGTTTCTGCTTTTTAGTGGGCACATTCATATTTGTCCGTTGACATTGCAATGAAGGACCCTGCATTTCATAATGGTTCATGTCCATGTGCCTCCTGCATTCCAATTCGAGATTATCTTCCTCTTTAGTTGTTATTTTATTATTTTCTTGATGCTTGAAACAATTGTGTGGATTACTATAAGCTTGTAACTCTTCATTGGTTTAAGCAACAATAGCATGTGTCCAACTTATCTTCTTGTTTTTTTCTCCCATTGATTTGGTTTCCTTTGGCATAAAAAAATGCGTATATGGCCTTGTAGTGAATGATTGAGTTTTTTGACATGTTGTTAGAAGAGGATAGACATGAGTTTCATGCCTTATTCTGTGGCTAGCTTCTTTGTCTTCTTGCTCAGAGTGCAATGCAGTTATTGATTCGTACCTGTACTTGAAAACGTTGATAGTACATTCCCCACATGATCTGTTTTGTTTTTTTTTTGGGATTAAATTGATAACAGAAATGCTTTCAAACATGAGCTAACCTTACTAGAAAAGGTTCGACATCCTAATGTGGTTCAGTTTGTTGGAGCTGTTACCCAGAATGTACCAATGATGATTGTTGTAGAGTATCATTCCAAAGTAAGCAACACGTCTGCCTCTCTTGATCTCTTTCTCATTTATTTCCTTCTATGAATTAAAAATTTGATCGTAAACATTTTTTGAAATGAACTTTATTTTCTGAGTTTTGCTTGGAATTTCTCTAAGTGATAAAATGAAATTGTGCACATCACAGATTTGAATTTGGTTTTTAATAGTCGTATACTTGGGTTCGCTAAGTTGTTTTGATGTGAAAATTGTGTTAACACTTGTAACAGTTATTCCATGTCCTCAATTGAATATTTTAATTTTTGCTCTGAGAATTTCCTGATATCAGGGTGACCTATCAAGTTATCTTCAAAAGAAAGGGCGGCTGTCACCATCCAAATCTTTGAGATTTGCTCTTGATATTGCAAGGCAAGTGAAACTTCTGAATAACTTCGCTTGCTTTTTGTCTGAGCTAAGTTTTTCTCAGTTTCAATCACAGCCCAATACTTTCCACTGATGTGGAACAGAAACATCAAAACAACAAACAAATAAAAGAATAAGAATAATAATAAGTTTCTTTTGTATTCTTTTAGACTTCTCTAATTATTCTCCACATGTTCTTTTAGTTTTGAACTGTCTTGCTTGATCTCTTGCTCTCAGGGGTATGAATTATCTTCACGAATGCAAACCAGATCCAGTCATCCATTGTGACTTGAAGCCAAAGTACGACACCTAAATGAAGAAGTTAATTTGATGTATAGTTGCGAATTATATTTTGGTGTTTTTATCATTAAAATGAACGTCCTTAATGATTGAAATTTCGGTAAGGTGCCAGAAATATTTTGCTGGATAGTGGTGGTCAGTTGAAGGTATCTGGATTTGGCTTGATAAGGATGTCACAGATTTCACCTGACAAGGCTAGATTAGTGCCAGGAACTTCCATTTGTCCTTCAAGTAAGTTACTATTTCCATCCAGTTAGTACCAGAATAATTGTAACCTATAAAATGTTTTATATAACTAGGACCTAATTTTGTTTGCCCAATACATAATTATGATTTGTCTGGAATTTATTCTGTTTATTTTATACTTGATACCTTAATTAATCAAATCACATTTTCTTTAGAGAACTAACATTGCTTTGATTCTTGACTTAATTTGAAATAATGATGTCATTTTGTTGGTTTTGTAGATATATATGTGGCACCTGAAATATTCGAAGATGAAATATTTGATAGATCTGTGGATACATATTCTTTTGGCGTTATTTTGTACGAGGTATCTTTCCTTTTTCTAATATATGATCAGTCGGCATGATAAATAAATATTAGAATAGGAACATGAGCATATTACGTCTTACAAGACTTAGCAATCCTCGTCCCCTTGAGGTGCCTTTTGAGATCATGGCATCAGAATCATTCGTAATCGGATGTTGGGCCTGTTTAAGATATCCTGTTCTCTTGTGTCACCCACAAATGTCCAGTCCTGCAAACTTTTTCAATTTGAAGTACCTAGTGCTGTCTGATTTAGTTCCACAGTTTTAACTTTCGAGATACCATAGGTAAACCTAGGTTTTTTTTCGTAGAGACTGGCTGCATCATCTCGTACGCTAATACTTTTAAGGTTGACATAAGTTATACCTTGCTCATATGGCCAAGAGAAGAAAGCTTGCATTTCATGAGGAGATTCATCACATCAAATTGTAACACCAATGTGGAAGACTTCTTTTTTCCTTTTTTTTTCTTTTACAATTTCCATTTCATATCATCCAACCATTTTTTTAACTGTGAAAATTCTAAAATTTGATCATTACGCACTACATTTTGAGATTGTTTTCTTGTTTGGTGTAGATGCTTGAGGGAGTACAGCCATTCCAGCCCAAGTCTCATGAAGAGGTTGTGAGATTGATGTGCTTAGAGAAAAAGAGACCCCCATTCAAAGTCAAACTAAGAAGTTATCCACCAGATCTCAGAGAGTAAGTTTTTAAGATCGATAATACATCCGTTTTTTGCTTTATCTAGAAGGACCTATCAGTTTATGGGTTACACAATAAAGGGTGATGCTCTCCATCCCCAATCCCTTTCCTCCTAGATGAGAATTTGAAACCAAAACCCTCATTGCAGTGATGAGTAAAGTTTATTTTGCATATGTAACCGCTCTGGTGAGACATTCGATAATATGTTAGCTAGTGTTGTCCCTGCTTAGCATGTGAGATGTATTAGAATATGATGCTTAAGTAGACAAGGTCTTGATATACCTGCAGGTTGATTGATGAATGCTGGCACCCAGAACCTGTCGGTCGGCCAACCTTCTCCGAGATCATTGTACGATTGGACAGAATAGTTGCAAACTGCTCAAAGCAAGGATGGTGGAAAGATACATTCAAGCTGCCTTGGTATGTTTTCTAACCAGATTTCTTAGAAATAATAGGAAGTTAATGACAGTGTCAAAATTTGTATTGCGGCTTCCATTCTCTTGAAATCTAGTTTTGCGGTTCCTCGTGGTCCAACAAACAACTAAGGAAATGCTTCTTAGGGGAAAACGTAGAATACCCCAAGTGTAAGATGAGTCCTTATGTACTGTTATGCAAAGTTTGAGCAATATAATGGCAAAATTTCACACAGCAGAGAGCAAGTAAAATTATTAGACTACTAACTTCATGCCTGCACTTTTTAATCAAATCAGAGTTGGGACCAGCTGAGTCTTGCAAGTAATATCAAATGGCTATATATATATATATATATATACAGCCTTTTGGATTTAAACCTTAGTAGATAGAACATTAATTTCTTTTTCAGTTACTAATATTATGAGCTTTGCCTTTCTTGTTCCTATTCATTGGTATGGGAACATGTGCAGGTTATGAGAAGAGGCACCCGTTGCCTGGACGAGGGAAGGAAAAGACTAAGCATTGAATTTTTCATGAGCTTAGAACTTACTTCGATGCTTCAAGTTACGCGTACTGAGGAAATGAATAACAAGAAAAGACCTTGGACAGTTAACTGAGAGATCAAATGGAAAATGAGTTATATCCCCATTTGATCTTTCGCTCTAGCGAAAAGAAGTCAGTAAAAGGTCCATTGTATGTGTAATATGTACAAATGCCTTTTGTTTTCCATGGATTTTATCTTTTACAAAAACATTAAAGATCGAAAATGAGGAAGCAAAATGTTGTACTTGTTATCCATTTTGGTGTAAACATCCCGAAATAAAGAATCCTGTTATATATACAGCACTAATACTTATTGGCGGACTAGAAACTTTACGATTAGTTATGATATCATAATTTTCCCTTTTCACATAAACAGGTTAATCCTAACTGTGTTTAAGGTGAAAGAAAAAAGGAAAAAGTTAAAGATTAGAAAATTATTTTGTTGGGTCAGGACTGTTTCGAAAACCAAATTTCTCCCTGTTCTTTCAACCAAGGCAATATAAAATTGTTTTGCTGTAGATTTTCAGTCTTAGAACCTATTATTATTAATGAATAGGGGATGGAAGAAATGTTATTATTAATCTTAATTCAATCTTCTTAGTTTGATTGTTAATATACATACAAGGATTAAGGTAAGTAAAGGGACTAAGATTTGTTTTCTTTTTCCATTTATGATGTTTGACTGTGTTAAATGTTCCAGTTGCAATATCAAGTTTAGAGAGTGAACCAAATGATTTTGGAAAAAAGCATCAAGATGGATGGAGGAAGTCGGTCTGGAAACATAAAAATGGCACATTCCCTTCAATTTTGTTAAGTTGCTTGTTTAATATTTCCTATGGAGTTTCATACCAACTCTTGGAGATACTGTAATTGCAGAAAAAAACTCGTTATTTAATGCTATTGCAGATAAAGCTGTGGACTAGGCAACTATAGACATACGTTTTTAGTTTTCAGGGTGTGTATGTGAGCGGTCAAGCTGCTGACTTTTTGATAGTGATGGGAATGCTTTCAGTTTTGCTATGAATTCCTCAATGTTCTTGTCAGAGCTTCCACCTTCATCTGCTGCCTCTATGGCCAGCTTCTTCCACTTGTCTGAACTCTTTCTGATTTCGCTGCTTCTGTCTCCTTCCATGACTTCCCTTATACAACGTTCTATCTCTTCTTTGGTGACTGTTCCCTTTTCATTTGCCTTCACTCTAACTCCGACTTGCCAAACATCAGTAACATACTTTGCATTAGTGGGTTGGTCTGTCCACACAGGCATGGCTACCATTGGAACCCCCAAGCTCAGTGCCTCCAGTGTTGAATTCCACCCACAGTGAGTTATGAAGCAGCCAACAGAGTCATGAGCCAAAACTTCAAGCTGAGGACTCCATGTCACAACTAGACCCTTGTCTGACGTCTGGTCTGAAAAGTTGGTCGGAAGTTTCTTCAGCTCTGACTCTCTTACCACCCATATGAAGTTGAAGTTGCTTGCTTTCACACCCCAGGCCATTTCTGCCATTTGTTCCTCTCCTAAAGCAGCCATACTACCAAATGATATGTAAACAACTGACTTCGGATCTTTGGAATCTAGCCACTTCAGGCAAGTGTCGGTACTTGGCTTGAAGAAGCTGACTCCATAGTTTCGATCACCATCCAAGCGCTTGTCTAAGAACATCGATGGAATTGCTGGTCCTACTGGTTTAATCGGCCATTTGCTAGCCATCCATACCTCTAACTAATAACAGAAAAATGAACAATTAGCTGCATTAGAAGCACCTTAAGCCTATTAAAAATGTTCCTAACGTACCATGGCATATTGTCAACATCATTAATTCTATGGATTTTGAGATTTACCTCGTGCTCAAGTTCACTAAATGTATTGCAGAAAATATAAAAAACATCTTGAATATTAGAGAACTGGCTGAGAATCAAGTTGCATATCGCTGGATGAGATGTTCTCTCATAAATTAAAGAAGGCAGATCTTTGAACTCCAATGTTGGCATGGCAGGTAAAGAAACAGCAGTCTCCTCCAATGGAAATTTCAACGCCCCTTGAAGATAATGGTAGTACAAAGCATTGACTGCAAAAGGTTGAGTAAAGAAGGGACAACCTGCAACTCCTGAGCTGCGAGCCACATCCAGAACCCAAGCTAGAGCAGAGTCATAAACAACGCACTTAATCGGGTCCGCCGTTCTACTGAATTTGTCAATGAGCTCAGCGAGGCTACGTGGTATATTAGCATTGAAACGCTCAATATATTCATCGATGGTTTCTGATCCGCCATTGTGAACACCATCAAACACGGGTTCAACATCAAAGTTGGTGTAACTTACTTGCCATTGCATGGAATTGAGATACGAAGTAGCGGAGGCCAGGGTGACCCTCACGCCTTTTGAGACTAGTCGTTTGGAGAATTGAAGAAGTGGGTTTATGTGACCTTGAGAAGGGAATGGTAGTACAAGGACACGGCCAGCTTTTGCTTCACTTCCCATTTCCTTTTGTTCTTCAAGCTCTATATTCTTCAGTCGGTATGGAAGGAAGGGCAAATTCTCTTTTATATTTGTATGTGAAACAACTGTTTCACTGCTGTCTTGAGACAATGATCATGGAGACTAATTAATAGAGAACGAAAATAATTAGAAATATGCAAATATGGTAACGTGCGGTAAGCGGAATTAATAATGTTGACCAAAATAGAAAACAAGATAAAAATAATGCTTGTGTAGCTAACTAATAAATGTGAAAATAAATGACATGCAAGTTTTAAGAAAAATATTTACTTAAAAAATCACTTTTTCGTTTGTCTTTACTAAATATTGTTATTATTGTTATTGGTCACCTAAAATGACTTTTTTATATTAAAAACCTAGCCTATTTCTAAATGTACATTTGAGCTTCTAATTAACCATTAATTAGTGCAAGCTTAACATTCAATCATGGGCTTTTTATATTTCTTACTTTGCTTGATAACATTCCTTAAAGTCAAGTGGGGAATCTTATTGGACTTAGATAATTCAAGCTCCAATAAGACTAGAATTAATTTAATCTCATTAAAATTAATTCTAACCTATTAACTAAATGTCATTCCACTAAGCACAATTAGTTGAACTCTTGAATTACTAAATATTATGAGAATACATATTTCAAATAATATGTCCAATTACAAACCCTATTATGAACCTTATTATAGCCATCCGTAAACAAATGGTAAAATTATCATTTTGCCCTTATGTTAGTTTTTTTCCTCTAGATCTCCTGCTTTATTCTATATGGTGATTAACACACAAAATCTCATTTTGGTATTAAGACTTGATGGGTAGCTAGTCCATCAAACTACTGGCGCCAATTTATTCACCAATCTCCATAAAACACCTAGAAGTGATGATATCACTATAAACTCTTTATTTGAGTGAATGTTCCTTGATACATGTTTC
>JANIHZ010000005.1:10229203-10239884 GCA_027478365.1 Erythroxylum rufum
ATCAAAATATCACGTAATATGAAATAAAAATTATCAATCATATAATAAAATATTTTTATGTAAAAAATTTTATTAAATAAGTATTAAATAATTAAGATGCTAATTTCGTTTATTATAAATTAAATAAAACTTATTTACTTTAAATCTTGTCAATTTTTGTCTGTTAAGATATGTGCTAAACTATTTTATTAATTATATTTGGGAATTATTTGTAATTGGACAAAGTTGGACATTTTTGAAATTTTACAATACTAAAGTAATTTATCTTATGTGGGACTCTTATGTTGTGATTAAAATCCTAATAAGGATAGGATTTAATTGAAATTAAATCACTAATATAAGATGTAGTTATTTGGTAAATTTTGAACTCTTATTTGATAGCCAATTTTAAGGATAATGGTTATTTAAGGTAGCTGAAATTTTGGAGATTTTATTGACTATTTTGTAGTTGCATTCTTGCTATGTTTTACGTGATTTTTGGGGCTATATTATTGTCATTTTTGGGTTAAGAAACGACAAACATATTGTAGCTTGGTAGCTGAAATTTTTGGAGTATCTTGGATTATTTTTTGCAGTTGATTTCACGGGGATATCATCTACAGTTGGTAGCTGCATTTTTCCTCCGGGTTGAGTGATTTTTTGGGTTGCCTTGGGTTGTTTTGTTGTTGTTTTTGTGGCAAAAATTTCCAGCAATTTTCATGTATTTTTCAGCTTTCTTGGTAGACAATTTTCTAATCTTTCATTGACGAAGAAACTTTATTAGGGAATTGTTTTCTTATCTCTAAGTGTTTTTTTTAATTATGTCCTTAAAGTTTAATTCACTTAAGTTTTCCGGCAATTTTCATGTATTTTACAGCTTTCTTGGTAGACAATTTTCTAATCTTTCGTTAACGAAGCAACTTTGTTAGAGAATTGTTTTCTTATCTCTAAGTGTTTTTTTTAATTATATCCTTAAAGTTTAATTCACTTAAGTTGTTTGATTCTTATTTTCATTATCAAACATTGTTGAGAAAAATTTTCTATTAAAGTTATCACAAGACGGTTGTACTATTGTGTATGAATTACTTTTACATGATATGAGGATGAGGGATAGTGTCAAGAGTTGAGTGAGTAAGCTCAGTAAAGCCTTGTATAAAATTATTATTATACTTCGATGAAAGTATTTAAGCTGAGTGAGGACTCCGCAGATATAAACAAAGTGTGTCAAACTGCGTCAACAAATTTCGGATGTTAATTTGGTTATTTTGCTTTTAATTTTTATGTTTTCATTTGTGTCAAAAAAATTTACAATTGCTGACTTAGTTGCTTTACATCAAGCAACTACAGATATAGTTCAAAGCAACTACGGCTAAACTAGATATTTTGCGAAATAACAGCCTTTCGGATTCTCATTCTCAAATCTATAAACAAGTGAAAAAAATGTTTATTTTTCTTAATAAAATTTTGGGTGCGTGTATTGATTTTTAAGTTTTGTGCGATTAGCACACTTAATAATTTAAAGTCACTAGTCCTTTAAAATATTGTCTATTTAAAATCAATTATATACGTATATAAGTTATGGATGTTATATATATGTAACGGTCAAGACAAATTAAACTAAATCAACAGCTTATTTTTTCAATTGTAAACCGATGATGTAATGATTTAAACTTGAACACTTCAAACTAGTTAGTTTGCACAATTCGGTGGTTTAAGCAATTTGTACTTAGTCTAAGAAATAACTTGTCCTTCCTTACAATTAACACATGTTCCATTATAAGAATATGCATATATTGCTTCTATAAATGCTGGTAAAGGTTGCTTCTATATATATTTTGAACACTTAACTTTCTAATCTTAGACATTACTGGATTCAAAGAGTAGTCTATTATTAATTTGAACTGCCGATCTCTTCGAATAAAATTTTATAAAGTTTTTAGTCCGCTAATAAGTATTCTTGTTCTATTATATATTACAGGATTCTTTATTTCAGTGGATGTTTGCACCAAAATAGATGACAAGTGGAATAACAAGTACAGTACAACATTTTGCTTCCTCATTTTCGATATTTTCTTTAATTTTTTTTTGTAAAAGATAAAATCCATTGGAAAACAAAGGCATTTGTACATAATACACATACAATGGACCTTTTATAGCTCATTTTCCCTTTGATCTCTTAGTTAACTGTCCAAGTCTTTTCTTGTTATTCGTTAATTTCCTCAGTACGCGGAAGTTCTAAGCTCATGTAATTTTCACTGCTTAGTCTTTTCCTTCCCTCGTTCCGGCAACGGGTGCCTCTTCTCATAGCCTGCACATGCCCATGCCAATGAGTACGAACAAGAAAGGCAAACCTCACAATATTAGTAACTAAAAAAGAAATTAATGTTCTATCTACTAAGGTTTAAATGCAAAAGGTGATACATATATTACAGCCTTTTGATATTACTTGCAACACTCAGCTGGTCCGAACTCAGATTCGACTAAAAAGTGCAGGCATGAAGTTAGTATTCTAATAATGTTACTTGCACTGTACCAAGATTACAATTCTTCGTAGTTCTATCGTACCAAAAATTAATGAAATCTCATTATTTTCAAAATATCCAACTTCTCTACCTTTTTCCCAAACTTTTAATATATAAAAGGTGAACGCTACAGTAATAAATATTTAGTACTGATGTTCTAATTTTTTTCACTACAATTGATAGAAATTAATGGAGTTGGCACAACATTTCAGGAAGTGAATCTGGAGGCACAACTCTCACTTAGGTGATTTTAAACGTCATATACTTAACTAGAGACTTTAAAGAATTATTTTCCTCTTCTATTTTTTTCTCTTTTATAATCATTTTACATGTTTTCTAATTTTCTTTTAAACTGCTTTAAAATTTTAGTCTCTTTGGTAAAAAGTATTGAAGTTATACATATTAGGGAAAACCTACTTTCTTTCTTCGTCACGAAGTCATGTTCGCGTTCTCAAATTCGACAAGGATTTCCACTTTGAAATATGCAATATTGCTGATCAAATTATCTTGATATAGGCTACTTGACACATATAATGTTTTGTATGTTCCCTATTAAGTGAATTCATAATAATTACTGTAATTAATTTAAATACTAGAATTACTGTAAACATGTTTACTTTTTTGTTTAACTATATAATTGAGTCTATAATATAAATCTCCCAAAATGTAGAAAACTATTTTAGTAATTAGGAACTCAAAAATGTATTTTGTCTATAGTCACTAAGTATATAAAACCATTAAAAAAAACTCAGTACTTGTGCCCCGATTTTACCACCAAGGAGCAAGAACTCAGAAAGGTGAAAGAGATCCTTCAATAAATGGAAACTGACATGAATAAAGAACAGTCTAAGACTGTTTATAGAGCCTATCCTACATCCTTTCTAGTTAACTAGCCGATCTATCCTTTAGCAACATATCCTATCTCACCAATCTATTGTCCACCTACATACCCTGAAGAAGTTGACTATGAAAAGGTATTCACGTTTAATTATCCTTTGATCAGTCAGTATATCCATCCTACCACCACTAAGCCCAAATCGACCAAATCAAAACCTAAGCCTGAAAAGTGTTCTGAACCTTCACCTTCATACACTAAACTACTGATTCGTGGACTAAACCAATTGATCCGAGGAATAAACCCTTACAGATCCACATTCCACCATTCCCTCCACCAAAACCACAACATTCCCAATCTACCGACAAAGACAAAGCTCCTCAGACAGAGTTCATAGCAACTCTTGAACCAACATCTTTGCACCAACATCTATTAGTGAGATATTTGATGAAGAATGCCCTTCTGAGCATTATCGCATCTCTGAGCAATCATCTGCAATAGTTGAACCATCTGAAGTATCTAAACCATCTTCAGATGAATCTACACAATTTGTTGACTTCACAGATCTAGCTCAAGTCATTATGACTATGCCTAAACCTACGGAAGTTGAGCCAGAAATCAGTAAAGTTGAGTCTACAAGAATTGAACTCTTTAGACCTTCACCTTCACCAGCACTAGCACAAGCACCACCGACCAGACCTACTTCTGGACCATGGTTTACATTCGATGATCTTCCACCTAGAAAATGAAGAGAGCGTCTCCATGAATTTGGCGCTTGAATTGATTTGCAAATGACTTGACCAAATAATCCTTTAAAAGATATTTTGTCTAAGTTTACTTTTCATTTTACTAATACATTATGAGAATGGTGGCAAAGTCTTGATGAATATTGTAGACTTCAGTCTGTACAAGTGACATCTACTGGATTACTTCTTAGAGTAATTCATAAAGAGTTCATTTGTGACTTTTAACTGAACAACAAATAGGTCAAACAAGAATATTTTAAGATGAAGTGTTGTTCTTTGGATAGAAGAGATTTACAAAAGCATTTTTAGTGTATGAAGGAACGTTATTATCTACTCAATGGTTTCATCAATGTTACTCTCTGTTATACATTTATTTCCTCTCTTTTAGAAGAATTACAACCTGAGTTACAAAGGACCATTGCTGCACTTCCAAAAGATATGAAAAATATATCTTTTAGATAAATCTATCAGCTCGCCTTAGCTTCTCTTGATAAGCTATATGATCAATAAATATTTTTCAAAAACATGATTAAAGGTAATCCTCTATTAAATAAAGCATGCAAAAAACCATATTTGACGATCAAGTGTAAGGAGAAAAAAGATTGTGAGTGCCATATGAAAAATAAATGTCATCACAAGCAGATCTCCTACAAGAAGTTCCACAGATCCAACATGTCTCCTAAAGAAGGTTACAAGCACTTTAGAAGAAAGAAATGTCGACGATTTGTCCGTTCTTCAAAAGGAGAAATCCTCAAGGAAAGCTACCAAACCGTTGTTTTCTCTATGACAGATCGGGACATTATGCTCGTCAATTTCCTAATAAGGCAAAAAGGGATATCAAACTTCTAAATTCCATTGAAGTTATTATGCCGATCTATGATGATTATGGAAATATTGAAGATCTCATTATAGAACAACTAGTGAGGATGAAGACACAAAGTTTGTTGTTCACCTTGATTCCTCTGATGAGCATGATGACTCCTCTGATATCTCGATTTCTTAAGACTACAAGCTCTACATGTTATAGTAACAACAATCGTGTCTCAAGCTTGTCCCCAAGCCTATTTCTCATCCTTATGTTCAAATCCAGTTACTATTCCGATACAAATACGATAAACCCATTAAGGCTATTGGGTACATGGCTACTGGATCATCCAAAAGCATTATAAAGCCCAGCATTTTACCTCATGATGCATGGAGTTCCCATGATGAGTATTTCACTGCTGTTGATGGAAAATATTTCAAGATCAGGCTTATTACTAAAAGGAAAATAAGGATTTGTTTCTCCCTTGACTGTGTGGTATGGACTAAGGTTCTTGACAGTTCTTGCATATTTTCTTATTGGAATAGATGTATATTGTCAAGCATCTCCACTATAGATTCTACCCATAGGAATCAGATGTCATGCCAACTTCAGTTCTGACACTGACTTCAGGAAAGTGTTTGAGCTTACTCAAGGACCTCCACCGTATGAAGCCTTGAAATATCAGTTTTTGGACTCCTATCCTGAGTCTCATGCATAGTTCTCTCATTCGAATCCTTGATGGAAGAATCCTAATTTCTTCATCCGTCTTCCTTTAAAGAAGAACGAAGACATCAATCCTAATAAGGCTACTTATCTGGGTATGAACCTTAATGATTTGAAACTCACGCAGGAAGAATGTACAATCCTTGCTAAAGAAGGACTAACTGAGCCCACTAAATCTAATTGAGTTTGTCAGGCTTTCTATGTCAACAAAAGGTCTGAATAGAAATAAGGAAAAAAGAGGTTAGTCATTGACTATAAACCTCTAAATGCTTTCCTACAAGATGATAAATTCCCACTATTGAAGATTAGTATGTAGGTACTATTTCTAAAGGAAGCTACCATCTTCTATAAGTTTGATCTCAAAGCAGGATTGGCAACTTGGAATTGACCCTCAAGACAAATACAAGACAGTCTTTTGTATTCAGAACGTCAATACCAATGGATTGTTATATCGTTTGGACTCAAGATTGCCCCTTCACTATTTCAACGGACCATGATAAAGATTTATGAGTCCATTCTCTACAGTGCTTTGATCTACATTGATGATATCTTGTTGTACTCTAAAACAACATCAGGCTTTACTCTAATCCTTCTTGGATCTCATGAAGAAATATAGAATTATGCTCTCAGCAAAGAAGAGCCAAATCGAAAAAGCCCAAATAGAATTCTTGGGTATGCGTTTCTACAATGGATTTTATCAGCCTGGTCCATATATTGCAAATAAACGACTATATTTTCTTAATGACAATATCACAACCAAACTAATGTAGCAATTCCTTGGAATTGTCAACTATATCAGAGATTTCATCCCTCATGTGGCTAATTATATATCATCCCTGTCAAAGTTGCTACAGAAGAATCCACTACCGTGGGGAAAAGAGCAAACTATAGTCATACAATATTTAAAGCAAACCTGTCAACATCCACTAGCTTTGAAGATTCCTGATAAATACCAGCACATTCTGCAGACAGACATAAGTAACTATTACTAGGGTGTTGTTCTCATTGAAGAAATTGACAAAAAGCGCCACTATTGTGGTCATGAAAATGGACAATTTAAAAAATTAGAAAAGTATTATCATGTGAGATATAAAGAGATATTGGCGGTCAAAAAAGAAATTAAAAAGTTTAGTTTCCATCTCAGCCCATATCACTTTATCATCGAAATGGATAACACAAATGTTCCTAAGATTCTTGAGCCAAAGAAGAAGACCCTACCAGACAGCCAATTGCTTCAATGGCATGAATGGTTTTCATGCCATAAATTCACCATTTGCCATATCAAAGGTCATCACAATAACCTTGCAGACTTTCTCTCTTAACCTACCAAAGAAATTCAGTTAATCTCTCCTCCTCTCTACCACAATCTCTCTCCTCTTTCCAATTATGGAATTTTCTCAGTATGCAAAAACTCACAAATCCTTTCCTTCTCTGTTTCCAAACCCTCTAACTACCTTAGAAGAGGTTTTTTCTCTTCTCCGCCAGAGTTTGTTCTACTATCTCCATCTAATCCTTATCAATCTCAATATGTAACATCCTAGATCATCCTCTTATAGATATTGTCCGCTTTGAGCCTTGACTTAGCCAAGTCCGCTTTGAGCCTTGACTTAGCCAAGTCCTCACCCAAGGCCTTCCCAGGAGGTCACCCACTTTAGAACTACTCTCACCCAAGCACGTTTAACGTCAGAGTTCCGATGGGATCCGGTCCATTAAGCCATGAAAAACGCGTCTGTAAGAGAGAGGTATCCATACCCTTATAAGGCACACTTCGTTCCCCTCTCCAACCGATGTGGGATCTCACACTCTCCACCCCCTTAGGGCCCAGCCCTCTTTAGGGTCCAGCCTAGCTGGCACAATGGTTCGGGTACTGGCTCGGATACCACTTGTAACATCCCAGATCATCCGTTTACAGATATTGTCCACTTTAGGCCTTGGCCCAACCAAGCTCTCATGGTTTTGTTGTTCCCGAAGCCTTCCCAGGAGGTCACTCATCCTAGAACTACTCTCACCCTAGCACGTTTAATATCGGAGTTCCGATGGGATCTAGTGCATTAGGCCATGGAAAACGCGTCTGTAAGGAAGAAGTATCCGTACCCTTATAAGGCATGCTTCGTTCCCCCCTCTCCAACTGATGTGGGATCTCACACAATATTCCTCCTCATCCTTCCTATTTTGATTCTGCCACACCATATCGTGTCATGTATCATTTTTATGATACTCTTTCCAAACTAGCATTGTGGCATCTATGGGCCTTATTTGCCTAATATCCTTGTCCAATTTCTCTTTCTCCTCTCCATGTTTACAGACATCTCTCTGATCCTACAAAGGCCTAGTCTCTTCTTTGGACCTTCCTTGAATGGTTCCAACCTCTGTCAAAGTGGAGTATTCAAATGTCTCAAATTCTGAATCAATACCAGTTATGGGATACTCCCTTGACATACCACAAGGGCTATGCAATCTTCATCACCCATCTCCCCTACTGCTTAACCACATTTGGTTATCTCTACACTCTGAATCATGTCCAATAGTAGTGTACCACTGTTGAATAGCCTACCAATCATACTTAACTGATAACAAAATTGCATTCCTTCCTAGATCGTCTCAATTAGTATCCTCAAACAACTCCATCTCTAATATATACCTCTCCAGGTCCTTATCCAGGAGATTTTACTCTTCTAGAGCCTATATCTCCTTATGCTTCATAGTGGACTTCAATGGACCAGTTTACCTTTACTAGATTTAACATTATGGTTGGAGAAGTGTCATATCCTCCTGAAGAAAGTATTGCACCATCCAGGTCTTCCAATAAACCCACTTTATTTTCTGGCCCATTTCAAAATGCTCCAAGCCCCCATGACCTCCATCTTGGACTGAGATAGACATTGTCTAATCTATCCAAACCATGGA
This sequence comes from Erythroxylum rufum, assembly GCA_027478365.1. Classification (NCBI taxonomy): domain Eukaryota; kingdom Viridiplantae; phylum Streptophyta; class Magnoliopsida; order Malpighiales; family Erythroxylaceae; genus Erythroxylum; species Erythroxylum rufum. The sequence goes on from JANIHZ010000005.1 coordinate 10,237,721, forward strand.
ACAACTTGATGATGACATGGAGCTGATAGATGATTTTGACAATGACAGTAGTGGCTAACAATCTCTCTCCACTCCTGTTTAAGTTATTTGTTCTTATATTATAAGAGAATCTTTGGGGTCCACATCCTCTTTAAAGATTCTCTCTTATCTCTTAGGAATATTTGGAACCCATATGTTTCCTACTTTTTACTATTTGCTTTTTAAAAGTTGTGGGAATGATTGTACCTAATGAATATTTTCCTTAAAGTTGTTTGTTTCTATTCCCTTGCTTAGTCTATAAAAGCAAGATTTCTCTTTCATTGTAATCAGACTGGAAAAACCTAAGAGACTGGATTGTAATCAAACCTAAGAGTTTGATCAATCAAAAATATTATGTGGTTTCTTTCTATGGCTTCTCTCTAAGTTCACCTTCTCTTGAAAGCTTGATTCTTGAATAATGTAGTCTTGGTCATACAGAAAGATAAGTATGCTCTACACTTGACTCTTTATGAGGATCCTGTGTATCAGAAAGTCTTAGACCATAGATCCTATTTGAGGTCATTAAAGCGGGGGGAGAATGGAAGTGTAAGATTCCTAAGAGGCAAGCCTTGAGACTTGGTACTCGCAGAGGGAAAGGGCTTGTGTGTCTCGGTCAGCTTACTTAGAATTTACACTGATCTTGCTTTGTTTTCTATAATATCTAATGGATTATCTGCTCTTAAGCACGAGATCTGTTATTCCTCGAACCCTCTGACCAGGGGTAGCCGGCGTGGCAAGAAAACCCTACCAGACAACCAATAGCTTCGATGACAAGAATAGTTCTCATGCTATAAATTCACCATTTGTCATGTTAAAGGACATCACAATATCCTTGCAGACTTTCTCTCTCGACCTACCAAAGAAATTCAGTTAATCTCTCCTCTTCTCTCTACCACAATCCCTCTCCTCTTTCCAATTATAGAATTTCCTCAGTATGCAAAAACTCACAAATCCTTTCCACCTCTATTGTCAAACCCTCCACCTACCTTAGAAGAGTTTTTTTTTCTTTTCCATCAAAGTCTGGTCTACTATCTCCATCTAATTTTTATCAATCTCAATAGATAAATATTTCTCAATTATACACTTCTCTAATTTTATTGTAATTCTTTGTTCATTGATTGTTAATCTTTAACACATCATTTTATTTCATTTTTTTCATGATATCGACTTATTATTTTTTAGATGTTAATACAATTACTTCACTACAAGAATAGTTTATGATACCATATCAGCCGATATGAAAATGATACAGTAATCTATAGTACCATACTAATTCACGATACTAGTTAGTATTCAAAATATCAGTATTATACTAGATAGACTTGCAAATTAAAAATTTATAGGACCAAATTGTGAAAAACAAAAACTTAAATCTATTAACTCTAACTCTAAGCAATAATATAACAATGTAGCCTAGCACTAGAGCAGTTGCTGACTCCCTTTCCCTTTCCCTTTCACTCTCAGTTCTCAACCTATGCCTCTCTCACTCTTAGCTCTTAAAACAGTAGGTGCCCACTCAGTTGTTTGCTCTCGTTGTCTCCAGCTCTCAAGCTTGCTCCCTTTCATAATCCATCATCATCCTTCTATTACTAACTCGTGCTCCAGCCTTACCTCCAACTTTATCATCGTCGCCAGCTCCTGCTAGGCAGTCACACACTTCAGCTCTGCCACTTCCAACTCTAAAATCTATTGCAACGTTGTTGGATCCTTACTCTACTTGGTTTGTTACTTGTTTAGTTGTGTTCTCTACAGAGAATTAATGATTAATATTATATAATATTTGTTACTCTGTCTACATAATGACTAATGACTTACTGATGGCTATATATAATGTTTGTTTATATAATTATATTAATTATTTGTTGGTGTTTTATGGAATTGAATTATGAAAGATATAAAAGACCTTATTTTTTACATTGCATTTGAATAGTTAATGGCATTTTGAACTTTAAAATTCATTCATATTGAAATTTGTCTTTTGGAATACCATATATGTAGCATCCCGTTACCCATATTAGGGCTAGAATTGTGAATTCTGATATCTTGTGAGAAATTAGGTAATTGCATTATCATGCATTATTTATTTGTGACATGCACATTTTTGCACATTATATGATTGTACATGCATTCATGACATTTTTCGGGT
>JANIHZ010000005.1:10239984-10256443 GCA_027478365.1 Erythroxylum rufum
AGTATCAATTGTCCTTAGAAAAATTATAATGCAATTAATGTCAATTTGCAACAATTTTACTAACAAATTGCATATAACATAAGCTCACCATAAGGGACTAATTTAAGCACAAAATCATGAATTAAGAGTCAAAAAGTACATTAACATCCATAAAAGTGTAGCCAATTTATATGATAAAGTTAGGCTCAATCAGTTTGTCTTTCCTTCTTGTTTGGTTAAAAAAAGAGGCATGAAGAAATGGGTTTTGTATGGTGGGAATGAAGGAAGGAAGAAGATGTTTTAAGAGACCCATTTGATTTTTAGGGTTTCTAAACTAGGTTTTGGTCTTACTAACCTAGATAGACTATGGGTAGGTTAGTTTAAGGTTGATTTTATCCTTTATATGATTATTGAAGTTTATAAATTTTATTAGAATATTGGGTTTAATAAATCTTGATTTATTTGAAGGAAAGCAAGAAAACCCAATCCAAGAGCAAGACAAAAGGCAAGCTTGAATTAGATTCGGTAGTGATTTAGGTGGGTAATTTATTTATAGTTGTTGTCTAATATGAGCAAAATGCCTTGCATGTGTATTGTGTGCTAAAATGGCTTGTTTTGAATTATTGTGATTATTAAAAATACATTTTGATTATGATCATGTTATGCCTTGAAAAATGTCATGGCATTTTGTATAAATGGAAAGAAGAAAAAGCATGATGAGCATGGAAAGTATGAATGTGAGTGAAATGAATTAAGCATTGAAATTTGATTGTGTTTGGGCAAGAAAGAAACCGTTTCGTTAGTCACGTTCACGTTGACCTAAAGCCTTCTCCTGGCTGCCCGCTTATGGCATATGAGATCCGAAAAATGGATTCATTTTGTTAATGGTGTAAACTCCGATTTCTCCATTTCGTTCCACGGAACTCTCGAGCCGTTTGTTGTGCATTGCATTTGTTTGGAATTGTTGAGCATGGTATGAAATTGAGTGTTATGCTTGGAAGGTTGAATAAGTATGAGATTGCTTTATATGATGACATGCTTGTCTATGAGTTATGAGTTATAATTGTTGCTTAATTTACATTGCTAGATTAAGATAAGATGTATATGCATATATGTATATACATATATACGTTTGATTGTGTGGCTCGTTGTGAATGGCTATAAATATATTAGCCACTGAGCTTTGCAGCTCACCCCATCATTTTCACTCCTCAAGTGCAGAACGAGAAGGTTAGCGATCCTTATAAGGCATTTGGACAAACTCCAAGATAGTTAGTTTTTGTAACTAAGTTAGTGACTATATTTTGGATAGCTTTATAAGCATATCAAACATGGAACATCCATTTGTATTTTTGTATTAAGTTAGTGATGTGTATGTTGATATGTAATTAAAGCTTGTTCAAACTCCATTTTGATATGTAATGAGATTTGGAAATGAAGAAGTTCTTTTGTATATGCTTATTCCTATCTTATGGTTGATGATGAAATTAGAAGTATATGTTAGTGTATGATTGAATTGGATTGGTAATGTGTATAAGTGCGAGTTTTAGTGTAAATGTTGGGATTTTAGGTTTCAGATGTGAAGGTTTCGCCACGGCAAAGCTTGATGTTGGTCGCGACGAACTGTTCCCAAAGGGTATTTACACATGATTTTCATAACTTCACCATGGCGAAGCAACAGCTTTTTGTCGCAGCATATTTATCTCGAGAGGTCTTTAGTTTAATTTGGGGACTTCTCCGCAACATATTTGTCCCGAAGGGTGCAATCCCTCAACCTCTAGGCTTCGCCATGGTGAACTTCTCCCGAGAGGTCCTGATGGTGTGAATATCTGCTAATTATATTAATGATTTTGTTGACGTTTTGGGTAAATATTCATGTGGAAAGGGTGGAATTTATTTAGTTCTATGTATTTTGGGCAGGAGATGACAATTGAGCCAAATCGGAGATATTTTGGTTGCTGTCGCTTGAAGTTTTAAGCTGTAGCTGCTTATCCGCAATTTTTGGATTGACTTTAGATTTTGGACAGTAAGCCGTGCCCACGGCTTAAGGTCGCACGTGAGCAAACACCCGATACAGAGTTAGAGATGTGACTAGACTTTTAAGTTTGATATTTTTCAGATTTGGAAAGGAAGATTTTTTGGGATTAGTAAGGGAAGTTAGGGATACTAATCTTTAACCTATTTCTCTCCCTCTAAAAGTAGAACTCTCCAGACATAAAGACATCGGCAGAAGGCAAAAAGGGGGGGATGGATTTTGGGAGAATACAACAGACTCTTTATTTCTTATTTTGCATGCTTTGTATAGCCATGAGCGGCTAAACCTATTTTACTCTAGCAAGGGTTAATCGAGTTCAAGTTCATATGAGTTATGAGATCTAAACTTAATTGTCATCCTTGAATTCCTGTAGTATTTATTCATTCTCTGTTTTATTCATATTATTATCTTGTTGGTTATTGTAATAAGAGCTCGTTGTGCAATTGGTAGGGTTGTAATTAGCCAATCAAGGTTTCTAGATCCGTAATTGTTTAGTTAATCTTGATAACAGTGGCAGGTAATATAATTTTCAAGTTATATTATGAGGATGAATAATCTAATTTAAATAATCACGCCTGTTGATCTTGTTGATCAGGGTTGGGTCTTTCTAGTTCTTAAAGCTATTAGCGAATTAAATCCGAGGCGCGTGTCGGGGTTGTTCGTTAATAAGGGGTTAGTTATAAGCGCATGTCCGGCTAATCTAAAATTAAGGAAGGATGAGATTATTAGAAGCTTTTCAATAATCATAACTAATCTATTGTGGAATTCGGATTTATTCTTTGTTTCAATGATCAACCGTAGAACTTGAATGAGATTGCCTTGTTAGATGCTATTAATCTGATTTCTTTTCAATCTAAATTTATTTGCTTGCCATTTATTAATTTTAGTATTTTCAATTATCAGTCACAAACTCCCTTTTATTTTCTCGTTCTTGATTCCCTGGTTGTCAATAGGATTGATTAATCTTCAATCTCTGTGGATACGACTCTACTCGCTCTAGCTACAATTTAATTGATTTTTCAAGAGTAGATTTTATTTTTGGTGGATTCGACACCCATCATTCACAAATAATAAAAATCTGGGTCATCTTGCTATTACAAGATTTGCGACTAATTTCTTATTATTTCAGTGTTTTATTATAATAAAGAAGAAGTTAAGAAAAATGTTTACAAGTGATAAGTAAGTTGCATCTCAGTATATCAGATTTGTTGTTGAAATATATGTTTATAGAATACTATATTTGAAGATCATAAATTTTAGTCTTAATGTCAATTTTTTATTTGATTTTGTGAGGCTTTGGTGAGAGTGCTTTGTCTGACTAATAGTGACAAGAACGCAACAATGAGTTACTTTTTATGATGTGATAGAGAGGGTGAATGTTGGACCCCGAACTTTTCTTAGAAGTTAGAACTAATAAATAAAAATTTTTTAATTAGAAATGATAGACAAGAGTAAAGTAGTGATTGAGAAATGTGGATAGATTCATGGTTTGCTTCGGTGTTTTTGGTAGATAAGAGATTTTGAAATGGGAAGAATTAAGATGAAAGTTAGAAGTAAAATAAAAGCAAAAATGAAGTTGAATATGTGTAGTAAGTTGATGAAGGATATGCATATATGTGTATATTCAATTATTAGTGTTCATGATTAATCATGGAATATAATTTCTTTATGCATGATATTGATTTGAAATGGAGTTGAGAATGAGGAGCAAATGAAATAGAAAAGGTGATCTTGGTATGAGTTGTGTTAAGGAAAGTTTTTGAAACAAAATGGGTAGCTGATCTAGAAACTATTCACTGAGTATGCTTCAGTCTTTTAGCCACAACTTTTTCTCTATTTATCCAAATGAGATCATTCTTAATTTGGATTAAACTAGAAATATATAGCTACATTTATTATGGAGATATCAAATTTAAATTCTATCTTTAAGAATCTCAAAATTTGTCATGAAGTTGAGAACTAGGTGCAGTACATTGGTGGATGAATGTAAAGTTCATATTCTAACTTCAGGAGAAATTTTGGATTGATCTAGATAGATTTAGACAAAGTTATCTTCTAGAAAATTGTAGGTCTTTCTTTTATCTTTCCAACGGTATATAGTACAAAATTTTTGGACATTAGAGTCAAAAGTTATGATCCTTATAAGTGGAGATGCTCAAAAGTATAGATTGTATCGTCTGATGATGTCATATCGTCTAGTGATAACGTCATATCATATGGTGCACTGTTCATCTGACCCTATTGTCTGGTCCATTTTTTACCCCTCTGATGATGGAATTTATTTTTAAAGTCTTCATGAAATTTATAGATCTTGAAGTCCTCTTTCAAACCATCTAATGAACACCTTAATCATATCTATAGGGAAAGTTATGGCAATTTTCCCAATTCGCCTAACCCTTCATCTAGTTTCATCTGAACCTATCATCTGGTCCATTTTGGCCCTTCATATGATAGAATTTGTCTTTGAGATCTTCATGAAAGTTGTAGATCTTGAAGTCCTCTTTCAAATCATCTAAAAGAACACCTTAATCCGATATCTATAGGGAAAGTTATGGCAATTTTCCCAATTCGTCTGACCCTTCGTCTGGTTTCATCTCTGGTCCATTTTGTACCCTTTGTATGATGGAATTTGTCTTCTAGGTCTTCATGAAATTTGTAGATCTTGAAGTCCTCTTTGAAACCATCCAAAGAACACCTTAATCAGACATCTATAGGGAAAGTTATGACAATTTTCCCAATTCGTCTGCCCCTTCATTTGGAATCATCTAGCCTATCGTCTGATCCAATTTTGACCCTCTATATGGCAGAATCTATTTTCAAGATCTTCATAAAAGTTGTAGATATAAAAGTCCTCTTTCAAACCATCTAATAATGACCTTGATCCAATATCTACAGAGAAATTTACGCCAATTGTCCCAAATCATCTGGCCTTTCGTCTGGTTTCGTCTGACCTTTCATCTGGAATTGTCTGATCCAATTTTGACCCTTTAGATGATAGACTCTATCTTCAAGGTCTTTAATAAAGTTTTAGGTCCCAAAGTCCTATTTGAAACCATCCTAATAAGATCTTAATTCGACATCTCTAGTGAAAGTTATGTCAATTGTCCCAAGACAGGTGCAATATGATTGAGGGCAAAAATCATGTTTGATTCTTTCGGCCATAACCTTGTTATCCAACCTCCAAACAAAGTGATTCTTAGACCAATAGTTTCTTAACACATTTCTATATCTCTCCATAGAATTTGGTAGCATTTGGTGGGGATTCGAAAAAGATTGTTTGAATCAAAATAAGGGTATAAGTTGGAAGAGTATGAATTGGATATTTTATTGAACAGACTTCGGTATTTTGATGATATCTTGATTGGTAAGCTCCAAATGAGATGATTCTTATTTCAAAATAAACTAGAGACATGGAGCTACAAATTGTATGAAGAAATCGAAATTTAATTTAGTCTCTAAGACTTTCAATTTCTGGGAGGAATTTAAGTATAGTGTACTATTTCAATATAAGAACAATCGAAAATATTTTGGGCAATACTTTTAGATTTCTGAACCAAATTGAATGATTTTGGTGTCATTAGAAACTTAAGACAATGAGAAATATTTTTCTAGAAGAAAGTGTTACGTCAAAATATTCAAGGGTATTTTTGGCAAGACACTTAAGTAAAAAAAATAAGGCATAAATAGAAGGGCAAATTAGAAATTTCTTAATCATTAAGGGTATAATTGGAAGAAGAAGTGTTGTCTTGCATTTTAAGAAGAGAGAGGAACAAAAATTGAAGAGAAAAAGAGAGAGTGTCATGAAGAAGAGAGAGAAATACGAAGAGAAAAAGAGAACGAGAGAAAGAAGAGAAAACAAGCTAGGATTTAATTTTTTCTTAATCTTCAAAAGAGATTTTGGAGCTGTTCAAGAAGGGAAAAAAAGTAGAGGAAGAGAAGAGCTTCCCTTTGAGCTAAAAATCCTTTCATTTGGTGAAGAATTGAGGAAACCAAGAGAATCTTACCCAAGAGCAAAAGGGAAAGACAACTTTGACTTGAATTTTTGCAAGCAAATTAGGTGAGTAATATGTTTATAGTTATTGTGTAATATGAGCTAATTGTCTTATGTGTGAATATGTACTAAATTGTGAATTATTGTGATGTGAAAAATGCATTATGATGTGTTTTATATTATGTCTTGGACTATGTCGTGGCTTTTTTTTGTATAAATGAAAAGAAAGGAAAGAGCATGAAAAGTATGAAAGTATGATGAAACGATTTGAGGTTTTGATAAAATGATTTTAAGCATAATTATGTGCTTCTGTTTGGGCGAGAGTGGAACCATTCTATTCATCACGTGCACGTTGACAAGAGCCTTCTCCCGACTGCCGCTTGTGGCATATAATCTCCAAAAACGGACTTATTCTGTTAATGGGGTAAACTTTGGTTTCTCTATTCTGTTTTCATGAAACCCTCGAGTCATTTATTTGTGCATTTGCATTTTTGATTTGTTGAGTATGACACATAATTGAGTATTATGTTTTGATGGATGAATCTTCATGATATGTTCTATGTGATGACATTCGAATTATGAATTTTGAGCTAGAATTATGGATGATAGAATTGCTATATCAAATGGGATATATATATATCCTTTGTTACATATATATATAATATGTGTGTGTGTATGTGTGTGTGTGTGTGCTTGAATTGTATGGCTCGTTGCCAATGGTTATAAATATATAAGCCGCTGAGCTTCGCAGCTCACCCAATTACCTTCCACTCCGCAGGTGAAGAAAAAGCATAACAGTATTGAGCCTTGCAAAGTTTGGCAAACACCAAGAATAGAGACTTTTGTAATTAAGTTAGTTTAGAAACTTTTGGTATTTAGAATCATATTAAGCATAAGCATTTAATTGTATCATGTGTATTTTATATTTCGTATTAAGCCAACGGTGTGGCTTTTGATATGTAAATAAAGTTTTTCAAACTCTTTTGCTTTAGTAATAAAATGATAGATTGAAGTAGTTTCGGTTTTGTATGATCATAATTGACTTCTTTGTTAAAATGGTTGAGTTTGTTTTTATGTTTGACTAGTGTGGGCACGCCACCCTTAGGGGACGATGACTAACAAAAGTTTATGAAAATAACCCTATAGGATAATATGATCAGTATTATGATTCCGAATGTTGGGCTCTGGAAGCAGGGTCCAGCAGTGAAGGAAACAATCAAGGCTAATATGAAAACTATGTATTGTTTGTATACACCTTATCTTACAGTCATCAATGAAAGATGAAAAAGACAATTTTACTCTCTAATGTTTACAACTGAGGCATTTTTAAATCCTGGTATCTATTTTAGGCTAAGTTTCATATAAAAAAAAACTAAAGTTAATATGAGAATGTTATTAACTATCACAAAAATTGTTGCATATAGGAAGATACAAGAACTCTTTAGCTTACAAATAGAGTTATAAAAGAATGTGTTTGGTGATTTTGAGATATCTATTGCATTTCGTCAAAGAGAACTTAATCTAAGTATATATTTCTTAACTTTTGTTACTTGTTGAAGATTAATCATCACTTCATTTTGTTTATAAGGTTACTTTTATTTTCTTATAGTTGCTTAGCAGGACCAATTCTAATGATGTTCTAAAATTAAAAAGATTTGCAATTCAAATTCTAAGTTAATGTGTAAGTGTAATAGGGCTAGAAAAAAAATTAGAGCACATTTGAATTCATTCATTCTAAGAAAAGAAATTGATTGAAACACAAAAGATTAAATGATTTGGTCTTTATTCTATACAACTTAAAGTTTTGGAAAAGTTAATTATTGTCATTATTAAATTGAAAAAAAATTCTTAATAATTTAATTATATTTATTTACTAAGACTCTTAATAAAACAATTAGTTCTATAAATCTAATTTACCTTGACCATTTCAATTTTTTAGTAGATTGGGTTTACAAGGAACCAAGTATGATAAATGAGAGTAACTTGGAAGATAATCTTGGATAAGAAAGTATTAACATGACATTGGTACAATGAATTTAAACGATGACTATGATGAAGAATTTGTACCAAATAAAAATTGAGGTCAATGCAATTTTAGCAGATATTCCTCTAAATGAAGTTTCAGGTTTTCTATTTCTTCTCATTTCGTTTAATTTAATTTATATTTGATGTATATGTTAAATTCTATATATGCAATATAAATATAAAACTTTTAATTGTGAGTATTTTTATTTCATATTTTACTTTTAATTAGTTGTGTTCTTCAATACGAACTCTTATATATTGTAATGCTTATGGAGTCATGGACCTGTATTAGCCTTACTTGATAATATTTTGATGTAATTGATTCTTTTTCATGTAAATTATAATATTTTAAGTATTTTGCATTAATTTTAGTTTTATATGTATGATAGTTAAACGATATTTTTCTTATATTAATTATGGTCATTGTTTATATGTAAAATATAAGAAAAATTATATTAATAAAATAAATAGATATTTGTTACTTTAAATTTAAATTATTATGATTTTTAAAAATATGGTTGATATGAAATTAAAATTTAATAATATAATATATTAATTGACTATTTTATACTTTAAAGAAATTCATGAACTATTTATAATTTTAAAAAGTTACCAAAAGCATTATCCGATATTAATGGGATATTAATGGTATCAATATTATACTTTACCAAAACCAAGTTCGATACAGAAACCACTAAAAATATTTGTAACATTGCTTCAAATGAGCTAAATTTTCCTGCAGCGAATAAATTTTTAGATCTCCATCTAAACTAGACCACCGATCCCTTTGGTGAGTATGCAAGTCTTGCTATAACGTAGTAGGAAGCACTAGAGATTAAACTTGGAGCAAGGATATGCATATACAGGAGATTCGATTCACACGTGCTATTTAATCGATGGCTTTGGAGTTGCATGCAAACTGGATATAAATTCGTCGATGTTCTTGTCAGAGCTCCCACCTTCATCTAGTGCATTTCTCGCCATTTCGTTCAATTTCTCCGAGTTCCTTCTGAATTCATTTGATCCTTCTCCTTCCATGACGTGCCTTATACATCGATCTATTTCTTCTTTTGGAACAATCCCATTTTCATCTACCCTCACTCGAACACCTACATGCCATATATCGGTCACAAACTTGGCATTGGTGGGTTGGTCAGTCCATTGAGGCATCGCCACCATTGGAATCCCCAAGCTCAGAGCTTCAAGCGTTGAGTTCCAACCACAATGAGTAAAGAAGCAGCCCACGGACTTGTGAGCCAAGACTTGAAGCTGAGGACTCCATGTAACGACTAAACCCTTGTCTGATGATATCTGTTCTACGAAGTTGGTTGGAAGCTTCTTCATTTCTAATTCCCTTACGACCCATAGGAAGTTGCAGTTGCTTTTTTCTAGACCCCATGCAAGTTCTGCCATTTGATCTTCTCCTAGAACAGCCAAGCTACCGAATGAGACATAAACGACAGAGCGTGGTTGCTTGGAGTCTAGCCAGTTCATGCATTTCTCAGAACTGGGCTTGAAAAGGCTGAGGTCATAGTCTTTGTCTTCCTCCAATCTCTTGTCTAAGTACATCGAGGGAATTGTTGGTCCTATTGGCTTCACAGGCCATTTGCTCGCCATCCACTTCTCTACCTGATAGCAAATAGCAAGAATTGAATACAAAGTACTTTAAGAGTTGGAAAGTAATAACAAAAAAACCATGTCAAAGTTCTTTATCAATGCTCAAAAATCTTAAGAGCACTTTTTTGATCATCAGCAACTTTCTATTTGTTTTTTTAGAATAATTGTAGATGATGCGGCACAATTATAAATACCATGGGTATAGTTACAGTAAAAACACTAATGCAACTATAAATTGCAATCAACTTAAAACATTTAATTGTTTTGCCAAAACCACAGTATGAATCAACCCAATTGTACTATAAAAATTGTTGCACATAACAAGTCATTTTTGCTGTTTGCTACTTGCTAGTGATAATTTGTCGTGAGATAAAAGTCTATCTTCTAACTCATCAACATGTGGTGCAAGTTGAACCAAAATCCAAACTCATTATACAGATAAGAACACTGGGTGCACACCAATAAATGGAGCCTTATATTCTATTTACCCTCCAAGGAAACATCGTTATCACCCTCAAGCTATAGTTTGCTCTTTGGTCATTTTTAAGCACTTTAATTAGCTGATAGCTGCAAAGATTCATTGACATTGTTTTAGATAACAAGTTTAACACTAAACCTTCGAAATCAAATATAAGGCTTATGTTTTCAGCCTTAGACCCTAAATTTGACATATATAGCATGAAATTATGATACCATCTTGGAATTTCATTACTCTATTTAATTACGATACTATTGTGTGCTATACTTAGTTGGGGTGCAGATCATGGTGTCTGACTGTAACCTACCGATACATGAACTCGTAAAGGAAGTATATAATGCAAAACATTTTACGACTTACCTCATTTTCGAGCCCACTATACGTGTTCCACAAGAGTGAACTCGGTTCATCAATGTTTGAGAACTGGCTTAGAACAATTTCTGCGATACCAGGATAAGTTGCTGTGTCATAAACAAACGATGGTAAATCCTTGAATTCTAATGGGGGAAGTGAATCTGCTGAAACCTCAGACGAGCGTTCTAAAGGAACTTTGAGTACCCCTTGAACTGCATGGTAATACAAGGCACAAACTGCTAATGATTGAGTGAAAAAAGGACACCCTTCCGTACCAGAACGTCGAGCGGCATCCAGAACCCACGGCAAAACCGAGTCATATATCACACATTTAACTGGGTACTCTGTGCTGCTATGATTTTCAATGAGCTCGGGTAGGCTTTGTGGGACTACCTCCTTGAAGCGGTTCAAATATTCATCGGGGCTAGGCTTATCCCCTTCTTTGTACCCATCAAAAATGGGTTCCACGTTGATGGAAGCTGCTAATCCGTGCATGGACTTGCCGATGTTAGTGGCTGCGAGTAGTGTGACCTTGACACCTTTTGAGGCTAAACGCTTTGAGAACTGGACCATCGGGTTTATGTGACCCTGTATAGGAAAAGGGAATACGAAGACATGAGTTTTACCTGTAGGCTTTGGATCACTCACCATTGTTTTTTTTTTTTCAAGAACTTCCTGTTTCTTTCACTTCCAAGCACAGTATAGGAAGACGAAGGCACTAGCAGATATATAGCTAGCATAAATATAACTGATGCTAGGGCCTAGGAGTCAAGGAGATGGTGACAAAGAAATTAATCTATTGGTAGCATGTAAATTAATGGAAAGAAAGCTGGCTCTTAAGTGAAGTCTAATTCATTTCTTGTTTGGGTACACCTGAAATTAAGGACACTAGTCGTTTTGCGTTAAATATTAATTCTAGGGTAAAAAGGCATTCACATTTCTAAGGGTCTCAGCAATTTCCTATTCAAAAATAAATCACACTTAAAATATGGAGTTACATGCATCTTAGTGAATGAAACTAAAAGAAATAATTTTAATATAAATTAAGTAACAAATTAGTTCAATGAAATTTAATTAAACTTTACCCTATTAAATTTATATTTAAGAATTTATCATGAGAATTAATTGATGAATCACAATAAGAACACGTAAACATTAGAACATGGTACAAAATATTAAACTGCATACTTATATTTAAAACAACGTGTGTTAAATTCAAAAAAAAAAACAACGTGTGTTAGGAGAGAAGACTTAACTTTCGTTTTTATTAAGATGAATTTTATGGTTATTATAATTAACATTGACCAAATTAGGATCTTGTTAAATTTAATATTTACAATAGCTCGAGTTGGTAAATTTGGCTTGATCTAATTCGAAATCAATAAGGAAGGTAGATTATTTTGATTTTGGATCGAACCTAACTTTGTCAAAACGACACCTTTTTAATATAATTTATGTAATTATCTAAAACAAATTTATATATTTTGATTGAAAGTTTAAAAAATTAAAGTCATTTTTGAATAATTATAATAAAATAATGTCATTCAATGAGTTAGGTAAATTAATGTAATTTCATATCGAACTTGAGTCGAAGCAGTTAATCTAAACAGTCCAGATGCTTTCTTCAAAGTGATGTCATTTTATGTCATTTTAACATAAATAACTCAATAAAATCCCACTATATGCTTGTATATAATCATATTTAATTATTTTTTCTTAAGTTACTAGTTTATTCTTGTGTATAAAATATTGTTAATTCTTATTCCTAATCAATGTGGGAATCTACACATTTAATACACCTCACTTATGATAAGAATTGGATATTTGATGCGGGGAATATGTAAAACCACGGACATCTATAAGAAAGTCCATTTTCAAATTATAAGTTGGAGCTTTGATAACAAATTAAATTTTAAATAATTTGTCATGTTAGAAGAAGAATGGATTATCCAAAAAAAAAATTGTCTTCACCCAAAATTTCAATACATTAAATTATATTTTTAAACGATCTAAAAATCCCATATATTATGAGTATAGTTAGATCCCTAGTAAAAAAACATTACCAAAACACAACTCCACCAATAGGATAAAAGCTTGCATACCATTCTATATAGAAGAAAAGGCAAGGATTTAAAATAGTTAATATAATTGTTAAATTAATGATATAATCCCAATCTACCTTGTTATAGTTTTAAAAAAATACAACAAAGAATTTAAGGTGTGTTAAGATATTTATTATGTCTCTATTATTTAATTTTGACATTTTTTATTATTGGGTTTTTAAGATAATGTTTAAAAATTCAAATCAAGATATGGTGTAAATAAGTAACACCTCTTATTTGAGTTGGACTCTATTATAAGAATTGCAGTGAAATTAGAAGTCTATCTTTAATTGAAGTTCAAATGGATTATGTCAGATTATGGATGGATATTGTGTTTCTTTCTGCTGTAGCAAGGTAAGCTTGCGAGAGTGATTTTTTGTTGGTGTCTTGATTGGTTGATTAAGCGTGTATGGGTACATCATATTGCTGTTGTGTGGAGTATACTGTGAGATAGTTAAAAGAGTGTGATTGTGTGCATAATTTTCTTATAAAAAAGATTCCTATGCACGTGGCCCAGCTTCTACACTTGATACGTTAGTGATTTGGTGAAGATTTTGGCTAGGCGTTCACTTGATAGGGTGTGCGTGATCTTGCTTCTGCTATGTACACACGTGAATTACTTGAGATTTGATTCTTTTTGTTGTGGGATAAATTAAGGGAGGCTTGCGTGTGACTTGGTCTGCATCTTAGTGTGGATTGATCCATGATGAATGGGCAAATCACGTTGCTTGGTGTGCAGAAAATTGGGAGATAGCTGAAAGTATGTTGTGGTCTGCGTGAGTCATAGTTTTGGAAGGTGTTATCGTAGGCTGAAGGAAAGCGTTAGTGAATTGCATATTTTGTAATGGTTGTTGTATGATTTCTTCCTTGCCTTGTTTTGGTTTGGTCTTTGTCTTGTCTGAGTTTGTCGCAGGTGAATGATAATTATTGATTGATTTCTTTGTGGCTGCAACATCTTGGAGTGGGTCGTTGTGTAGGCTGTCATACTTGGTATCTCCATCCTGCTGCTGTGAATTAATATTGGTATTTGCGTGGATCATCCCATAGTTTGTGGTGAGAACTTTCAGACCTGTTTTGGGGGAACCGAATTTGTAGGAGAGTTATTTTTCTGTTCTTTCCCAAGTGTTCTCATTTATGTTAAAGTTTGTTTAACTACTTGAGTTATTTATTTAATGTTCTTTTGTTATAAAATTATTAAGAAAAATCCTCTGTTGAGGTTAGTACGAGGTGGTCGTACTATTGGGTATGAAATTCTTTCACGGGTAGTAAGGATGAGGGATAGTGTCAAGGGTTGAGTGGTATTGGCTTAGTAAAACCTTTTACAAAACTATTGTTGTTAGTGAAAGAATTAAGTTGAACCCCGCAGACATAGACAAGGTATGCTAAATTGCGTTAACAAATATCAGTGTTGATTTATATTTGTACGTTGAATTTTTCTGGTTTTTGATTATGTTAGAAATGACCGCGGCAAAATCTAAAAGTTTATGAAACTAATACACCCCTTTAGATTTTTCAATTGGTATCAGAGTGGGTTATCGAATCAGAACTTGGTATTTTCAATTGGTATCAGAGCGGGTTATCGAATCAGAACTTGGTATGTCAAGTCGGTGTAGATCCTTGTTTCGCAATTATGACTATAAGAGAATGGGCATCAATCATCAGGCCACCGTTGTTAGATGGTTCAAATTAACCTACGTGAAAATCACGGATGAGAGTATTCATTCAGATACAAGGAACAAAAGCATGGAACTCAGTTTTAAATGGCTGGATACATCTAGTGACGACTGATGAAAAGAGAGAAGTAGTACTTAAAGATGCATCTGAGTGGATAAGGGCTGAAGAAAAGAGAGTTCTTGAAAATTCTCAAGGCCTGCACGCCATCTTCAGTGCAGTTGATGAAGGTCGTTTTGTTATGATATCAGCTTGTGAATCAGCAAAAGACGCGTAAGATACTTTGCAAACTATACATGAAGGATTGAAATTTGTGATAGCCTCAAAACTTTAGATGTTGGCTATAAGATTTGAAGAGCTGAAGATGGATGAAAGTGAAACCATTGGAGACTTTCATAAAAGATTGTGTGACATAGCGAACCAAGCACATCAACTCAAGAAGAAATACTCTAACCTAAAACTAGTTAAGAAGACATTGAGATCATTACCTTTGAGGTTCATACCAAAAATTGTAGCAATTAAGGAAGCTCATGATATCAATGAATTGTCATTGGATAAGGTAATTGGAATCCTTACCAAATTTGAGATGAATTTGTTAAGGGACAAACAAGAGAGGAACACATGATTGACATTGCAAGCTGAGATTGGTAAAGTTGTGAATGACTTCGAACATGAATCCGAGGAGAATAAGGATATGGAGCTATTGACAAAAAATTTCAGCAAGGGACTAAAGAAAGTGAAGAAGGCTAGGTCCAAGTTTAGGCAAAACAGTGAGAGTTTATCAAACAACAACTTTAAATAACAAGCTAAAACTCAAAAGGGTGAAAGAAAAGTGAAGAAAATTTAATGTCATGAGTATCAAGGCTTCAGACATTTGCAAGCGGAATGTGCTAATACTTTGAAGAAGAGAAAAGATAAATCATATACAAGCACATGGAGTGAGAATGAATCCATAAGTGAGTATGGTAGTGAAGAAGAGGCTGTGAATAGCATTGCGTTAGTTGCTTTATATAACAAAAGTTCAATTACTTGCTTTACAGCAACTAAGAAGAAAGTAACCGATGACGAAAACGTGAGTAAATCAAAAAATTCCAGGAAAAACGCAGATGAATAAGCTCAAAGCTCAATCTCAAATTATGACAGTGATGACAGTACTTCAGATGATGAAAAGGAAGATATTTAAGAAGCCTATAACTTAATGTATGTTAAATGGGTCTAAAATTGAAAGAAAAATGAGAAGTTGAAGGAGGAAAACTCTACCATGAAGAACACCATTCAAGACCTTGAGAAGAAGTTGTTATCTACAATAAATTAGCTTAATGAAACAAAGTTGAAGTTGTTCAACACAGAAAAGGAAATAAGAATGTTAAACGGAGGTACCGAAAAGCTAAAAAGATTGTTGGAAATTGGTAAAACTAAAGGAGACCTTTAAGGCATTGGCTATAGAGGTGAATGTTTCAAGTCGAATGATGAGAAAATTAACAAAGTTGAAGCTGGTCAGCACGGAAAAGGGAATAAGAATGTTAAATGGAGGTACCGAAAAGCTAAAAAAGTTGTTGGAAATTGGTAAAACTAAAGGAGACCTTCAAGGCATTGGCTATAGAAGTGAATGTTTCATGTCAAATGATGAGAAAATTGGTACGAACAGATCTGTCCAAGGAGAAATCTCAAAGAAAAATCATAGGTTCATACTTATATGTCACTTTTATAGAGTAATTGGGCACATTATACCAAAATGTTACAAGTTGTTACAAATAATATTTCAAATGGCTCAAAACCGAAAATCTAGATACTTTCCATTAAATTTTAAGTAGCAATCCAAGTTACCGAAGCACTCTTAGGTTAGAAAAGGTCAAGTATAAACACACAGACGTAGTGAAGGAAAAACAAGAAATTATCTAGGTTCATAGTTAATTATTGCTTTTGAAGAAAATGTTCAGACTAAAAGTAAGTCAGTTGCTTCAGATGAAGAAATCAACTAAACAATTGATGACCGAGATAATGTGACAAAGAATAAGCCCAGGTTTGAATTTCTTCGAAGGGCATAGGGATTGTGTGCTTTACTTTTTTTAAGTATAGTTTGATGTTATTTATTAAAAATAACAAAGAAAAAAGTTCGAAGGATTTATCGTTTAGGCTTTCTGAGTTTTTATTTATGGGTTTTCTAAGGTTCAGTTGATTGATGTGTACATAAGGCTATACTTGAT
>JANIHZ010000005.1:10281269-10292943 GCA_027478365.1 Erythroxylum rufum
AATAGAAGAGACCTATAAACTTTCGAAAGGATCATGTTAACGTTGAAAAACAAAGGAGCTTGTTAATGCTCAAATAGAAAGGAACCAATTAATCGAAAGGAGCTTGCTAACGCTCAAAACGATAGGAGTCTGTTTACTCGAAAGGAGCCTGCTAGCGTTAAAAAAGAAAGTAGCATGTTAATCGATATAAGCCTGCTGACATTTGAAAGAATCCTCTTGCGATATAAAAATAGAAGGAACCTATTATAAAATTGAAGGAGCCTCTTAAAAATACAAACTTATAATGTGGAAATTTAAAAATAAGAAAATGAGAGAAAATGACACAGTAGATTTATACTGGTTTGGCTTATAACGAAGCCTACGTCCAATCCCCAAGTATCCAACTTGAGTTTTTCACTATAAAAGCTAAGTAGTAATTTGACGAGCCTCTTACAGCTCATAAGTATATATTTTTCAAAGTTCTTCAACCTTCTACAGTAGTAGTATTTTGCTAGCCTCTACAAGCTCTCAATAAGAAATGTATAAAGGATTTAATAGTCCCTCTTAATAGAGGAATATCACTTTCTAAAACACAAAGAGTTTGATATAACTTTCAAGAAATAATGAAGCTTGAAGATATTTTGCAAGTCTCGTGTATGTGTCTTGTGTGTTTTGCAAATACAGTGGCTCTTCCTTAAAGAGACAATTTCTTCAACTAGCTGTTGCTTAATCTTTGATATTATCTCTGCTGAAATCTTCGATATTCAAACATTCTGTCAAGGCTTCCGAAGCTAATTATTCGAATTAGTAAGATCCTTCCGGAAGTCATGGAACCATTTCCAAAAAGGTAAGTTTATAAAGAAGGTTCCTACAAGAAGGAATCAATTATTCTTTGATTTTATTTCCTTTTAAGAATTATATTGTTGCTTATACAAGGAAGTAATTAATCCAATTTAAAATTTGAAATATTATATAGTTATCATCAAAATTGTTAAACATAAACCTTGGGCTAACATCTACTTCATTGACAATGCCACCACCGTCGCTGCCATCATCCTGCAACACTGTACGTGGTCCTTTGCGGTGGCCTCGGCAACCATCGAAACCTTTACACCTAAACCTAAAGTAAACATGTATCAACATCTTTGATGCAGAAATTGCAACCATTAGAATCATGAGGAGGAGGAAGCCACATTGAAGGAGGGGTGGTGGTGTTCATTCCAATTCACAAGCAACATCTTCCTAAAATAATTTTGATTATCAAATATGTATAATTTTAATTTTTAAAATATATTATGGAAATTTAATATTTGTGTAAGATATTAGTGCATATTTCTTAATTAATTAACAAAAATTCAACTTTGTTAAAATTTTTATTTATTAAGGGCTTATTTTCAATAATTTAAAAACATTAACATTACATTTAAATATTCTAAGATATTAAAATTAAAGTTATATCATAATGAAGATACTAGACAAGGCTTAGGTGGTTTGGAAATGTTAAAAGGAGACACCCTGACGCTTCAGTGAGACGATGTGAGAAAATAATACTTAGAGATTGTACGAGAAGAAAAGAAGACCTAAAAAGAACTAGGTGAAGTGATTAAGAATCATATGGCACGGTTTGATCTTACTGAAGACTTGGCCTACAATAGGAAATTTTAGCTTACTAGGATACGGGTAAAGGATATCTCTTAAAGAGAGTATCCGCGGTCTTATAGGTCATATGAATCCGTGTACTGTGATTTTATTGCGTAGTATTTATCTCCTAGTTAGTTTTTTATTTAGCGTAATTAATGTGTTGATAGGCTTGGTCAGAGTAACTCATATACAGGTCTCGTTTCCTTTTAACCTGGTTGGAGTTTACTCTTGTATGAGTCTTTTCTGGTATGTATTATTATCTTACCATTTATTTTTAATCTTTAAAATGTTCTGTATAGACGTTATTTTCATATTGCCTTACCTATTTGTATTATCAATGTTACTATTGTTTCTTTTTATTATTTATTTGTATTTATGTATTTAGTTATTTTATTACATTGTTTGACCTATTTATTTAGTTATTTTATTTTATTATTTTTCTTTGGCATATGTATGTGATAAACCCTTCATTACGTATTCCAGGAGAAAGCCACAATGCCACATGCTAAGAAATAATGAAGCCACGTGCTAAGCAGTTTTAATTGTTTTATGACTGTTCTACGTATCTTAGAATGTAGGGGTCAGTTATGTTTACTGGTTAATTAAGAACTCTGTTCCATAGTTAGAGGGGTCAATCATTCTAGAACTTTGTTCCATGGTTCGAGGGTCAGTCATTCTAGGCAATTAGTTATTTAACTTGTCTATAAATATTGTGCATATGGAGATATAAGGGAACAACTTATTCGAACCTTTTATTTGTGGAGATTCTCCCATTGGCTATTATTCCTTCTTTAAATGAGATTCTTGCTTATAGAGAGCTTAATAGATTTTTATTTCACTTTTATCTTCTAAAAGTACCTAGTCCCTGCCAATTTGGTATCAGAGTCGGTTCGAATATGGTGAACACACCCTCATTTTCTTCTTCTAGTCAACCAAACCAACAAAACACCTAGAACCCACAGTAACCACAAAACCTGCAGAATCCTACCACTAACCTGACTGAATCTCTTTTATTGCAACTTTCTGACATGGCTGCCCAGTTAAGCAATCTTAACTCAGAGATGATTTCTTTGAAGACATCCTCCAGTAATATTCCTTATGTTGAAGGCAGTCCTAGTAATCGAGAAAGGGGCAAAGCACATGTGCGGAGCTCCGATGATGAGGACGATTATGACACACCATGGTGGCTGAAAAATCCGCCCAAGCATCCATCAACTAAGATTGAGTTCCCCAAGTTTGAAGGTGGGGACCCAAGAGGATGGATTTTGAAGGCTGAAAAATACTTTCGGTATTATCACACCTCTAATGAGATGAAGGTCGACATCACTGCCATATACCTTGAAGGTGACACTCTTAATCTCTTTGCATAGATCAACACAGAACAAACTTTGCTTTACTGGGAGGAACTCACAAAGACGTTTCAAGAGCATTATGGTCCAGCAGAGTTTCAGAACTCGGACGAGTATCTCTGTGGCATCAAATAGAAGGGAATGGTGTAAGAGTATTGTCAGGAATTTGCTAAGCCATCTGCACGAGTGAAAAATTGGCCAGAGCACTGTCTCTTAGGTGTTTTCCTCAACGGTTTGAAGGAGTAACTTAAAGCAGATGTGCACATCCAAAAGCCAATAATGATTTACAAGGCGATGAGCTTAGCAATTGAATATAAAGCCAAAACTCAGATTGGGCATGGGCTTAAACTGAGCAGTTCGTTCAACCTGACTTGACCTAACACCAATACCACCTGGGTTGCACGTGATTCTCATTTTTCTAAAGTAAAAACTCAGCTAGCAATGAGCACGAATACGTCTTCTTCAGCGCAAAGTCCAACTGCAAGTTTGTGGGATGTTGAGAAACAAAAACGACGGGATAAGGGACTCTGTTACAGGTGCAACGAGAAATTTCAGTCGAGTCACCGTTACAAGGCAGGTACTTTAAAAATTATGGAAATCAATAAAGAAGAAGAAGAACTAGTAGTTGCTTTCGAATTTAAAAATGAAGAAGATTCAGAGATGTAGGCCGAAATCTCCTTCCATGCTATTATGGGCAGCAACTCGGGTTCAATTTTGAAGTTACAAGGGATACTGAATCAAAGGAAAGTGATTATTCTTGTAGACAGTGGTTTTACCCACAATTTTGTGGCTCAAACATTTGTTTCAGAATTGAAGTTACCCGCTCAATTTATCGCTTCTTTTGGGGTCCAGATTAGAGATGGGTCATTGATTCGTTGCAATAAGGTGTGTAGATGGCTTCAAATTCAAATTCAAGAATTGAAGATCGTGGGTGATTTCAATCCATTCATTCTTGCAAGTGTTGACATGGTTTTAGGAATTGAATGGTTGGCTTCCTTAAACACCGTGCAAGCAAATTGGCAGCAAATGTTCATGATTTTTTGGGTTGATGGCCAAAGATACAAATTGCACGGGGTACCTCGAAATTCAAATTCTAATATAGAGCTGAAGGTAATGACTAAGCAAATGGAGTTTTAGGGAGTTTATGTCAGAAACTCACTGATATTGATGGCTTACTTCAAGATTTTTCAAATATATTCTCTGAACCTACCTCTCTGCCACCTCTCCACAATCATACTCATACCATTAATCTTCATTCTAATACTCAACCTCCAAACATACAGCCATATAGATATCCTTATTTTCAGAAGGATGAAATTGAGAGGCAAGTTGCTGACTTGTTATCTAAAGGATTCATTCGGCCTAGCTCTAGTGCGTTCGCAAGCCCTGTGATGCTAGTTAAGAAGAAGGATGGTTCATGGAGAATGTGTATAGACTATTGGGAACTCAATCATATCACTATTTCTGATAAGTATCCTATACTCAATGTGGGTGAGTTGCTCGATGAACTCCACAGTGCTACCTACTTCTCAAAGATTGATCTTCGCTCAAGTTATCATCTAATTCGAGTCTAACCTGAAGATATTCATAAAACAGCATTCCGAACACACTCAGGCCATTATGAATTTACTGTGATGCCATTTGGCCTCATAAATGCTCCTTCCATATTCCAAGCGGTAATGAATGATCTCTTTCGTCCCCATTTGAGGCATTTTGTCTTGGTATTTTTTATGATATTTTAATTTACAACACCTCTTTTCATCTTCTTAAGTTTCATTTGGAAGTTGTCTTTAATTCATTACGCTCACATGCATTCTATGCTCACGCTAAAAAATGCACTTTTGCCCATCAACAAGTGAATTTTTTGGGACATATTGTTTCACAAGTAGTTGTTGGTGTTAACCCGGAGAAAATTGAGGCTGTAAAGCGGTGGCCTTCTCTAACCACTATCAAAGAACTTCGTGGTTTCCTTGGACTCACAGGGTATTATAGACGGTTTGTGTAGAATTACGGAGTCATTGCTAAGCCACTTACTAATCTCACCAAGAAGGATGCATTTAGCTGGAATGAACGAGCTGAAATTGCATTTCAGAAGCTTAAGGATGCATTGACAACGGTGCCAGTCTTGAAACTACCAGATTATCAACAGTCTTTCACTATTAAATGTGATGATTCTATGGAAGGGATTGGAGTTGTTCTCATGCAACAAGAGCACCCCATAATGTATTTCAGAAAAGGACTCTCTTACTCTAATCGATATAAGTCAGTTTATGATCGCGAATTACTAGCTCTTGTGCTGGCTATCCAAAAGTAGAAACATTACTTAATTGGCAATCATTTTTATGTCAAGACTGATCACAACAGTCTTAAACACTTGCTTGAGCAACAGATTTCTAATAACTCTCAGCAGCATCTAATTTTGAAGTTGCTACCCTTTGATTTCACTATATTACATAAAGCAGGGAAAGATAATGCAGCAGCTGAAGCGCTCTCTTGGAAGCCATAATAATTTGATTTCTTTAATTTAATCATGCCTATACCCCTAGATTTTTTTGATTTGCTGGAAGCATATCTCCAGGATAATCACACCAAGAATCTCATCTCTAACCTACAGAAAGATCATCTTCACATTCTAATATTCGGTGGTCAGCCAATAAGCTCTTTAACAAAGGCAAGTTAGCAATCCCTTCTAACTCCAACTTACGTGCAACTCTGTTGGCTGAAGCACACGAAACCCCCCATTGGTGGACATGGAGGTTATTTGAAGACTTTAAAGAGGCTTTCAGATCATTTTTAATGGCCTCACATGAAGAAGGATGTCAAGCTTCATGCTCAACAATGCTTGACTTGTCAGCGCAACAAATATGAAACTCTTGCACCTACTGGTCTTTTACAGCCACTATCCATTCTAGAAAAAATTTGGGAAGATTTTTCCATTGATTTTGTAACTGGGCTGCCTAAATCACAAGGTGTTGACACTATATTTGTAATAGTTGATCGCTTGAGTAAATACAACCATTTTTTGCCACTTTCCCATCTGTATACAGCTAAAACAGTGGCTGGAATTTTCTACAAGGAAGTTGTTTGTCTCCATGGCATTCCTCGTTCCAAAGTTTCTGACCGAGATTCAATTTTCCTAAGTTCTTTTTGGTAGGAGATGTTCCGTCTTAGTCAAACTCGTTTACGGATGAGTACTTCCTACCATCCTCAAACCAATGGACAAACAGAAGTTGTTAACTGATGCTTAGAGGCCTATTTATGTTGTTTTGCTCTTGAACAACCCAAAAAATGAAGCTCCTATTTATGCTGGGCTGAATATTCATACAACACTGGTTTTCATGTTTCTACGGGTATTTTACCTTTCAAGGTGGTTTATGGTAAGGACCCACCATCTCTACATCCATTTGTGAAAGGTGAGACTGCTAATGCAGAATTAGAAGACCAGTTATTGATGAGAGATGCAATGTTAAAATTGCTAAAAGATAATCTTGTTAAGGCTCAAGCACATATGAAATATCAGCATGACAAGAAGCGTCGGGAACTTTCTTTTAATGTTGGAGATTATGTCTTGCTACGCATTCAACCCTTTAGACAAAAATCTCTATCCAGGCAGCACTATGAGAAGCTATCTCCTAGGTTTTTTGGGACCTATAAGGTTATGAGAAAGCTAGGTTCAGGAGCTTATGAATTGGAACTTTCATCAGATGCACGGATTCATCCAATTTTCCATATTTCCTTGCTTCGCCATACTCATAGTGCTCTATCAACATCATCACCAGCTCCAGTACCCATTTCTGCTGATTGGGAACTACAATTGCAACCAGAACGTGTGCTTGACCTTCGCTGGACTTCTATACATGATTTGGAGTTATTAGTAGCTTAGCAAAGTCAACCTCTTGAAGATGCTACTTGGGAAGACTATAACCTCTTTGCTGGTCAATATCCAGATTTTCACCTTAAGGATAAGGTCACTTTCAAAGGGGAGAGACGTGATAAGCCCTTGATTACGTATTCCAGGAGAAAGCCACAATGTCACATGCTAAGCAATAATGAAGCCATGTGCTAAGCAGTTTTAATTGTTTTATGACTGTTCTACATATCCTAGAATGTAAGGGTCAGCTATGTTTACTGGTTAATTGAGAACTTTGTTCCGTAGTTAGATAGTTAGAGGGTCAGTCATTTTAGGCAATTAGTTATTTTATTTGTCTATAAATATTACGAATGCGGAGATATGAGGAGAACAACTCATTCGAACCTTTTATTTGTGGAGATTCTCCATTTGGCTATTATTCCTTCTTTAAGTGAGATTCTTGCTTATAGAGAGCTTAATAAATTTTTATTTCGCTTTTATCTCCTAAAAGTACCTAGTCTCTACCAGTATACACGTCAATTTGTAATTTTGTAGTATTTTCATGATAAATTGCATGTAGGTCTATTGGAAACAACCTTTCTATTAGGTAAGGGTAAAGTTGCATACTGTTGGATCTTTTCAGGCTATATGCCTCAGCGGAACTTTAACTAGGTGTTGATGATGATTACGGTGAGCATACTAAAATAAGAAATGTAATTTTTAATTTATGTATAACACCGCATAATTTTTCACCGGTCACTAAACTAAGCATAATCACAGACAGACCTGGGCCTTTGAAGGTAGTTAGTTGAAGGTAGGATTATATTCCTTCCTATTCAAAATTAAAATCGTTTTAGATGGATTTTAATTATTCAAAATAAGTGTCGTTCATAACTTTTCATGCATTTTTATAATTTTACTTCCAAAATTACCCTTTAATTTCTCTCACATCCTGATTACACAGATTATATTTTCAAGGCAGTTCAACATGCAATTAATAAGGGTATATCAAACATTTCATTAGCTTTCTTAATAAGTGTACATCCCTCAAAAATGACTTTTATTTTTGATAGGAGAGAGTATCCTTTTAATTTACAGAAACATAAACAGTCGCAACCACAATGTATCATTTATTGGAAAAGATAAACACTTTTTATCCTATTGGTGTCTCTGTAGTGTTTATAATATTACAACCTTAATATCACAGAAAGTCAGAACATGGAAATCAGCCCAAGAATGACCTACTTAGAGCTTACCAGGTTAGCAATAAATTCATCAACGTTCTTGTCAGAACTCCCACCTTCACTAACAGCCTCTATAGCCAACTCTCTCCACTTGTCAACATTCTTCTTCATCTCTTTACCTCTTTCACTCTCCATCACTTCCCTTACACAACCCTCAATTTCATCTCTTGTCACAATTCCGTTCTCATCAGCTTTCACTCTGACTCCTACCTTCCAAACATCCTCCACAAGCTTGGCATTTGGTGGCTGGTCGGTCCATTGTGGCATTGCCACCATTGGAACGGCCAAGGTCAGTGCCTCGATAGTCGAATTCCAACCAGAGTGTGTCAGAAAACATCCCACAGTTCCAGTAGCTAGTGCTTTCACTTGAGGGCTCCAAGTCACCACCAAACCCATGTCAGTCAACTTCTCTACCTCGGTTTTAGGGAACTTTTCTTGTTCAGAAGCCTTGATCACCCATAAGAAGTAAAACCCGGTGTTCTTCAAACCCCAAGCAATTTCTTCCATTTGCTTCGGGCTCAAATCAGCCATGCTACCAAATGCCACATACACAACTGAATTGGGTGGTTTAGTGCTAAGCCAATCCATTGAAATGGATGCATCCAAAGTAAAGAGATCTATATTATACTCGATATCATTTTGAATACGCTTGTCCAAGTACATTGATGGAACCGTTGGCCCTACTGTCAACACAGGAAAGACTTTTGACATTGTGTCCACCGCCTGTTTATAAACATATTATGATCAGAGTCAGTAAGGCCCTCCACCACCTATATATCCTACTTTAATCTATTCCTACTAATTAATTCAAATAATCATAGGCCTAATAAAAAATTTATACATTAATCAATCCTTATCACAATAGTGTTTAAAAATAATATGCATGTGGCATCAAACTAATACTAGTTTGCTAAACTATATCAAAGTTGTATTATTGGCAAGTGTCGGTTAAGTCAAAATCACTCTTTCAGGGTTTTAAATTGCAATTTATAATTAAACTTGCAATTATAATAAAACAATTATCGAAATGAATAGCAGTTTATTAATCACAATTAGACCGTGGTAATTATGGACAATACTTTAGCTATTAGGGTCACAGGCAATTATACCTGACAGGAAACTAACAACTGAAGTTTGATCAGCAGTCTATATTAAAACCTTGGTTTTGCATCATCATTTTGAAACTTGTGTTATTGACCGGTATGTACTCCTCGTCTGTTTTATTTTTTGATTAAGTGACCTTGATAATGTAAGTATAGAAGTTTGAACAAGTTTTAATACGATTGATGTGCAATACGTATAAAAAGAATCAAGTACCTCAGCCTCTAGCTTGTAGAAAGTGTTGATAAGTAGATAATCGGCCTTTTCTGCATTAGAGAACTGACTCAACAACATTGCAAAGTATGCCGGATACGACTTGGGCACACCAATGAAGGACGGCATGTCTCGGAGCTCCAAAGGCGGCAACCCTGGAATCAACACCGGGGTCGACGTGCAGGGCAGAGTCAGTAACTTGTTCTGAATATTATGGTAAATATAATCCACCGCACACGGTTGGGTGAAGAAGGCCGCTGCGAACAAACCATAGTCTTTGGCAACGTCTAGAGCCCAAGGAATAAAAGGCTCATAAACTACACAGTCTACAGGATTCGTTGAACTTCTGTACTTGACTATGAGCTCTCCGAGTGTCCTTGAGCCTTCAGCTTTTAGCCTGGTAAGGTAAGCTTCAACGTCCAAGGCTTCGAAGAAACCGCCGTTGTCATAGCCGTCCGATATGACGTCGATTTTCACAGGACCTACCGATGAGCCAAACCCCATAGCCTTGGAAATGAAAACGGTGGTCAAAAGTGTGGTTTTGAGGCCTTTGGAGACCAATCGCCTCGCGAATTGCATCATAGGATTGACATGGCCTTGCCCTGG
This sequence comes from Erythroxylum rufum, assembly GCA_027478365.1. NCBI lineage: Eukaryota > Viridiplantae > Streptophyta > Magnoliopsida > Malpighiales > Erythroxylaceae > Erythroxylum > Erythroxylum rufum. The sequence continues at coordinate 10,291,253 of JANIHZ010000005.1, forward strand.
ATATGGAAGTAGTAGTACGTGGGCTTTAGGTTTCATTTCCATCTCCTTCGCGCAAACTCGGTCTGCTTGGAACTTGGCAATGAAAGAGGTCAACTACAAAGTCTATATATAGAAGAGTTGCGTTAAATCGATTCCATCGAAACCTGACTTTGCTTTTAACAAGAGCCTCAAAGATTTTGGAATCTACAGGTATTAAGGTTTGGGATTAGTTTCAGCTTACTTGCCCTACGAACTAGGAACTCATATATATGAATGCTGCGCGAGTGGAAGTAGAAACAATGTATTCTGCTACGGGATGGGGACCATGACGTTGAACTTTTTGTCTCTAATTCGTAGGTCAAGTAAGCTGGAAACAAGTAACGTCTGAATGGAACTCTTCCAATCCTTAGTGCGTGTAGATTCCAAAATCTTTGAGGCTCTTATTATCTTCTATATAACAAGAGCCTCAAAGATTAACTAACCGAGTCACTTGGTGTCTTCTATATAATCAACTAAGGAAGATATGACAAGATCAAACAAAGGGGTTGTATTATTAATTTTATTGGTATAATTGGAGTTGCCAAACCATGCTTAGCATGATTCTATTTATCAACCCCAGTGACATCTTATAAAGCTGATGTAGTGACAAAGTCACCAATTATATTAATAAACCGTTGGGGCCATCCTAGCTGTGGATATATGATATGACCACATCTCTTAAATGTTATATATTTAAGAGAGAAAAAAACGTAGGCTCCAATCTGAATATTAAAGAATAGAGTCTCATTTTAGTATTTCTTTTGATATGAAACTAATAATAACCTCCTCACACTTTAATTAATATTTAATAACAAAATTACTTTCTTTCTGTCGATACAAATTAGTCTTAACATTACATTGATGTAGCATCATGTATTGGTGCTGAAAAGCCATTGGCACAAGAATCTTATCATTCCTATAAATTATCTCCGGCATCTTAACTAAGAGATTTGGTCTAACTTCACTTCTTTTTCATGTCAAGGGTTGACCGCCCAGAAATAAGGACAAAAAACGTGAGGTAGAAAAAATGAAAGAAAGGGGACTTGTTGCCATGTGGAAGATGGGATGTATGGAAACGTAACATTATCACTTTCGTATCAATTGACAGCTGTTCGTCAAAACTCGCCAACAAGCTAGTACATGAAATAGTTATTCCCGTATAAAATGGACACTTCACGTTTCTCAAGTTGTTTAACTGCAGATGATACTATAGTCCGAGGAGAAACCAAGTAATTCTCGGTCAAACTATTGGTGTCTCCACATGTCATAAATATTGTTTTCGATCTCTTGGAAGGATACTTCAACAAGGTAACGATCATCACGGGGCATCAATTATGATTAAACATATAATATTTAATTAAATGGAATATCCCTTAACCAACAAGACAAAAATAGATTAATAATGTTGGCAACAGATAATTCTATTTTTCATTTTAGTGTCCAATTTCTTAAATTGTTATTTAAACACATAACTATTAATATATTTTTTGTATGAATTTCAAAAATTAAGTTAATTAAAGTATAGTCATTTAACATCTTTGAATGTCGGTATTTACATTAATTTATCAATTATGTCAATAAAATATAATTTTTGAATTAGTTATCTGAATTTTAAATTTTATATACTTAATTGAAAATGAAATAAAATTCAAAAAAATTGACACCTTTTAGTT
>JANIHZ010000005.1:10321820-10332509 GCA_027478365.1 Erythroxylum rufum
CAAATGTGTTATATGATATTTGCTTATCCAGTGAATCATCAATGATGGTTCACTTACTGAGTTCGCAATTCTCAACAAAATTGCAATGTGATTTTTCAGGTTCTGAAGAGTTATCCAATTAGATCAATTGGAGTTCAGCCACTAAGGTCTGTTATGGCTTAGGGGTCGAGATCAGCTTGCACCTGCATATGTTGTCATTGATTGATATTTGATTTATGTTCCGCAAAATTGTACAAGTGTTTGTAAATGATTAATAAGGAAATGACTTTATGATTGCAAGTGTTTTGTATTTTTTTAAAATGGGCCCAAATTATTATTGAATACTAATGTTTGTAATTTTTGTAATATCGTGATGGAAATGTTTTAAAAAGTCATAGGCCCGATTTGATTAGTTATTTTCTGCTCTCGTGTATCTTGTTTTAAAGAAATAAAAGTTTTAAAAATGAAGTTTGTCCGATTGATCATTCTAGAATGTCACTCTTACGGGGTACGTACTCCGATATCGCCATAGATGTCGGGTATGTGTCTTGCGGGAGTGGGGTGCTACACGTGTGGTCCTTCTTGATTGTTGATTTTCTATTTCACACAACATTTTCCCTCGAATTCTTCTCCTCTAAGTCCACTAAGGAAATTATCACCTGTAAACACACTTAAAGCAAATTAAGTACCAAATATACAAAAAAAAGTATAAAATATCAAGCTAGAATACATTAAATATGGGAAAAATCAATTAACCACCTATCAAATGTCCCCACACTTATGTTTTTACTTGTCCTCAAGCAAACCATATCAAAATTATAAATTATCAATCCATTGTCAATTCTAACTTGTCCATTCATACTATACATCATTGTATCTTATTGAATCAAATTAACATGCAATCAAAATTAAGTTGTCATTAAATTAACTTCCTAAGTAATATTAATAATAATCACATCAACAATCGCATTAAAATCAAAAGCATGCATCTTTACACCCTTATTAGATTTCACTTGATACGCTCAAGTGTTTAGAGTAAAAAGTATCAAGACTCTCAATTATACATAGTAGAATCCTTATCATATGCTTGCAGTAAAATCACATCTCCATCACCTATGTACAAACTAGAAACAAAAATCAAAAGGTCTTTATGTAGGTTGTAAAGGGGCCTAGGTAAGGTATGATTGGGATAAAAGGGGTTAAAGTGAAGGAAATTTACTCAGGAAATATTATACTTGTTTACAAAGCATACATAGGTCCTTTTTCAATGTAACTCTATCGATATTACTTACTTTTACTACTTTTTCTTTTATATCTTTGAACAATTTGAGCATTCAGTACCATAAATCAACAGATATTGGACCTTTCACTGAATTCAAGTCTTAATAAACAAATAAATAAACTAAATAACCTTCAGGGTTCAAAATGATAAACAAGTCTTTGAAGAAAAATAGGGATAAGGTTAATATTTGGGTAAAATCAATTAAAAAGGCCAAGGCTCAACTTGATCAATTTAAGGGTATGATAATTTCAAAGAAAGAGGGTTAAAGAAGTTAGTAAATCTGAGTGTGTTTATCATGTTAATGCTTCTAATTTTCACAAATATGGTCTCAATATGCCTAATAAAGTAAGTTTTAGAATTATCCTACTATACATGAAATCAAACACATAAATGAATAACAAGTGCATAAAATTTTTTGAAAATTTATTCTTTAAGCTCAAAAGCTCACGAAAGATAGGTAATATGTGTGTAAATAATATGCAATTTTTGTTCCAACTGAGAATTTTCAATGATTATGAAAATATGACTTAGCAAATTAATTTCATTCCATCCATCATCCTTTTGTAACACCAATTTAAATCAATATTCAACAATAACATATAGTAATCATGGGCAGATTAAATTAAGTCAAGACATTAGTTTGTAAAATTTATAATCAAGATTATAATAAACTTGAAGAATTCAGTTAAAAATTTAGTCAACCCATCCCCACCTTAAAATTGGACATTTTCCTCAATGTTCACAATACAATTAAGTATGTAAGTGAGAGGGTTATATTGGTACTTTCCTGATTGTGACTATTTCTTGATTTTGAGCATTCAATGCTAACTTATCCCTATAAAAATATTAGAAAAAGAAAGGATGAAAATAAATAAAGGAGATAAAATTAAAAATATCATAATTGAAAACAACCAAACAATAAAAACAAAATAAAAATACGAAAGTAATATAATAAAAGAAAATCCTGAATCTTGGGATGCCTCCTAAGGAATGTTTAATTAATGTCGTTAGCCCAACGTATCTTTGTACTCAAGATGGCTCAAATGAATCATGTGCTTGTAGCTTAACCATAATTTTCATAACCTACAAATAAGATACCTTTATATGCTTTCCACCCCCTTTCTCGTTTAGTTTACTCTTTTGCAAGATTTCTCTATCTTGATAGCATAAAAAAATTCAAGAGGATTTTTCTTACCATCAAAGACCTTAAATGTAACCCTTTTGTCCCCTACTCTAAAAGTTAATGTGCCTCCATCAATGTCTATAAGAGACCTGACAGTAGCTAAGAATGGTCGCCTAAGGATAATGGGTATCTCTGAATCTTCATCTACATCCAAGATGGTAAAATCAATGGAAAAGGTGAATTTGTTAACCTTTACAGGTACATCTTTGATTAGACCCTTAAGATGGTGAAGTGATCTGTCAACCATTTGCATGCATCTCCTTGTTGGTGTTAATTCACCTAATTCCATCTTTTTGCATAAAGTTTAAGGCATCATACTCATGCCAGCTCATAAATTTACAAAAGCCTTATCCACTTTGACAATACCAATAGTACAAGGAATATAGAAATTTCCTCAGTTAGTTTACTTCTCTAGTATTACTTTTACCTTGTTGGGGTTTTCCTTGTTTGCCACTTCATTCTCTAACTTCTTAGGTTCCTCCTTGTTTACTAACCTCTCTGTCATAGATTCAACAAGGGCAAGCTGTAGCACCCCACTCTCGCAAGACACGTACCCGACATCCTAGGTGATATCCAAGTATGTACCCCATAAGGGTGGCATGCTAGATCAATCATCAGTTAAAATTCATTACAAAATCTTTATTTCTTTAAAACAATGTACAGGTATGCGGAAGTCATTAATCAAATTGGACCCACTTTATTTAAAAACATTTCCATTCACAAGTGTTACAATTAATACAAACATTAGTATTCAAGAGCCACTTGGGCCCATTTTAGATACAAAACACTTGCAATCGTATTGTCATTTCATTACCAAATCATTCACATACACTTTGTACAATTCTTGCGGAACATAATTCAAAAACAAAATCACTGAAGACATGTACAGGTGCAAACTGATCCCGACCCTTAATCCATATCTGATCTCAGTGGTTAAACTCCATTTAGCCTAACTGAACAATTCCTCGGAACCTGAAAAGTCACGTTGCAATTTTTTATGAGTTTTGCGAACTTAATGAGTGAACCAGCTTTGATGATTTCACCCGGGTCAAATACACAAAATCATATATTTCATATATATTCATTCAGATCATGAATAATCCAAATACTCACATTATCATGGCACATCATGTAATCATCGCGAAGAATAGATATATACAGATACAGACGCATATGAGACTCTAGATTCGTTATTATTGTTATGACCGAGTGCCTTTCATATACAGATACAAATACTGACCCATTGAGCTCAGTCAGAACATAATCACGAAGCAGAGCTCTACGTGCAAGTGCTTTCATACTGGCTACTCTGGTCACAACGCCTTTATCTGAGCATGCATTTTATGAAATGCACCAAATACAGAATATATCATGCATAATAGTCACATATGATTCACAGTTAGAAATCTCATAGTCATCAGATTTAAGTTCGACATTCAACTTTCGTTGAGAATACTCATACCATTCAGAATTTCAAAGCAATCAAAACACTTCCAAACATTCTCGAATATTAAACTCCTCAGACCTTAAGTCCGGAATTCATAAACAAGTCACAATCAATTAATAATTAGAAGTTAAACAAATTCAATCAATCTTAGGAAAATCATCTAAGTTGACTCATTGTACGCTCCAATATGCTATTACCTAGATAGTCTGGCAATGTCTAACTGGCATCCAATGTGCTCCTCTATATTATACAAAACACATTTACGTATATCACACTTTTGCACAAATGTATAAGTATTCCTTTATGCACATCTATGTATAGAAAGTATGCACAATGCACGTTCAATGACAATCTCAGGTATCTTATTGGGATCCTTATCACCATATCATTCATATATCAAAACTCTCATAATTATCATTGTACTTAGGGTTTGGACCATAATAAAACAATGTGAAACTAATTTCGTAACCCAATTGATCATTTCAGTTTTTTTCTCATAATATGCTTTCGGGCCAACTTTACATAATTATTCTGATAAGGTAAATGAAAAAATTAGGCAACACTTCCTTTTGGAAAGTTGTTCTAAAATTTCTTAAGTTTCTAATGATACCAAGATCGTACAATTTGATTCATTATTTTATGAGTTATGCTTAAAATACCACAGACTGTGTACATTTGAAATTTGGCTAATGCATAATCATGCATTCAAGTTGTACACCTCATATCTCTCAATTCCAATATCCAAAAATTACAAAATTTATACCAATCGAAAGTTAAGAGAATAAGATATATTTTTTATGAAGACACCTTTGTCTGATTCGGCCTATATCAATACAGTTTATTCAATAACAATAGGACCTAATTTCTGTCCCTGGTAGTGCTACTGCCTAAGCCAAGACTTACTTTCAAGCTAAATTTCAAGACCCTTAAGGACATAATTCAAATTTAATTTCTTCTTAACATTTGTATCCAAATGTCTCTAGATCAATTTAAATCAAGAATCATTTCATTTGGAAATCTACATATCAATATATAGCCAAAATACCAAAGCATGTTTAGTAAAAACATTCCAGTAATCAAATTCCAACACACCTCAGCATTTTCATCCTAGCACCCCCCTTTCGGGATAACTTTGCATGATCATTATGATAAGGAAAATGGTATATTTCAGTAACACTTTCTTCTAGATAATTGTTCCACTATTTTTCCAGTTTCTAATAACACCAAAATCATACAATTTGATTTAGTATACTGAAAGTTATATCCAAAATAGTTCAGAGTGTTTTTAAACTGTCACTAAACTCCTTACTCTACTTCCAGCCAGATTTTGAAATGCTTAGAGAAAGAATTAACATTCAAATTCTACAGGAGAGTTGTAGACATATGTCTCTAATTTATTTTGAATCAATAATCAACATATTTGGAAATATACAGTTCAAGATATAATCAAAATACCGAAGTCTATTCAATGAAAATTATCTAGTTCATAACATTCCAGCACATTTCCTCACTTTCATCCAAAACTCATCAACCAATCTCTATTATAACATGCCATAAACACTAATCTTTTACTTACTTGTTCAGTTCTAATCCTAGCTAAAAAAATCAGTACTCCGAACATTCAGAATCATCACACAATCAAGGTGAAACTAGGAAGGATTTCAGTTAGGGTAAAAGACCACAATAAAAACTACAATATTCTAGTTCTATAGCTATCTTATGAAGGATAAAAGCATGGATTTGGTGTGGCAATTGATCACAAGTGAAGCAAAACTCCAGAGCTATGGAAGAGAGTGTATTTCAGTGGAGAGAGTAAGGAAAGAAGGAAATGAACTCAGCAGAAACATTTCTGCATTAGCTTGACACATTAGGTGCTAGGTGTCACATTTTCCTAATAACGTTTGTCCTTAAGCATGCATCCCATTTGTCCACTCCATAAGCTGCCAAATGTCACCTAGTTACTAGTCCATTTGTCACTCGTTCATTGTTTCCATTTGTCAATTAATTACCTATGCCAAAAATCACTCAATTATAGGTTAAATCATCCAAATTTTTCATATATCAATTTATCCTACCACATGGCATTTGTCCTAGTCCAAATGTACATTTTAATCCATCAATTTCCCAATCCATAACATTAATTCCAATTTACTAATTGAAATCTGAACAGACCAAAATTTAAGACATACCAAAACGTAATTCACATCGTGATCACTTAACATTTTTCATATCCAAAAATAAGTCAATAAATGCATGTGCAATCATTTTAATGTGCAAAACTCAATATTCACGTGTGTATGCCATATTTTGCTTAAGTATGAAATGCACTTTCTAATTTCTCATTAAACTCACTTGTATATTATTTCGTCCTTAACATGGGTAACGGGATGTTACACTTTACATGTGATAACATAGAATGGTTTAGAAATCTATAATTTTTCCATCACAAATCGTAAATAATGAGTATTGAAAAATCTGTTTACTGTCTTCTGCCTATCCTTCGCTTATGACCTTTTATATGGTTAAAATCTTCGCAGTTATAATAATACGAAGAAATCGTGTCTCTCACAATGTATGATTCCAGATGTACTATCTGGGCATTTAATATGTGATGTTTTGTCTCATATGTATTTAATGAATGTTGTCGTTGTCCTTTGGTGTTTCTCTTACAATGTATGATTCCCAATGCATGCACTCTTCTAGCATTTATTATGTGTTGTTTTTATCTTATATGCATTTAATGTATGTCAATATGTTTTGTTCTGGTCTTATATTCATTTAAAGTGCTGTATCAATATACGAATAAAAGCATGAAACAAAAACAACAGCCTCTCTCTTGTAAAAGCCATGTTTTGGATGTTGTTTTTTTTAGCGTCAAATGCTTTTGAAGTGGTATCTGCAGTATAAATTTGGTTTTTGCCAAGAATTAATCCAAAGTCACCGTATTAAATTAGTTTTTTCCAAAGTGTGTGGTTTTTGCAAAGTCCTTAATCCAAAATAACTTATGGAATTATGTTTTTCATCTTATGAATATACATTATTACTATTATATTTAACAGTATGATTAAAATTAGTTTGTAATCACCAAAGTAACCAAACTAATTTATTAAAATAAATGATCAAAATATTATGCATAAAATAGTCATTTATTCGTGACACTCATAAAATGTCAATTAGGCAAATTGATGAATAAATGACGTTCATTGATTATTACAACTTTAGGATTGCCTAAAGGAAAATCATTTATTCTATGATCAGTAAGCATGATTGAAGAAATTAAATTTCTCAAGTCAAATATATTTTATTTATCCAAAGATGACATGTGTGTTTGGTTAAGAATTTAATTTCTTGATAATGATGAAAAGTGACATTTATTTATGATTGTGTGTTGTAGTATATAACCAAAGGTGTTTTATAATATCCTCTAAGGTTTGATCTGAATCTATCATAGAATTAATTATGAGCATCTATGTTTTATTTGCAGCATTGTCGCTTCATTCGTAAGCTTCTTCTGTTACCGTATTTAATAGTTTGAACTTCTCTAAATGGAATGAACAAGTCAATTTCCACTTAGGTGTGTTGGATCTTCACTTGGCACTTTTGGAAGAACAACCCGCTACTATTACTAATTTAAGTAGTGAAGAAGAAAAGTCCAAATATAAAGCTTAGATACGGTCTAACAGATTGAGCCTTATGTTTATGCGAATGACTATAGCGAATAACATCAAGACTTTACCCAAAAAAAATAACATCAAGACTACTATTCCACAAACAAAAAATGCAAAGGAATACCTAAAGTTTGTGGAAGAACGTTTTCGTTATACAGACAAGTCACTTACTGGTACACTAATGACACAACTTAAGACCATGAAGTTTGATGGGTCGCAGAGTATGTAAGAACATACCATTAAGATGACTAATATTGTAGCAAGATTGAAGACATTAGGTATGGCTATAAATGACTCCTATATGATTTAGTTTATTTTGAACTCACTGCCTCCTGAATATGGTGATTTTCAAATTATCTATAACACTATTAAGGACAATTGGGATGTTGATGAATTGACTAGCAAAGTTTATTTAAGAGGAAAATAAGCTAAAGAATATGAGAAGTCATTCAACCAACCTCACATTGCAAAGAGCTACTAAAGCACCAAAGGTAAAAGCCAAAAGTTTTAAGAAAAAGAAAATGCCTGCTAAAGCATCTCAGGCTGAAAAGAAGGAACAAAATAATGATAGGTGTCAGTTCTATAAGAAAGAAGGACACTATTAGAAAGATTGCCTTAAACGTAAGGCATGGTTCGAAAAGAAGCTTAATTCTGGAGCTACTACTCATATATCCAATACAATGCAGGGATTCCTTATGATCCAAACCACAAGCCAAACTAAGAATTTCTTATATATGGGAAATCGGAATAAGGCTTGAATTGAAGGCAAGGGACTTATCGTTTGGTCTTAGATACTGATTATTATTTAGACCTATTAAAGACTCATTATGTACCTTCAATTTCTAAGAACCTTATTTCTGTTTCAAAGTTGGATGATTGTGGTATTAATTTTACTATTGGACATGGTTGTTTCAATTTATATAAGAATTATAGACTTATATAAATTGAAACTTAATGATCAAATTTTTGAATCCTTATTTACTATGCATCAAAGTATTGGAATTAAGCATAGTATGCTTAATGAAAGTTCAACTTTTTTATGGCATAAATATTTGGGCCATATATCCAAAGAAAGATTAGAAAGATCAGTAAAGAATGAGATTCTACAAAATCTAGATTTTACTGATCTTAGTTTGTGTGTGGATTGCATTAAAGGAAAACAAACCAGACATAACAAGAAAGGAGCCACAAGAAGCATTCATCTTTTTGAAATTATACACATTGATGTATGTGGACCTTTTGATACTTCATCTTTTAGTGGAGAAAAATATTTTATAACCTTTGTTGATGATTTTTCACGTTATGGATATGTCTATTTGCTTAAAGAAAAATCTCAAGTAGTGAATGCTTTAGAAGTATACATTAATGAGGTTGAAAGGCAATTAGACAAGAAAATGAAAATCATAAGATCTAATAGAGGCGGTGAATATTATGGAAAATATGATGAAATAGGACAATGTCCAGGTTCATTTGCTAAACTTCTTGAAAGACATGACATATGTGCACAATATACTATGCCATACACACCTCAATAAAATGGTGTGACAGAAAGCCGTAATAGAACATTGATGGATATGGTTAGGAGCATGATGAGTAATTCATCATTATCCAGATTCTTGTAGATATATAAGCTAAAAACAACCATGTACCTACTGAACAAGGTTCCTTATAAGGTAGTTCCCAAAACTCCTTTTGAGTTATGGAAAAATAGGAAACCTAGTTTAAGGCACCTATATGTTTGGGGTTGCCCAGTAGAAGTAAGAGTTTATAATCTATATGAAAGAAAGTTAGATTCTTGAACTATTAATGATTACTTTATTGGGTATCCAGAAAAATCTAAAGAGTATATATTTTATTGTCCAAATATTCCAAGAATAATGGAAACTGGTAATGCAAATTATTAAAAATGGTGAAGTTAGTGCTAGTAAGGAACACCGAACTGTGGACATAAAGGAAGTAAAGATAAATGTTTCTTTATCTGTAAGTGTTCCTTCATCCATTGTTGTTTCAATTGTTGAAGAACGTATTGACAACAATGAACAACATTTGAATGATGAAATATCCTTTGAAGAAACTAATGATGAAATATCCTTTGAAGAAACTAACTCACACATATTTGAAGCAAATGAGTCACAAGAAATACCTTTGAGAAGATCTCAAAGAACAAGGAAATCATCTATTTTAAGTGACTATGAAGTTTATTTGCAAGAATCAGATCTTGATATTGGCATTAATAACGATCCGGTTTCATTTTCACAAGCTATAGAATGTGCTAAGTTAGAAAAATGGATTGACGTTGTGAAGGAAAAGTTAAAATCCATAAATGATAACAAATTCTGGGATATCATTGAATTGCCAAAAGGTTCCAAACGAGTTAGGTGTAAATGGGTTTTCAAGACCAAACTTGACTCGAATGGCAATATCGAACGATATAAGGTTAGACTTGTTGCTAAAGGATATACTCAAAATGATGGCATTGATTATAAAGAGACATTTTCATCTGTTTCAAAGAAAGACTCATTGCGTATTATTATGGCACTAGTAACTCATTTTGATTTAGAGTTACATCAAATAGATGTGACAATAGCCTTTCTGAATAGAAATCTTGAAGAGGAAGTTTATATGGATTAACTTGAAGGCTTGTCAATTAAAAAAAAAGGTCATATGGTGTGTAAACTTAAAAAATCAATATATGGACTCAAACAGGCTTCTAAGCAATGGTTTATTAAGTTTAATGATACCATCACCTTTTTCGGTTTCGAAGAAAATATTATTGATCATTGTATATACTGAAAGATCAATGGGAGCAAAATTTTTAGTCCTATATGTTGATGATATCTTGCTTGCAACCACTGATTTTGGTATGTTGCGTGAGATAAAAGATTATTTTTCAAAGAATTTTGAAATGAAAGATATGGGAGAGGCATCCTATGTGATAGGAATTGAAATATTCCGTGATAGATCACAAGGACTGTTAGGATTGTCTCAAAAAGCCTATATTGAGAAAATTCTAGAGAGATTTAATATGCATAAATTGTTGGATCGGAAAAAGAAAACATGCCTTATTTGGAGAAACGGTAGATTTCAAAACTTTTAAGAAATCATTTTGCAGCGGAAGCAACATATCCAA
>JANIHZ010000005.1:10417156-10427373 GCA_027478365.1 Erythroxylum rufum
AATCTGTCATTGGAAAAAGTTATTGAAATTCTTACTGAAAAACTGGGGGGGGGGGGGTTGATAGTTTCGCAAAGTTTCTAATTTTACCGTAGATGTCTCTAGCACAAACAAAAATAAAAGCAATCAAAAGCGAAATAATAAAAAGCACCAGAAATTTGGTAATACAGTTCGGCACATCTTGCCTACATTTGTCGGGCTCTCACCCAGCTTATTCACTTTCACCGAAGTACAATAGATTTACCCAAGGCTTTACTGAGCCGACACCACTCAACTCTTGACACTATCTCTTAACATCACTTCCCTTGAAAAAAATTTCACATCCAATAACACGACCGACTCATGTTAACCTCAAGAGAGGATTTTCTCAACTACTTTGATAATAAAGATACGAAATAAATAACTCAAGTGATTAAACAATAACCAACGTAAACAAAGACAACATTTAAGATAAAAAGTAACTCCCCTAAATATGCTGCTTCATTAACGAAAGAACGAAAAGTTGACCATCGAAAGATTTGCAGTTAGGCTTCAATATCTTCACTAAAAATCCTTGGAGCCAGAATGTTTATACCAGCATTCTTATCGTCCCATCTGAATTCAGCAAAGCTACTACTCTCGTATAAGACGTTCTCCAAGTTATTGATGATCATATGCGTATATAATGTTATGAGACTCGATTTTAGTTATTACATTTTTGTGACTGTGTGCCTTTTTTACTGTCTCGTATCTGTTATGGATACTGGGCTCTTTCATACTGTCTCTTATCTATTAGGGATACAGGGCTCTTTGTACACATTAAGCCTTAAGCTCTAATCACGAATGTCTAAGCTTTAAGCTCTTTTTCACTGGCGACATCAGTCACAATTACCTTTATATTTTATGCATTAGAATGAAATGCATTCCAGAAATTCAGTAATCACATTCATCAGTTACATTCATCATCACTTTCTCATTCACAGTAATCATCAAACTAGGTCCTGCATTCAACATTAAAGTTGATAATGAAATAGTCAATCTTGTTCACATTCAAATAGCACTTCCAAATGATGTTTACATGCATCAAACGCCTCGGACAATTATTTTATAGAATTCAGTACACATAGCTCAATTCAATAATAAACAAAACAAATGAAGGTGAGACCATCTTAGGTTACTGACAAATCGCTCCAGAAAGCTATTGTCTTGAAGTCCCAGTAATGTTTGGATGATGGCACTCTAAATGCTCCTCTATATCATGCAAAAACACATTTACATATATCACAATTTTGCACAATTGTATAAGTAGTCATTTATGCACATCCTTGTATATGAAATATATACAATACATGTTCGATGACAATCTCGAGTATCTTATCATTATTCTTATCACTATATCATTCATATATCAAAACTAACATAAGTTAATTTATACTAAGGGTTTGGACCACAATAAATCAATTTGAAACCCATTTTATAACCCAATTGATCATTTCAGAGCTTTTTTGTTAAAACCTACTTTCGGGTCAACTTTGCATGATCATTATGACAAGGAATATGGAGTTTACTTCTAAATAATTGTTCCTCTATGTTTCCAGTTTCTAATGACACCAAGGTCACACAATTTGGTTCATTATTCTATGAGTTATGCTCAAAATACTAAAGACTGAGTACATTTGAAATTTTGGCTAGTGCATGATCATGCACTCAAAGTTGTATAACTCATATATCTCAATTATAATATTCAAAAATTATAAACTTCATACCAATTGAAAGATAAGAGAATAGGTTACAACTTTTGTGAAGACAACTTTGTCCGATTTGGCCTACATCAATACAATTTATTAAATAACAACAGGACATGATTTCTATCACAAGTAGTGCTGCAGCCTAATCTAAGACTCAATTTCATGCCAGATTTTGAAATTCTTAGAGGTAGAATTCAAATTCAAATTCTTCAAGAAAGTTGTATCCATATGTCTCTAATTTAATCTGAATCCAGAATCAACTCATTTGGAAATCTACAGATCAAGATATAATCAAAATACCGAAGAATGTTCAATGAAAATATTCTAGTTCATAATATTCCAGCAAACTTCCACACTTTCATCAAATCAATATTTTTCAAATTAATTCAGATGGCTCTAAATTTTTATGGAGAGGAAGAACAATGTCTTAAGAGTTTATTGGTTCAATTTTCAAGTTATTTGGAAGTCGGGAGAAAAAGTTATAATAAAATGAATGAAGGATGTCCAAAACAGTCTCCCTTCAGTAAGCTTTTGGTGCAACTCCTCTTCTCTTATCCAAATTAACAAAACGTAGGTTCTTCTTCTTCTTTCTTTTTTTTTTTCCAGATTTCTGCAGAAACTCTTCTCCTCTTCTTCCTCTTTTCTACTGAATCCCTCATTACTAACTTACACTTTAACATTTACCTCTTCATTTCACTTCCATTTCAACTCCAATCATTCACAAACATAACCAAAATCCTAGATTAAAACCCAAACATCAAAACAAGGTTCATACGGACATCACCATTTTTCAGCTTTCTCTCTCTATGTAATTTTGTTTTTATGCTTAATAACAATCCAAGCATAACCTATATCCTACTTTTCACATCTTTCTGCAGTTAACAACTTCACAAACTTTCATTAAACTCAAGTAATCATAATCACCAAAAACAAAACATATACGGCTATTCCATTTTCTGCACACTCTATTGCACCAATTTTTCATTTTATTCCTTCATCACTTAATATCAGCAAAGCTACTCACTCAACAACTCAAATATACATCCATTAAAACATCAGCACAATCCATTATCAGAACCAGAAAATTAAAACTCACTTACTTTCTTTCCAGCAAAAACTCCAACAGTGAGATTGAAGAAAAGTTTTCAGTGAATAGAGGAAAAAGCAAGGATAAATGAAACGGACCAATATCTAGACTGCTAAGTATGCATCAATTATCAGATGTTTCGGTGATGGATGAGTGAAGAGAGCATTTTTGTTTTGGCGGTGAATAGTTTTCGATGAAGAACGATGTAAGCTGTAAAAAATTTCCAGACTAAAAACATAACTACGTGGGTTCATGAGACTTTGCCATATGTCACCAATGCATGTAGGCCATTTGTCATTCATACGAGGCTGCCACATGTTACAATTCCATTTGTCTCTTATTTTTAGTTCACAATATTCCAAATTTTTGAAATTTTTCTAAAATTTACCAAAAAGTTCCAAATAATAATAATACGCGTCAAATAAATTTTCAACATATAAAAACCACAATTATCATTTCAATCGCTTGTATAAATCAATTATACCCGAAAAATGTCAATGAATGCATGTACAGTTATTTCAATAAATCTTAACACAATTCACATATTTAAATATACCATATGATGCATAAAATGCACTTCTAATTTTTCAGTATACACTATTATGAGGTTCTAACCCCTAACATAGAATATTGGAATGTTACAAATAACCTCTAATATTACAAGATATGATCTATATACTTGCAGGTATTGAAAATTTAATTATATATAAAACTTGCTTAACAATAAAAAAAAAAAAAAGGATAACCACCCTTGAGTCAAGCTATTATATTAACTGATGCGAATCCACCTAAGATTAAAACTCTAGAGAACCCTCGAATCAAGTTTGGACCAAACACAATAAAGCTAATCAAATATGTTAAGAGAATTAACTTGTTGATTTAACTTGTTGATTACAAGGAAACAAGAGTCAAATTCATTAAGTAATTGAATGTCACAAAGAAAAAAAAATCTTGGGTAATTTCGAAGCTCAATGATGAATAAGAAAAAGTACTCACGTTTCTCAATAAAGAAAGATGTCGAAATTTTCCCAAAACTGAAAAGAAACACCCTTTAAATACTTAAACAAAAATTAAGACTTCGAGCAAGTATGGCCCGAGACATGCCTGTATTAGAACTTGTAGATCATTATGTGACTAAACTTTGTGAAGATGGAAACAGGTTTTTAAAAAGTTACAGGGTGGTGCAGTCATGTTGGAGGTTGTGTTCATGAATATTATCATGCTAGGGGTCATATTTATTTTGAAGTCTGCTTTGACCTTAATCAAGTTAAATAATTTTGGTCATCTTGTAGGCCCAATAAACCTCCCAAATTAATTCTTAAGTTAACATTTATGTCTTGAATCTAACTCATTCAAAATTTCTTTAAGCCTTTACTCCTAATTCTTGTAAATGGTCCACTGGATACAATCAATAAATCCCTTGAAACTTGGTTAGTCGCATTCACATCTCGTAGTATCATGAGCATTCGTATTTATTGAAACATAGCACCAAATAATATAAGAAAAGTGACATTACATTCAAAGAAAAGATGGTTATGAGACTCAGATTGTCTATAACAAAATTTTATCAATGATTTTGAGCTTATGATGGAAAACCAACCGAAACTATGAAGCTCCATTTTGGAATGCAGATGTTAAACCAAACTATATCACTCCATATGATTTGAGGATTAGCTCTTGGCAAGAAGATGTGTTTGACAGTTTTAGTTGAGAATTTTGCGGAGGAGTGGGTTAACGAAACAAGTTCTGAGTTTTGGACTCATCTTGATTATTGCCACGTTACACGACTTGAACTACGCCTCTCCTTTGTACTGGCAGAAAATCTAAGCATTCACCCTTAAGGTTCTGTTTAAGTAATCAAAATTCTGTTCAGGAATAGCAGGTAATAAAAATGAAAGCCATCACCCTTTAACATTTCAGCTTCAAACATCAAGATTGAAACTTACATTTTTCTAACAGATGTACATGACAGGCAGTAACTACTTTGGCACTGAAAGTACTTTATTACATTCTGACGCAATTGCTTCTATATCTTAAGAGCAAACAAAAAAATCTTTCAGCTGATTTATATATATATATATATATAGGTACCGAATGGATGCCAGAACTCCCTATCTTGCCTGCACCATAATTTCCAGCAAGTGTTCGACCAATATAAAAGATCAGTTCTATGATGAGAATGGTGAACCTTCATCATCTGACTCATAATGCTGCTTTCCATTGAAGCCTGGAAAAACCGGTTGAAGAGTTGCATTCATTGGCATAGGACGGACCGAACTGTATATGGTTCTCTCATTGATCTTCCCAACTTCTTTGCAGACATGGTCAAGAGTGGAAAGAAAATCCCTCACCACCATGAATATTCGGAATGGATGAGCCTCTTCCTTGGCTAAGTTACCATGAAAATACTCCGTTATCTCTTTCACCTGAGAGAGAGCAGCTCTACCTTGAACTTGAATTCTTTCGATTTCAACAGCCTTCTTCAGAAATCCATTCATAAACTCTGAAAATTTTAAGCTACTGTCCTTCAGGGGAAGTTCTTCATTTAGTCTCAGAACTTCCCTAACTTTTGTAATTCCTGCAGCAAGCTTTGCAACTTCATTGCTAAGTACATCTGAATCCATTGCAGCAGCTTTCTTTACATTGGTAAGCTCCCCACTCAAGCTAGAAACAACTTGCAGGCCAAGTTTTCTAAATTCAATATCATCCTCAAAAGTAATTTGTTGACTTTTTTCAGGTGTCTGATTCAGGTTTGAAGCTGAAACTCGAGAACCTTCAGATCTGATAATTTCCTGTACAACAAAATGCAAGAGAGTGGTTTTGCCATCAGTGCCCTTAACATCAACAAGCTTAAGGAGTGTGTCCAGCTTGAAGGCATGAGCATCGCCACGGTTGGTGCCAACATTCATACGGTTCCCAGTCTTGAGCACAGCTTCTAGAAGCTTTAGAAACATTTTGCTGTTCCTTAGTTCTTCACAAGCTGCCTGTTGACAATGGATAACACAGTTAAAAGCAGCTGGAAAACTACCATAAAATGGAAAATGGCAAAACAAAATCCATCCTTCAAACAGAAATAGACAAAAATTTCCTAAGCCTCAGGTATGAAATCTGCAATCATAATGTGATACTTTTTGGTTTAATTTTAGCTGTAAAATCCAGTTTTTCATCATTATCAAACTTTCATCAGTAAGACCAAAGAATCAAAAGGCATAAGAGCTGATGCAGTGGCATAAGTCCAAATATAGAGATGATGGGCTCAAGTGGTTGACACTGGGGACAGATATTTTGGTTAAATATACTAGACAAGGTAACAAGACTGCTGACAAGCTCAAAATGTTCGCACAACTTCAAAACAGATGAAAATAATTTAGTTTAATACAGAAAGGCTATGAAGAAGATAAAAGTATCCCACACAGATCCTTCTCGTGGTTAAAAAGTTGGAATCCTGGATCTACACACACAATCAGATAGACTTTAATATTGGTAATGCTGAGATTTACAAGCATCACATGCTTAAATATCTAATCAACAAATGCGGCAAATAAGAGTCTACAACAATTAAAGTTTACCTCTAGATTTCCAAAAGACCTATGAAGGTATTCAACTTCTGAATCAAAAATAGCAATGTAAAGCATTGCATCAACTCTCTTAAATGCAAAAGGAATATCAAGCACTGCCTTGAGAAACTTTTCAGCAGGCCCTAATTTGATTGGTGATTCATCCTTGAAATCCTTTAGTTTGCGTTCTTCTTCTTTGGATGGAGCCATCTTTAATAAGCTTTCAAGAAGTTCTGTACCCACTGAATCAGGATTGCCTGTTCACGTAGACAAAAGTCCAGAGCAATGTAGAAGTGTCAGAATGAATGGCACAAGCAGCAATTGCAGCTAGAGATGGAAAACTTTTCCAAACTTAAATACATTTGGATGGAAATTATACAATCAAATATCTACGCAGTTCAGTAACAACGACAATTGCTCACAAATTGAATAACCTTCAATGCATTTACAAGCTTCCATACATGCCAAGTATCAAAGCTTAGCAATGCTAACTTTACCTTCTAAGAGGGCTTCACAAACTTCTTCGGTGGTCACATTAAGTGCTCTTAACAATATTGCTATGTTCTGTGACTTCTTTGAATCAAGCACTCGATTCTCCTGGTTCAACAAAGGGAAAGACTGACGCTTCCCATTGTTATCTTTCATATTCAAATTTGAGTTGTTCACCACAAACAATGTCTCAATCATTTCCTCGTTCAACCTTCAGACAAAGCAGTAGGATACAACTTACGAACAACATTATATTTCACAAACCATCCAAATTTAAGTAACTACTAGATCAACTTCGCTGACAATCATAAGCAACATGGAACCAAGAAACCAGCAAGAAAGCAGAAAACTATTTCACACAAAAAGTTAAAAGGACATTATCGAATCTCACTGAAAAGAGCTGGATTTAATCCGATCCCAGACCATGGCCCGATCAGAGCTGGCTCTAACTTTATCCCAATGTAAAGGCTTTAACTTTGGTTTAGGGGTCGTCTCCTCGCTCCTCTCCAAAGTTGAATTGCTTAGCAACTGCTCAGTGGTTGAACTTGATACTGCATTTTGAACGGAAGCTGGCCCTGAAGGAGTTATTAGAATCGAAGACCCTGAACGCTCCCAATTCACTTCCTGAGCCACCGGCCCTTTCACCGGAATCTCCCAAAATCTAGCCGGTGGCAACGGAGGTGGTGGCGGTGGCAGCTTCATTGGCGCAAATTGCTTACGTAGACTCTCCGCTGCTACTGGGGACTTTTGTTTCTGCCCCATAAAACCTGAACTTTGCTGCAGCGGGTTCTGAGTACTGCTTGACACTGGTGATGATGAAGCAGGAATGCTGATGATAGTATCTGAAGACTCAAACTTTATGCTCTTAGGACTCGGGTTTGACATTGAAGATAAACTAGTCGACACGGAATTCTCCGGGGAAGAAGAATTCGAATGCGGTTGCGAAGCAGCTCTTGAATTAAAACTCTTAGACCCAAAAATCTCTCCTTGAATGACTTGAAACTCTCTCGTCGAACTCGATCCCATAGGTACTGGATTCTCATGAAGACTCTCTTTTCTCCCAGAAGACCCTCTTGGAGAAAAGAACTCCTCATCCTCTTCGGTGTCCGAATCATCTTCACCACCTTTATGAGAACTAACAAGCACTTCACCACTCCTATAACTTGGTGTATAATTGTGTTTGGGCAATGGAGGAAGTGGCTTTAGCTCAGGAGAGCCAAGCTTTTCATAAGGAGAGGAGGAAGTACCAATCTTTACACCAGCATTGCTTGAAAACGCGATCTTCTGATGATCATCGAGACCAGTTCGCGAGTTTACTAATGTGCCCAGATAGAGAAACTCGGCACTAGTGTTGGGGATCCCTGGTCTATGAGGAAGTTTTGGAGGCTTAGGTGAGCCATCCGAGGGGATGCTATTTGGCGGGAAAAGGCGAAGACTGTCAGAGCGGGAAATCTTGTCAGAGGTCGTGGTGATGGTGGGATGACGGTGGTGGTGATGACGGCGGGAGTAGACGAGAAAGGCGGAAAGTGCAGCGAGGACGGCGACGAAGAGAAGAGAGAGAGAGATGGAGACGGTGACAACAAGATGATGGCCCGAGAGGGAGGAGGAAGGAGGGTGAGGAAAAAGGAGCGAAGAGATGTTGGCCGGAAAAGATGTGAGGGGGTTGGCAGGTGGTGTAGGAGGCGGTGGTGACTGGACGGTGGGAAAAAATGACTTTTGTGGGTTGGTGGGTGTAGAGGAGAAAGGATACTTTGGTTGTTGAGGTTGGGATTGTGATTGGGGAGACTGTGACGGTGGTTGGGCCGCCGGAGGGACGGCAGTGTTGAGTGGGAAAAGTGGTTGGTGGAGGAGGTGTCGGTGGTGTTGAGTGGCAGTGGTGGTGATGGTGGTCGCAGCAGTAATAAAGAGAAATGAGAAAAGGAGGAGAAGGATTGTTCTGTTTATAGCCATTGTGATGCTTACTCTGTTTTTCTCTGGCGTAACGGTTCTTCGAAACGTTTTGTAGAGAGAGACAAATGACAAAGGTTGAAACTTTTGTCAATCGCGAGTAAACTATGGAAAGAGACGAGGGCTTTATTAAGCTTTGAACGTGAACCTCCAAGGCGGGGAATGAAGAAAAGCTATGGAGTTGCAGAAAAAAGAAACTCTGTTTTCAGTGAGAAATAAGCTTAGGTATGTAGGAAACTCTTGACTAAAAGATTGATTAATGCACAGTTCATCTCTCTCAAGAGTGTTTGCTCCCAACTCAGAGCAAGATAGAGATTGGAGAGACAAGGAGCGGAGAAGTTGCTACATGGTGAAGATAGTAGGGAATAGTAGGAGCAAGAGAATGGTAGTTCAGACTAAAGTAACACGTTAGGCCATTACATTAAAGTTTGCTTCTTTCTCTCCCGTTTGGATTTTCACCTCAAGAAAGAGATGAGAATAATGGAACTCCCTGAACAAAGGAACTTACCAGATAGCTTAACAATAATTGCAGTGGAAGGAGCACACAGGGTAAGTTAAAAGGTTAAAGGAGAGATCTTGGAGAAGATACACCAGAGGTTAAAAGGGTGTCTGAAACTTTTTGGGATTTGCAGAAAATTTTATGTAAGAGATTCTTTGCAATATCATCCACTTTCACTAGCAAGGAATGAGCTGTTTAGGAACAGTGAAAGGAAGAACCATGCACTAGAAAAAGCGAATGCTTTCACACTCTTTTTGGTTGATTTTTGAGTCATGCCTCTGTTTTAGTCAGCTGATTAAGCTACATAGTGCACTGATCGAGGACCGAACAGGCAAACAAACAGAAACCTTTTGTGCTTGTGTGTGTTTTTACTCCGCGTGAAGAATGTTGGCTTAGAAGAACACTTGGATAATATAAACTATTTTATTTCAAATATTTGATTAATAAACTTTAGGGGTGCTTGGTTAAGGGAAGTATTAATAGGTTAAGAATTTAAAAAAAATTGATTAGTTATGTATTATTATCATATAAAAAGACTTTTGATATTTCACTTATAAGGATTACTCTGTACCTCCTGCATATAAAAGCAATCATTAATTACTTTCTTGTCGTTATCACATTTTTTAACATCTTATGCTTGTATTTTGTTCTTGGAAGTGATTTCGACTTTGGGAAGATTGTACCCTTATTAAAAATACAAAACCCATTTTATTAAGAAAAACAAATTGAATTTTTTAAAAATATTTTTATAAAAAAAGAACCAATTTGTCATATTATGCTTTTAATATATTCATGTGTTATTTTTATCAATTTGGATAAAAATAAAAGATAACCTCTTTCATAGCAAAAAGATCCTTTGCTCTGTGATAGAGTGCATAAATGTCTAGAGAAGTCATTCTAAGTGCATTTTTGCA
>JANIHZ010000005.1:10432812-10446098 GCA_027478365.1 Erythroxylum rufum
TATATGTATTAATTTATTAAAATATAGTGAAATATTTAATTTAAATAATTATTATAATCTTATTTATTAAAAGAATTTAATATTTTAATTTTTAATAATTTAATTAAAAATATATCATCTGTCTAAAGCGTTCATGAAAATATATTTCAATTAATTATGAAATAGCAGTATCTATGAAAATGATGTTTTGAGTCAACGTGTAAGATTAAGAGTAATGATGTTCTAATTAAACTTGAAATAACATGCAAGAAAAGAGTACATGCTGTATGTGTACTCGAGTGTTTTTTTTAAGGAAGTCGTACAAAAAATTACACAATAAATCGAAAGAACCTAAGTTTTGATAGATCCTCTAACAAAATATGGTAGCACCTAATGAGTGTAGTAGGAAAAGAAAAAATAACACCAACATCAAAATAACTGGCATAGTTAGTTAATCAATCTGCATATCTGTTACTATCTCGATAAACATGACGATAAATAACCGTTCAATTCTTAGTCGAGTTGTTTTCAACACTATATCAGTAAGAAGGAGATGCCAGCTACTCGTTTGCATTCGAGTGAAGTTTCATTAATTTCTCCTCCTTTATTCACCAAAGGAAGGACTGGTTGCTCTACCCATCATCTTTAAACCTTGATTAAGTGCTAAGTACGACTTTTCATGTACTTATTAATGAAATCCATTAGCATAAAAAGGACTTTTCTTTCTTTTTCATATTTATGGATCATTTTTTGTTCAAAACGTCCTTCTAAAGAGAGAAAAAACGATGTCTAAACCATGCTGTTATCTGAATTTTGGTTAACAAGTATCCTACTTTGTTCATCTAAGGACTTAATTACTTGTAACACTGTAAGCATTTATGTTCGTTCTTGTACTTCAAGGATTAATCTCCGCAATTATTTCGTGATGGAGTGATAACAATGATTAACAAAACATTAAACTTTTCCAAGCAAGGATTTGCACGTTTTCCGTATATTAACCAACAAGCTTTAATTATATGTCCTTTCATTTACTAGTAGCTGACAAATTATTAGTATATTTTTATAATAACAAATCCTTAATTGTTAGGTAAAATTCTAAATATAATAATTAAATAGTATTCTTTTCACAAAATCTTGAAAAAGGCAATAAAGTCGGACCAATTTGAGTTTAAGGATGACAATGAGTTAGCTTCTGTCAAATTTTTAAAATAATTTTAAAAAATTAAAATTATAGAATAACATAATTTTTTAATTGAGTTAAAATTTGAGTTGTCTGAGTCCAGAATTATCCGAAGTCTAACTTTTATAAATAAAATGGTATTATTTTATTAAAAATAATTGAGTCTCAAATTAATTTTAACCTGGGTTTAAATCATGAATTGGTTCACTGAAAATAATAAAATTTAAGCTCCTTAGCTAAAAATTGTCATCCTTACTAGGGTTTGAATCATGAACTGGTTCATTGAAAATAATAAAATTTAAGCTCCTAAAGTTAAAAATTGTCATCCTTATTTGAGTTGAATGCTTCCTTATTCACACTAATTTCTTACAACTAATTAAGTAAAAGCATTCTTGTAAATACTTGGGTAGACAGGCAGGAATACACTCAGAAAAGATTAGAACAAGTACATTAAATGCAAATAGCGAGTTTTAAAATGACTTTTAAAATTGTTTTTTATGATTAAAAAAATTACAGATTTGAATTATATAAATAACTTTTTTATAAAATAAAAAATACATATAATTGATATTTTTTCTTCAACATTCTTAAAATTATGAGCTTTATGATTATTATTGAAGACTTCGTTACAATTGTCGCAGGACCATAACAAGTAAACTATGGGATGTCGGTGAAAAATGAAAATTGGGAAAAAGACAGAAGCAAGTGCCCAAAAGTCATTATAAGCTCGCAGGAGAAAGAGACAAGAACGTGACACAAAAGGTGACCGGACAAATAGCAACTATTACAAATGAAAATAAAATATGAAATAGTAAACCCGTGAATCAAGCAAAAAAATACCAGACTGAGAAGTGAGAACCCACCTGGTCCTGACCATCTTGAGTGCTGGAATGGAAAGCAACTCCCACGATAGATTCAGAGGCCTCCCCAGTCTCCATATGTTTGTACAGTATAGGGTGTCGTGCCAAGTAAAGTATAGTATATTAGTAGTACTATTGCATCATCTCTTTCTTTATGTGTCAAACTCGAACTCACCCCACGTCTACAAATGTCGTTGACAGAATAATTCCAATAACACAGAATGCGTGCATATCATATTATATACACATTCTTTTCACTTCTTTCTTTCTTTCACTCTGATGACAGAAACTCTAGATCACCCTTCCTTTTCCTTCTACTCACCTAGAACGAATGGCTCAGCCAGGTACCACCATCTCAGTATCAGGAGCTTGTTCGTAAGATAAACTGGAAGGAAATAGAACAAAAGGGTACAATGTTTGTCAACTTAAAATAGCAATCTGTTTAATAAAGAGAAAAGGGGGATGAAATCATGATCTAAATTCTAAAGGGACTCTCTTTTCTAGGAGAATTAAGGGGGAAATGGAAAAGAATGGATAAAACGAATATTCTGTTTGAGCAATATCTAAAAGGTACTTATAAATTGGAAAGAAAAGATGATCAAATCCTGTGTTATTCTTTCTTTTCTTTTCACTTTTGGGTCATTTTACTGAAAAGATGTGAAAGGCAAGAAATTTTTGGTTAGTAGTAATTACTGAAACTGTGGTCATTACCCAACAAGTGGCTGCAGATTCATGGACTTGTCTTGGTGTTTGGAAAATATTGTTTGTGACTCGTGGGACCTCATTTTCAAATCAAATTGCTCTCCCCCATCGTACTTTTCCTTCTTAAAGTTCACAAAAACTTATGTTTTTGCCACGGATTTCCTTCTCATGGACATTTCGATTTCAATTTCTAGCAAGAATTTTGTCCTCAACACAACTCCAACGATGAGTTCAATTTGACGACGATGTAGACAAAATCATATGCCTTTTTCTTTGTAGAATGATTATATGAATCTTTATCTCTATAATTAATTATTGTTACATCTGTATATGGGTCTATCGGAAACAATCTCTCTATTATATATGGATAAGGCTGCGTATTATTAGACTTTTCCAACTGCCTCCACTTTATTGCGGGACTTTAAACTGAATGTAACGATGATGACGACATAATTGGAAAATTGTTGGATATGTTTATGTTAGTTGACCATCAATATAAATAGAGGTGATGCATTTCGGAAATAAGAAGACAGCAATCGATCAAGACATTATAGTACACAAAAATGGGTGAGACTGTTGCATCTTTACTGATATTAACGAAGAGAGACTATGATTGACACATACTTATATACAACGCAAAATGAATGTAAGACTATGATTGAGACATTTATACATAGGGACAACACAAAATGAGTGAGTAGTCTGTACATTTTTTGTGTATCAAAAGCCGTGAAGGTGGTGGGGGTCCTTAAATTCAAACAAAGTGCCTAAAAGTACCAAAAATTGAAATCCAAGTCAGACAAAAGATTTGAACTCCCCATGGCAAGCACTAGTGCTTGTAACATGATATAATTGCATAAACTTTATAAAGCAAAAGAAATTGGCATCCACTAGTTTCTGGTTAGTCAATTTTTCCACTACATATATCAGATCTCTTGATAGGTTAAAGCTAATCATGAGGAGATTATTACGTGAACTCACCTGGTATTTTGAACGTGGAAAGGGGATGGATCGCCGATCATGAGACCTTGCTTGCTGCTGAGGCACTGATTGCCATATCTGCATATAACATTACAGCAGCTTATACAGGCTCAAGACCAATATCATGGCCTAAGGGCCTAATGTACATGAGAGTTGTGGACCAAGTAATACCCTTTGGACTTTGTAGTAACAAGTTGATGTTTTTGTCATAGCTGAAATTAATAAAATATTTTAAATTTAAGATATCTGACAATTACATGTAAAATTGATATATTATTTATTTATGTTTTTAAAATACCAATTATTTATTTTCAAATGATAATATTGGTTTTAATAATCACAATATATATTAACAAATAAATTCTAATTTATAAATATAAATATTTATTTTAAATAAAACTTCATTACTATTTTCTAAAAATATCACATAAAATATTGAAATAAAATTAGGTATTTAATTAAACTCTTAAAATTTAAATAACAAATACAAGTGAAATTAAATTCTCTTAAATTATTATTATTGTTATTTGGATTTTTTCTCATGGTCTGTTCTGTTGTGCTCTGAGCCTTCTCTTTCTCTCTCTCTATCTGGTCCCTATATTTTCTCTCCTGTTTCTTTCCCGGCGTTCGGACCCACTCATAGTTTAGACCCTAATCATTTTTTTTTTCAGATTCTTCTTTGATTTTTCGATCTGGGTTTTTGTTCCGCTCAAAGATCAAAATTTTCTTCCAGTGAACTGGATTTTATCATCTGGGTCTCGCGCAGATTTCGGAATGGGTAAAAATCAAGCATACAAAGCTATGCAAAGAGCGAAGGTTGGCTCTAGCTCCGCGGGACCTGTAGAGATTGAAGACGGCATGGTTTGTACCCTTTCATACTATTCATTGTTGATGGAGACTTTCGATTTTTTAACCGATCAATTCGACCTTTTCTTTCACTCGTGTGCTTTTTAAGTTTTAGTTTTTGTATAAAAGTTAGATGCTTTAGATTGAAATCTATTTATTTGGAGACGTTTATGATGTTGTTATGTACTTGTTGGTGAATTTGTTTGTGGCAATGAGTGGGGAAACCAATCATATTCTGCTGGATGGATTCGTTTGGATGCTTAATATTATTCTGCTAATCATCGGTGTTGTACGTTGTAGTTGTAGTTACTGGTTTTGGTTTTGCGCATTATGGTTTCGAATAAGGGATTTGAAAATTAAAGGTGTGTTTTGGCTGTGCCAGTTGAAGGAACTGCTGACTAGACAAGTTCTTCAGATATTTATTAGCAGTGTTGATTTGTATTACTGCTATAATTTTGGTTCTTTATGATCGTAGATTGGTTCCTAGGTTGCTGATTTTTTTACTTGTTAGTAGACAGGCTTATGATGTTTGGATTGCCTTCATGCTAGGATTTAGAACTACGTGGATGGGGCTAACTCTTTACTGAAACGGAGTTTATTTCATTTAGCAAAGACAATAATAATAGTAGCTCTTCTCAGTAAACATATTGGTGTAAGTTATTACCTGGCATTTTCAGCTCTGACTGAATTAGTTGATCATTGAAAGGCTTGAACCGTATCAAGAATTATGCTGATGATTGATATCCAATTGGGCAATCTAGTGGCTTTTATAGTGTGGATGACACCTGCTTGTCTTTTTCTTTGCAACTCTTATTCCTGGAACATTTCTGATGAGGAGAGTCGCAGGTGGATGGTTCTTTTCATTCACCAGAGTGGCATGCTGCTCGTTTGGCTAGCCTTAAAACCTCACACACTATTACCTGGGAAGAATTCAAAAAGAAGCAAAAGGTAGCTTGTTGGATATGCCTTATTTTTCTTCACTCACTGTAGCATATTTTTATTTTTTCATTACTAATTGCCATCTTGGTTTGAGCCATATTTGTTTGTATAATTGTTCCACCTACACAAACATAAACTTATATGCCTTGTCACAAAGGCAATCTGATTAGACTTGTCTGCCAACTTTCAAATTCTCAGTATTACATGCCCAGTACACATGGAAATGGAATGATATATCAAAAGCTGCACAAAACATTTTCTAGAACGTTTTCCATGGGCAACTGATTATAATAGTTTGCCAACTTGTGTCGTAATATGAAGTTTATGGCCTAGTAAGAAAAATAAGATCTATGATAACAAATGAAAGGAAATTACTTTTAACAAAACAATATCATGAGATCTAGCATAGTTTTGGTGAAAGGTTGTAAGTGATTTTGCTGTAGCAGAGTTATTTTGCATCTCTATCTGTTTGCTGAAACATTTTTCTGGACCTAGGTCTCAATATGGTAACTCATATAGGCTGTGATGATTACACCTTTCAGTTTGTCTATCTTCTAGGCTTTTGTAATAAAGGCCTTCTTATGTATGTTGATTTATATCATTTGATGCTACCCTTATGTGCCGTAAAACATATTTTGGATTTGACTTTACTCTTCATGTACAGGAAGATGAAATGAAAAAGGAGGAACTTGAAGCAGATAAAGACAAGATGATGAAGGAGTACAGAGCACAACTAGATGCTGAAAGAGCACACAAACTTGCCCATGGGAAGAATCACTCCCACAGCAAGTCTAAACGTCGTAAAGGTATGCATGAAACAGCTCTGAAATATCATATCATGTTATGTGATTACTAGTGATTTGTGTAGTGATGAATACAAGATGTGTGCTGCAGATAGGAAGGACAAGGATGTGAAGAAACGTAGCAGAAAAAAGAGAAAGGTGCTTATATATTCATAGTATCGATAATTTGTTGAGTTGCATTTACCAGAAAATACATTTCTGAAAGTTTAAGCCTTCGCTCTTTGATTTAGTTGCTTGATTTTGTATGAGAAAAAAATTAGTTCCATCTTTTGTCCATGCCTGTCTGTTCTCTAATAACGTTCTTATGGACTGTTTATGTTATCTATTTGTGCAAATGATGCTTTCTTGAACTAAGAAAGAGAATTTTTATTGAATGTATTAACGCTTATGTTGTGCTACAAAAATTATCGAATCCATTAGAACTGAGCAACCAGTAATATAAAGTACCAAGTCGGAAAGGGCCTCTGGTAATTCTGATTCATACTTTCCAAGTTTATTATAATCCATCAACTTTTTTCGTGTTTTGAAGATATTGTGAGATTTAAGTTGTAACATTTAATCAGCTGTATCACATTTTATAGAAATGTAACCTGATTTTGTTCCAAGATTGATACAATCTAAAATTAAGTTGACCATGAACTTTTTTTGGTCTTTGAGGTGGATAATTACTGCCATATGTTTGTCATGCCTTTAATTCTGATCTATTTCGGTTCCTTATGAGATCGCTTGGTTGCAAATAGATGCGTATTTATTTTAAGTTCCTTATGTCTTTATCATACCTTTTCTTACAAAAATGCATTAGTTTGACTTGTTTTCTTTGATACATTGATTCCTGAAAGTTATTGAAATGGAATCTTACGAATATCATTAAATTCCACTGTACTTCAAGTTCCCTGAAAGTAATTCCTTAAGGATCTTATTTTAAAATAAAATTTCAGCATTCAAGGCGGGGATCTTCAGAGTCTAGCTCTTCTAGTTCATCCTCTGATTCGTCAACTAGCGATGATGAGAGAGAATCAAGAAGATCCAAAAAGTCTAAGAGATCAGAAAAAGGAAAAAAAAGTAGATCAAGATCCAAGCACGCCAGTAGTGATGATGAAGGGGCTGATGGCCCTGTTCCTCTGTCGAGATTCTTTGGGAGCACGAAGAGTTAGTAGCATGGTGATCCAATAACTCATGTTCTTCCTAAAGGGGAGATTACTCTTTCCTTTCTCTTGTATTTTCATTTTATTTGATATGCTTGTAGCAAATATTGGCTGAACGTTCGTCTTCCTTTCGTCTCCCAAAATGAAGTTAGCATTTACAAAATTCAGCTTGGACATTTTTACGTTAGGATCCCATAACATTTCTGTCCGTACAATGTGCCTCAGTTACATGGTATGACTTTTGCGTCTTATGTAACTTCTGACTTCCCAGTATGTCACATTCCAACTTTTAAATGGCCTTATCTTGCCAAAAACGATTCATTTTGATGGGTCAGTAAGATCATTCAAGTGCCAGTCCATCCATATAAAGTTTCATTCACAATGTCCAACACTCACTCTGTACGTTAGTGGTGATTTCAGAAAGCACCATCCCATCACCTTGTGAACCTTCAACTATTCAATGGCCTTGTCTTGCCAAAAACAATGTTTAACTTTCTGCCTGAATCTCCAGTGTTTAGTTCACTCCTCGTAGAGAAGGAAAAGAAAAGGAGACAAATCTGCAAATTACCACATGCCCTTAATCTGGGTGTGAGAAGGATCGTTTGAAGTTGGCTTCATTGAATTGAAAATATAAAGGGCAAAAAGCAACAGATAGCAGGATAAATGGTACACCATTTAATGGTTCTTGTTCCTAAAATCAGCCCTCAATTCAACATTCTAATCCAAGGAGCACCCAGTTTAGAATGGAACATATATGTACACGAAAAAAAAGATATTAAAATTTTATGAGCAACGAAATCCACACTGTTAAAACACATGAAAAAACGTCTGAACTTGTCATCACTGATTCTGATACTCGGGATTGAATGCAAGACCTTCCCGATATATAAGCTCCTTCATTTGTTCTTCAGTCAGTGCATGCTGCTCAAAGTCAAAGCTGAAGGGTGTCATGCAGACTGGCTCATCACTTATGTCATGTAGCGATGTCAGGTAGGGATGGGCAAGGGCACCCTCAACTATAACAGATAAACAAATAATCATTCGGACCCCATGCAGGATATGAAAAATACATGAAATAAAGAGAACCTTTAAATTATCATGTAGAACAAAAAAAAAAAAAAAGAAATCATCATCCAGCATCATTAGACATTCAGACTAACTTATGATGTTACTTCAACTGGTGACAAAAAGATCATGGAGACATGCGGAAAATCAGCAGTTGTATACTGTATTTTTGCACTATTATTGATCTCTGAGCCTAAATGTATAAGAACATAAAATAAAAGAAAAAAGCAATTCTATCACTAGTAAACTTTAAGCCTGACGAGCAGCAAGGCTTTCGAAGTAATACAAAGATGTAAGCTAGAGCACAATTTAGCAGAGTTCAATAAGGGTGATCATAGTCGCTAAATGACTGCAAATCTACAATCAAAATGATATTTGCACCCATCTAACTTTAAAAGGGTCCCTAAATTACTGAGTTATACTCCACTAGATTCAAATGGCTAACTGCTGCAATTGGCCATCTAATCAAGTAACAGAGACACCTCTTAGGAAAATATCATCGATATAACAAATAAATGATAGAACTGACAAACATGTTATGGTCAAATTTGTGGCCATTTGATAAATGATGGAATAGTAAAGTTACTTCACTCCAGTTATGAAAGATGTAAACCAAATAAACAAATTATGCTGCTGAAGAAATAACAGCGGAAAACACATTCACCTGTGATCCTTATTCTGGGATCAAATGTTAACATTTTCTCTACAAGATCAATAGCTTCTGGATGGACATTTGGGAACTTCTCGGTTAATGATTGACGGTGATAAAGAGGAAGTTGTCGAATGTATCTCTTTGCATTTTCATTCAAAAATCCCAATTCAGCTTCTGCCGGAGTGCCAATCAACTGCAGGATTTAGCATCTGTTAATTCATCTCCTAAAATTGCAAAGCTTAGCTTCTAAATTCATGCGACTGAGACCTAAAGTTTTCCAGAAAATTAGGGCATATTAAGAGAATTGTTTAATTACCTCCATGACTAAACGTAGCTGGTGCACATAATCTCTACCAGGAAACAGGGGCTTCCTATCCATCAGTTCCATGAAAATACAGCCCACTGACCATACATCAATAGCAGCAGTGTAATCTGAGGAGTTTAACAGCAACTCTGGTGCACGGTACCATCTTGTAACAACATATTCTGTCATGAAATCAGTTTCTGATGTAACCCGAGCTAGACCAAAATCACAGATCTTTAAGTCACAATTGGCATTCAAGAGAAGATTGCTAGGTTTTAAATCTCTGTGCAGGACATTTGCAGAATGTATATATTTTAATCCACGGAGAATTTGATAGAGGAAGTACTGCAGAAACCAATAAATAAAATCAGTTTGTTTGGCTCTGCAAAGTTGTTAGGAAAAAAAAAGGGATAAGAAAATATGAAAAAAGAAAACAGTGAAGATATATGACATCGGTAACTGGTAACAAGCAGAAGACTGTTTGAGTTGAATTCACAAAAACCATGTGGTTATTTTGATGTTCAATTTGATGCATGTATTTTTTAGTTCAAATTTCAGGACATTTGATGAGAGTGTTGACTGTTTAAAATTCCGCAATTCTATGTTAAATGATTACAATGTTGTATTTGGAAGGGCTGAAAAAAAGGATTTGAATAGGGGCTAAACCTGTCATTAATCACATACTTACAGAACCAGCTTGAGCATGCAATAGAAGCTACAAATTGTTTAAGGGTAATCAGAAAATAGACAGCGAAAAAGTACAGCAGCACTAAATCTCTCAGATCTTGGCCTGCTCAAAATTCTCTATATTTAGTCAACCATGTCCTCTCCAAACTAAAGTACACAATGTTGGACACTTATCTGCCACTCTTTATCGACTTTGAACAATACATTATCACAGAAAAGATATAGAAGTTGATAATGTGAAAATCAACAACATTCTCAAATAAAAAGTGCCTCCCCTATGCTTCCATACAGCTGATTGGTAATATAATGTTAAACAATGGTTAACCTGCC
The DNA here is from genome assembly GCA_027478365.1 of Erythroxylum rufum. Taxonomy (NCBI): domain Eukaryota; kingdom Viridiplantae; phylum Streptophyta; class Magnoliopsida; order Malpighiales; family Erythroxylaceae; genus Erythroxylum; species Erythroxylum rufum. The sequence continues at coordinate 10,443,286 of JANIHZ010000005.1, forward strand.
TTGAGAAAGTAACAGCCCATCTAAGACTCACATACACAAAGTGAACATTAGCTGTACGGTCAGAGCAACCAGAGTTAAATACATGTTAACAGTTGGGATCTTACTAAAGAGATGTATATTCTGAGTCCGTTAACTTAATTGTAAGTTCAACTGAATATCAAGGAAAATGCCACTTAATTCAGGAGAAAGCTAATTGTCAAGCTACTGAACAGTGAAAATGTATAAGCACAAAAGATTCAAAACCCTCAACATCAGTTACTCAAGGATGAACTCTAGGTAAAGGGAGAGAACCAATTCCACATAGCAACATTACAGCTTCGAGTTCAAATTTATTTTTTACTTTTCATTTAGCACATTATTACATGAGTTGTATGGTGTTCTTGTATGAAAAACTAAATCTACAGTTAAATAGTTGAAGTATAAGAAAATTCTGCTTACAATTAAAAAGCAAAGCAAACAAATATTTAATGCCAACCTGGCAGTGCTCCTCTGATAATGCCTGATTAGAGCGAATGATCTGATGCAGGTCAGTGTCCATTAGCTCATAGGCCATGTAAACATCGTTAAATGATTCTCTTTGGGGTGGGGGGATTATGTCCCTGATTGCCACGACCTGAACCACAAAAAAAGCCTGTAATCATTAAAAGGGAACTTCTAGAAGAATCATAGGAATCATTTTAGTTAAAATACTCTCCGAAAAGTATTACAGAACATAACTTCATTAATCTCTCAAACACCCAACTTATTTATTTAACCAAGTAAATTAAAGGTTAAGAAAAGTAATTCAAAAAATTGTTTCATTGAGCTTATATTGGAATTTAATAAGTCATATTAGACCTAATTTCAACTTTAAACATACGGAAGCCAAAGTTCAACTGTTAAATTATTCCTTTGATCATTTACTCCCATATTAGTGTCAAAATTTAATGTAAAACCCAAAAATCAACAACTTCGTGAAAAATGATATTTTGCGAATACAAGCACACATATCATTAAGAACAATCTCCACTCCTCATTTCTAATTTGTAAATTTAATTCAATAAAGTGCCATGTGCTGGAAGAAGCTCTAGTAGTGAGCCACAGATATCAAAAGCAATTGACCATTTTACATGTTCTTTTCATTCTCATTCAATAATAAATTTCATATAACAGCTTTACATGTGAATTCATACTACAAGTTTGTTTCCCTTTGGAATGTTCATACATAAAGTAACATGCAAAAATTTCTTTCCCATACAGGACTGGTCAGAAAACACACGAAGCTCCATAAGTGGAACTCAAACTTCACATACAAAGAATTTTAACTTTCATGTTAAAGTAATGCTAACGGCTAATAACGTCCATCCACCAAAAATAGTCATTTGTAAAGCACATATTTCCGATCATAAAAGGAATCTATGTTAGTTTTAGGAAGCAGCATGATTGTTTGCATCGTCAATTCTACAATATATGAAAGTAAGTGATCCCATAACTGACGAAGTCAACTTGGTTTTCACCTTCTATGTAATAGATTGCACAATGCAGACAATTCATATTGCTAATTGAAGGAGAAAAGACCTAAAGTTATTTGTATACTGATCTAAAATGTAAATGAACCAATAACTAATCACTCACTGACGTTTTCATGATCCATATGCCGAAGTAATTTGATCTCCCGGAGAGTTCTCTTGGCATCAATCTTGTTATCAAATGCATTAGCTATCTTCTTTATGGCCACATGCTCTCCGGTCTCTGAGTTCAACGCCGAGCTAACAAAAAAACAAAGAAAAGCAACACAAACTTTCTGTTAACTAAACACTTAACTTCTTCCATTTAGCTCAACCATATTAGTTCAAACTTCAAACTCATGAAGAAGTAATCTGCCTAAAAAATTACGGAAAGAAGCCTATCAAATTATTCAGTAAACGATATACATAAAAGAAGCAACAGAAAGAACGCAAAAAGGAGAACTTCTAAAGATTTTCTCGGAAATGATAAAGCAAACATTTCCAAAAACGGAAACTCCAAAAGTTGACCCAAAAAAATTGAAACCCTTTACGCCAAGGCATACTATTACAAGTTAAAGTAGAAAAACAAAGCGAGGGAGTGAGAGAAAGAGTACCAAACGATGCCGTATGCGCCTTTGCCGATGGGCATAATCGGAGGCTTATACTTAGCAGTGACCTCAAAAATGTTACCGAATATGTTATACTGTATAAACCTCCCACCGTGGCTGAGCGTGGCCGGGATATTTTCAATCCCGCCGGCCATAGCCTGTGGAGGTTGCGGCTGCTGTTGAGGCTCCGCCGCGTCCTCCATCTCGGTGTCAGGATGTTGCCCCACCGCTCCTCCTCCTCCGTCCATCGCCGGTGGACTGTGTGTTAGGGTCCGATTGGTTTCTTGGTCAACAGATCTAAAGCTGCTCTCTCCTCTTGGCAGAGGGTCTTTCTTTGCGACTGTTTTTCTGTTATTCTTTTGTTAATTATTGTAGTTTTCTTTTGGTAAATGACACGTGGCGTACTGGAAATGTTGCTTTTTGTAAAACATGAAGAGATATAAAATCATGGGCTTATTTTGTTAACAATTAGTTTAGGTCATATGGTTTGATGAGAGTGGTCAATTCAAACAAGGAAGTAGACTTCACTTCGATTTAAGGCTTCCAAGTTTTTAGGGCAGATAAATAATCAAAAGACAAAGATAATGATTGATTAGATTCAGTGACTTCAAGAGCCCATTTTTTAAGTCAAATAGCAAGTTTTGTAGGGGTGAGCATTCGGGTAATTCGGGCCGAAATTTCACTGTTCGGGCCCGGCCCGAATTACCCGAAATTTTTT
>JANIHZ010000005.1:10472603-10485818 GCA_027478365.1 Erythroxylum rufum
TTCTTTTTCTCTCCTTTCCTTTCCACCAACGACACTTTCTCTCTCTTTTTCCCTCCAATTTCGTTTTCTCTTCTTCTATGTAAGCCACTCTTTTCTTCTCTCTTTTATACTCTTAATGATGCTAAAATGTCCAACTTACCCTTACTTATTAGCCTAGGTTCTTACATCCTTAAGTGACATGCCCAAAATGCCCTTTATGCTACTTATCACTTTAACTTTAATTCTCTTAACTCATGTCACCTAACCTCATTCACATTAACATGTCAATTAATTCTAACATAAATTTATCTAGCAAGATCCCAAAATAATTTAATCATGCTTAATCAAATAAAAAAAATTCGGGGCTAACAGATTGGATATTTAGATTCAGATTATGCCGGTTGCATTGATACTAGAAAGTCCACTTTTGGCTACCTTTTTCTATTAGCTGGAGGGACTATTTCTTGGAAAAGTACGAAGCAGTCTATCATTGTTGCGTCCACTATAGAAGCTAAATTTGTAGCATTTTTTGAAGCTACAATTTAAGGATTATAGTTGCGAAACTTTATTTTAGGACTTGGAGTTATCGACATTATTGCCAAACTGCTGAAAATTTATTGTGATAATTCTGTAGCAGTTTTCTTTTCAAAGAACGACATGTATTCTAAAGGTGCTAAATATATGGAATTATAATACTTATCTGTTAAAGAAGAAGTTCATAACCAAACAGTGTCAATTCAACATATTAGCACTAATTATATGTTGCAGATCCTTTAACGAAAAGATTGGCACCTAAAGTCTTTAAAGAACATGTTAAAAGAATGAGTATTATGGGATACCATTGTTGAGATTTATGATATTTGTATTTTGACTCTGCGAGTTCACTTGTGTTTATACTTTTGTCAATCCTATTTTATAGTATACATTTATGAATAAATTATGTTTATAGGATTTGTCTTTAAATAAGACATTATTATTGGACCATTAATGTGTTTCTTATTTATGGATCTTATTGAATAAAGCGCTAATATTATAGTAAGTGGAAAGAATTATGTCGTTTATTTTTTTGAGAATTAATTATATCGTTTGTTAAGATGTGAAACCGCTAAGACTCTTATAAGTATCTTTGTTTGATTGTGATTTATGATGTAATTAACATTAAACAATTTAGCAAAGTTTATGCGTAAAATGTTTATTTATTAAACCATGATATAACATTTTTTAATTAATGAGCCAAGTGGGAGAATGTAAAACATATAGATTATATGTAGCTCATTAATAATTATGGTTTTTAATAATGTTAAGCGCTAACTGTTTGATGGGAAAATTTATATATACCCATTTAATAGAAACTGGTTCTCTCGCCCGCCCTACACGCTTCTTGTTATGTTTTTACCATTAGAAAGTAGGATTATTGAGGGATAGAGGAGAGAGATCAAGTTTTTTTTTCGTATTTAATCACTTTGAGGGTTTTTTTCTTTCTAAATTAAGTTTAAACTAATACCATGAAACAAGGTATGTAATTTTTATTTTATATTTTGGTAAAAAACATAACATTCTAAGATCTGAGTTATAGGACTATTGCAATTATGTCTGTGCAGTAAATTATATTTACATGTAAAACTCGGGAAGTTCAAAATGTTAAGAGTTGCCTAGTGCATAAGGTTCTCTGCTTTGTGAGAGTCGAAAAAAGGTCATTAATTATACACAATCTTCTTTTTATATTTTTATAAAAAAATTGTTTTCGTGAATAGAACTCTTGACCTCCTAATCACCTAGAAGTAACTTTCAAAATGTTGTAATAAATAAAGGTGATACTCAGCCCAACTTTTTGGTCTGTAAATTCAGATTGATTTTAACTTTAACAATCTTTTATCTTTTAAATTTAAAAGTGAGTTATTCATAAAGCAATTACATGTTTGTAAATGGTTTATTTTTATTACTTTTTAGTTTTTTGCATTTTAGAAGAAAACAATTAGTATCCAAGTTGCTTCTAATGAATGATGGGTGGCGAGTTGGATTAGTATTCGGATGATATGAAATATCAAATCCAAAAGAAGTCCCCACTATAAGAACGAGAGGCATAGAGGAGCCAATGAGATGACGCTCACATGCATTGACAAGCCACACCCACACGATTCTCCTCGCTCATATCTTCTATATATTTACTTCACAGCACACGTTGCCACACAATATCCAATACCCATTTCTCAGTTTCTCATGAATTTCGTTTCTCTTGTAAGAATCATCTCTCCATTTCGTCAAAATTTCCGTTTGTACCTTCTTTTTTCTCCTGGGCTTAACTTTTCGAGGAATCCTTCATCAGTGGTTCTGATCTTAGTTCAGGAACCACGTAAAGAATTGTTCTTGTTATTGTCTGTCTGAATGAGCCTGCTTTGACTTGACTTGTTGGCGTAGTAGAAGTTCAAAACATTTGTTTCAGGGAACTGTGTTGTTCAATCAGTATTTTCTATTTCTGTGCCATTGTTAGTTGTATTGGAAAAGCTATTTAAAGATATAATTACCAACTTACATGAGAATGCGGTCAAGTGGGTTTGGTATCATTGAAGCCTTTTTTATTTTATTCAGTTCGATCAACATTGAATCATCTGTTAAGAGAATGAAGGAGAGAGGTCATGTGCTTTTTAGGAATGTATGTTGGATGGAGTCTCTTTCATCTCGTAGATTGCTCTAATTATTGCACTCCTAAATTTGTTTGTGGGAACTAAAGGGAATTTTGACAATTCAACTCTCGAGGTACTGTTGGAAATTCAAATGACTTTCTTCCAGTGAGCTAAGTTCGATGTAGATTCTTTCTCTGTTTCTTAGTTTTGATGAAATTCGAGATTGATATGTCAATTTTTTTTAGTATAGTTAATTTCCTTTTTTATATAGCAGATAATGAGTGCTTGGTAAATTTTCTTGAAGAGCTGCGTTTGAATTGACAACAAGAAGATGTTGCCTGTTTGCTCCACCACTCCATGCTGCTCGTCTCATTCTCAGGTAAGATTATGGTTTCTAACTCACCTTTTTCTCATAGTTCTCTAGGACTCCTTTTTCTCTCAAAACCTTAGGTTATTTATGATTCACGACCTATTTCTTTGAGTTCTTCAAATTACATGGCTTAGAAAGTACAAAATTGCTATGCTCTCATATAGCCCTTGGGTTGGCCTTTCGAATTTGCTTCTTTCTGGTAAGTAAGACTTGCTTTTTGATCACGTTATTTTAACAAAATTCCCTGTCTTATGTGCCATTGGTGATGAAGGCATTTGCGTAAGGGCAACATATTTGTTATAATAATAAGGAAGAAAAGAAAATTGGATATGAAGGTTCTTCAACTTATAGAGATCAGCTCCATAATTAAAGAAAAGATACTTGGGTATGGAGGTTCTTCTAGAGAGGAGACCATTTAGAATTTAAAACTTAATTAGTGAAAATCTATAATTAGTGAAATCTTTAAGTAATAGCTGCTAATTGTATATGTCTTGAACTGTTGGGTTGTAATATCTCTCAAAAGAGTTGTTGAGTTGTGCTTTTGTTCATGTATCTAAAAATGTAACTGTTGCAGATTTCGTTTCATGGAGCTTTCCGACCCTTTGGCTCTTTCTCAAAAGATTTTGAGTCCAGATGGATTTTGGAAGAGAGAGTTGGTTTTGGATCGTCAAATGGGTTGCATATGCAAGGTGTATCCTTTAGAACCCAAGCTGCAAAGTCCCTCTACTCTGATGTTTTTGACTCCAGTGAACAATCAGTGTTTGTGGACTCCATTAAAAATGTTTCCTGCTCAGATGAATTGAGTGATGCCAGATGCAAATTATATGGCAATTGGGGTTCTTCGGTTGGGGCAATAAATGAAATGCAAACTAATGGAATAGAAAACCTAAAAAACGTGGAGACCTATAGCTTATCTGCCATGGAACAGGAACTTGGAAATTCTTTAGAGCAGTCAGCTGAAAATGCAGAGATATTAATGGGAACTGTGGAACCTCAAACTGTGTTAAGCACTGAAATAACACCAGAAAGTCCCAATTTGGGATCTGACTCAATTGGTATGATTGGTGATTCATTATCAGAGACAAAGGCAAGTTTTGATGATTTTTTAGCAGGGGTCACTGACTCCATTAGCAATTCAGTTAGTAAGGGAGAGAATGCTGTGAAGAGCACAGTAGATACAATCAATTCATCAGTAGCATCCATTACTAAAAATGCTTCTGAAGCAGTGGATAATGCCTGGAGTAAAATTTTTTCATCTTTTGATCAAACTGGAGAGTTAGCAGGCAGTCGTTTGACTAATGTTTCTGGTGGCTTGACTGAAGCTGCTAGTAAAGCTGCTACCATTTCTGTAGATGTTTTAAGAAGCACAATTGTTGCAGTTGAAGATTGGATTAGTAAAGGGTCTTCTCTTATTGTTTATTCTTATGGAAATGTTAAAGAACTGCTTCCTCCGCAGATCAAGGACACACTGAATCTATCCGAAGAAAAAGTAATTCAAATATATACACCAATTGGTTCTGCTGTTCAACAGGTATTCAGATCTCAGGGGGACATTTTCTGTTCCTTACTGATTTTCGGGTGATCCCATTGAGACATCTGTGATGAGATTTTTTAGCACTTGCATATAGCATGAAATGAATAATTGTTTCTGTAATTTCTTTTTGCTATCTTGATAAATTGAATCCAGAAGCCGTGCCATAATTAGATTGGTCCATCTAGGAACCATTCTTGTGGGAAGAGTTAGTTACTGCTTTTATGCTGAAGGAATTTTTAGTTAAAAAATAATGATAGAAACCCATGGTGAATCTGCTCCTCTCACTTTGCCATAATAAATGATACTGAATTCATATGCAATAAACAGATTTATGTCGGTATTGAGGGATTGGAGAGAAGTCTTGGCTTAGATCCTAATGATCCAGTTGTACCAGTTGTTCTAGCCGTTGGGACTTCAGCTACTTTGTGGTATAAATGTCCTTTTGTGTATTTAGGATTCTTTGTCTAACATGCATTCTTCGTGAAATTTAAATCTCTTTTCAGATCTGTATAGGGTCTGTTATTGGGCTTGGTCTTCTAGTGGCTACTCTGGAGATTTATCTCCTGAATCAACATTAGAGCTCTTGACTGGGAAGGATGATGCTGTGCTCATTGATGTCCGGCCTGAGGCAAGAGACTGCAAATCTTACTGGCTTATTTTACCAATTGACTGTGTTAAAAAATTCTTGTATCTGCATGACAGAGGCTGGACACTGAAATTCTCACCATAGGCCTAATTTGTTGCGATGCCTGTACTCTTATATAATATTTTACTTTTTTAGCTTTCTCTACAGATGGTAAAGCTATTTCCAATGTGGACTTCTATTATGTGCTTAGTGATATGATTTCAACTTTGTCTTGGGTTACTTCCTTTTCAAGATTATGAGAGAGAGGAATGGTATTCCAGACCTTCGAAGAACAGCTCGATTTCGCTATGTGAATGTAACTCTGCCAGCGGTTAGTTTGTATTTCTACTGCTAATTTAAAGCTGTGATTTGGTGGACTATATGCTTCTCAAGTATTGGGCCCAATAAATTCAAAGAAAGGGCTGCTAAAGTTTTATATTGCATTTCTTTCACTTTACATACAGGTTGATGGGCCGGTAAAGAAGTTGGTAAAGGGTGGTAGAGATCTTGACGATGCCTTACTTGCTGCAGTTATTCGTAATTTGAAAGCTATTAAGGTGTGCAGCTTAACGTTTTCAGTGGCTTGCCCTTAAATAATTAAGCTTTGTAAGTAGTTCCATATTTGGTCTAACACGTTCTATCATGACATTATTTCCGTCTAGGACTCGAGAAAATATTTTCAAGAAACTTCTCTTCCTTGGGATTTCTTCAAAATGCATCATTTTTTTGTTGCAAATGTCAACACAAAATATACTACGATAACTTTAGTTCCATTTGTCACTCCTACGAGTAGCTTATAATTGGTTACTAAAGTATTTTAAATCATTTCTCAGAATTTTGTGTGTGGAATCTATATGAATACTCATGTTTTATTTGAGTGATTAGTGTATCTTATTTGACATGAAGAAAATCTAAATTTTCAATTTCATACATCATCTGCTTGTTATGTTTGTACTTTGGATTCTAGCTTTAGGATTGTTTTCTAACATTCTTTTCCTAATACCTGTAGGACAGGTCAATGGTTATAGTTATGGACGCTGATGGCAATAGTTCGAAAGGCATTGCAAGATCCTTGAGGAAACTTGGGGTCAAGGCAAGTACTATGCTATCTCTGATATTTATTTTTATTTATTCGAGCACTTAGGATTAGAGACTACAATAATTAGCATTCTGTTAGCCATTTATACAACTTAAGGAATGAAGTTATGTTTGTTGAATATGAAGTCAACAATGACTACGCGTTTACAAGCTACATGCTCAACTTTTGCAATCTGGAATTTCCATCAAATTAGCACACTGAAAATTGTTGCTTATGTTCGACATGACAGAGAGCATACTTGGTTGAAGGTGGTTTCCAATCTTGGGTAAAACAAGGCCTTCGAATTAAGGAACTTAAACCTGAGACAACACTTACCATACTCAATGAGGTACTAGCCGATAATTACTGCACATTAGAAATATCTAGGCATTGGCAGTTCTAGTAACCTTTTGTCAATTCTGGTGGAATATATTTTATCCCTTGATATGGAACTTGTATCTTTTATGGGATCGCTTAAATAATTGCTTCAATCCATGACTGCAATCATCTGAATCAGTCAACCAAATATCTGCACTGTATCTGTTTTTAATGCTTTCTCGCCTGTCAAAAGTAAATTCATTGATATTAGACACATCCTGAACAGGGGCACTTGCTAGACAGGTCTCTGTTCAGAGGGTTATGTCTTTAGAGTGAACCATAAAACTTTGCTAGATGTTAATGTTAAAGAACTTTAGCTGTTATGTCTCCCAGATGCTGCATCCCATTGTCATAGACCCATACTGTACCTTCACTTTCTCGGATGCCTACTTCCTTACTGCTCTAACTACAGTTAAACACTGGGATTAATTTCAGGAAGCAGAGGCAATACTTGAAGAAATCAAGCCTTCACCTGTGCAAGCCCTCGGTTATGCAGTGGTATGACAGGTTACTTTTGTGGGATAGTGAATTACTGCATTTGGAACTCTGTGCCATAGTTGATGTCTCTTAATATTGCAAAACAAAGGCAGACCCTCACTCACAGGCCCACATCCATTTCTACGCTCATAACTTAAAAGAGAGTATGGATGGAGTTTTTCATGTCTTGGGTAAATTTTTAGATTAAACTTCGAGACTTTTTACCCTGGAAGATCTGTTGCATGAGAACTAAAGCATTCCTGCTGTGCACCTTCCAAGTATTTAATATGCTATATTATCGTTTGGAGCAGTCTTAGCTGGTGATGCGTATTCATCTGCATTTGTTACTGACTATACCAATTTCTTCTTGGGCAGGGTCTTGTTACAGCTTTGTATGCACTACTAGGTACGTAATTTTGTCTTCCTCAAAAATCTCCTCACTAGGTTGAATGAGGGAAAAGTAAATATTTATTTTTGTTCTTCGTTTCTCTTTTAATTTTGAAGAGGACCAAAGTGTAACATTCCTTGCTTGAACCTCTTGATGATGTTTCACAATAGTGAACTTATTCGAAGAAGAATACATTTTTCACTTGCATCCTTGCAAACTGAAAATAAATTTTGTTTCAGAATGGGAGAAAACATTACAAGTCATTGGAATTTTTGGTCTTGGTCAGGTATGTAGTCTTCCCTGTAATTGTTCTTTGGTCAATTGTTCTAGGATATTGCTACTCTCTGCCAAGTGAATGCATGATTGACTTCTCTGCGCCCTGAACGCTGAAGCTTTACCATTAGAGCGCTAGCTGTTTATGTAAGCGGGTCCATGTGATAAGAGAGACAAGTTGAGGTGTGGGGCAGTAGTTAAAAGCCGTCTCAAGTTGTTGTATTATTGCTAATTATTACTATCAATTATCAAATGGGTGAATTAGCATTTCTATTGAATCTTTCTGGTAGAAATCCTCGTGCTAGGGGTTCTTCATCTGCTTCTTGCAAATGTTATATTTGGTGTTGTGATTCCTAATTATTGGTTCCTTGTCCTTGATCAGACCATTTATCGACGGGTTGCTTTATACGAAAATCCTAAAGATTTTAAGCAAGATGTGAGGTAAAATCTTATTCACAGGTTCATGTGTATGCAATCAATAGTATTGAGGAAATCTTTTATAACACTTTCTGACAACTGACGTACATTATTCATCTACTTTATCGACAACTTTTCCAAAAGGCAGGATGAATGATATTTGTATTACTGATTGAAGAAAAGAAATGACAAAGGTTAGAGTTTTGGACATGGTTGGAGCCAGTAAGAGAATCGGATTACTTTTAGCCATGGGAAAGGGTAGTGGGACCTTAAGACCTAGATTGAACTGTTTTATAGCAGCCTTATCTTAGTGTATTTTGATTCTTAATACTTCTGCCATTGCTGATTTATGGTTTTCACAGCCATTGCTGAATGTTCCAACCCCGTCCTATTTATAGCAGTTGCCTTAATCAAGATTGCCTTTTCCTTAACTGAACATTTTTTAAGAAATCTTTTGTCATTGAGTTGGATAGATCGTAGCTAACTGATCAAGCTTTTTCGGTAGTTGAACTTTCAATTAATTGAAGTTTCTAATGTGTTTATGAAGGCGGTTACTTGCTCCCGTTCGACTTGGAGCTCAGGCATTTTCATGGGCTGCTGGCAAATTAGAAACAAACCGCCTTGGCCTCCCTACTTCACCTTCATCTTCTGATGTTCAAAACCGGGTGCTGCAGGCTGCTGCAAAGCATGAATCACAACCACCTGATGTGGAAGGAATTCAAAATCCATCTCCTGAATCAGCTGCCTCCTTGAGTGATAATGTAGACTTATCGGAAGCATAGGCGTTGACCTTTTACTTAACTGAGTTCCACAATGTACAAAGTTCCACAATGTACAAAAAATAAGAACAACTTGGTGACTGACCCCTCCTGGAAAACAATCTCTCTCCATTAAGTTAAAATGACTCAGCAGCAAGTTTTGTATATGGGCTCACGTCAACATCTTCAATTCAAGAGAAATACTGTTTCTCGCTATATGTGATAACTCGTGAGTGAAAACCATTTATTTTGGAAGAATTTGGTCAACAATTTATGAAGGAAGACAAAGCTCAAGTTCATTCAAGAAACAAGCTCTTGTACATTGTTAAATTCTACAATCCAAACAGAAAGGAGTCAACTTTTACAGGGTAATTGATGTGTCTGAATCTGGAATAGGATCTGTAGAAGACCAGTCCTTAGATCCATCTTTGTCTTTCACTACCACCATTGGTGGTGGAGTTAATAAACCTGCTTTGAAAAGAATGCGTCGTACAGGATCTGAAGGCTGGGCACCAACTGACAACCAATACCTGACACATAGAAAATACACTGGTTAGAACAGAAACAAAGAAAATGGCCCATTTAATCCAATTACGAGTCTGACTTCACATTAAGAGAAAGCAAGAAGCAAACCGGTGTTTAATTATCATCAATAACCAGACTGAACTGAGGAACAGTTAAACAGCAGTGTATGAGAACGAGAGCTTACTTCACAGCGTCGTACTTAAGCCCCATGTATTTGTTGCCATCTTCTTTACCTATCAGAAAACCGAAATATTGTTAAAATACGATTATCAACACTCTCAAAGAAGAAAAGTAACGTTCTTTCTTTGTTCTAGCATATTTCTAGGAAACCAAACAGAGGAAGAAAGAAATTGAATATGAAAATAAAAAGCACCAGACAAGGGATCGTAGAACCCGACGACTTGAATAGGCTTGCCATCTCTAGGGGTTTTGCTATCCGCAACAATTATTCTGAAAAAGGGTCGGTTTCTGCAACCGAACCTCGCGAACCGAATCTTCACTGCCATGCTTTAGCTTTCTTTTATGGAAGATTTGCTATGCAAATGAAGGTTTAGCGTTCAAAGGTTTTTTAGAGTGGTGAGGATCAGGGTTTTGCTCGAGTTTGTCAGGTCCACACGACAGCGTTTTCGCTCAATATTATTTTAACACGTTATGTATGGCTGAAGTTGCTAATCTGATAAGCATCTCAGTTTTCTTTCAGGCCAAATGCCTTCTTGTGTGATGTAGTTAACCCTTAAAATAGAAGTTGGGAGGTCCTTTTTGATGCAAAATTGCCATGAATTTTGATCCAAGGTCATTGATGATGAGGTTTAGGTACCTAGAAAACTCAAAACCAACATTTTCTATGTTCTAAAACAAATAGTTGCAACATTATATATTTAAGATTATTATCTTCACTTTTTCTATCAACAATCGGATGCAAAATTAAGTAGATGATATAACAAAGGTTACCAATGGTTGCATCATTCCATCCCTGCATCTGCTTTCACTTGTACAACAATGATAGTATCAAATTTGTAATGGAGGAATGTATGAAGTAAGGCAAGAAAGACTTTGAATGCATTCAACAACCTCATTGTTCAGGTCATGCATACATGAGTAAAGTTCTACATGTCCACCAATCAAAAACAATATGCAAGTGCCTCAAGAAGCGCAAGTTTAACATGGTTAGTAGACTACTCTGGATCTGCAATAGCATCAACAAGACCTGGGTTGCTTGGTCCACCTTTGTCTTTCACAACCACCATTGATGGTGGAGATATCAATCCTGCTTTGAGAAGAATGCGGCGCACGGGATCTGTAGGCTGAGCTCCGACTGATAACCAATGCCTGCAGAGAACGAATGGAAGAATAACTGAACGAAAATAAAGCACATGACTGCTGCACAAGGTGAAACTAATTAAACAGACAATTGGTGGTCATCGTTCAATGGACTTCACTCCATAATGTATAAGTATAAACTGAGTAAACTTCTCGGTCATTTACTGAAGAATTTAGTTGAAATCAAGTGGCAAAATGGCATAGAACAAAAACACTTCCAGAGATAATGTAGCACTAGAACGATATAGATCATAGGCAATGATGCTATCATATTCCTAAAGAACTTGTACACGCATCAACAACCAACATTGGGCTGCGTCTGCGTATATCTTCAGGAGAGCAACTCCTACTTAAATATGACAGCCAAGAACCTCAGTGAATTTTATCGTTGTCATCCATCAATGATTTCTCAAAGGCCAGCATGTAAAAGAAAACAGCGCCAAAGAGATATCCATTTCCCACCCACCAGAATTTCCACAAAAAAATCCTTTACCTAGAACTTTTCAACCTTTTTTTTTATAATTCCATCTAAACATAGAAGTTTACTACTTTTAACCAGAGATGTAAATATTTCAACAAGTTGACACATTTCTCTTTCCACAATGTATCATCCTCCAGTCCTTTAGTTACTTCAAAATTCCCAATTAAAGATGAACTAGAAGGAAAATTTTCTATAAAGCTATCGAAATAAGTTTGTGTTGTATGTAAATTATCATAAGCAAGAAAAATCAACGCAGCCAAAATGCATAATTTAAGCAAATTTACTATAAAAGCGGTAGAAAAAGATGACTTACTTAACAGCATCATACTTGAGCCCCATATACTTGTTACCATCTTTGCCTGCAACATATTTCAAATTCAAAAGAAATCCACTAGGATTAACATCAAAGCTAATCACTGAAACTTCAAAAAAGTCGAGTCCTTGTTTTCTTTACCAAAAAGAGGGAATGTGAAGCGAAGTAACAGTACCAGACAGAGGATCATAAAAGCCCACAACTTGAATGTGCTTGCCATCTCTTGGCGCTTGGCTATCGGTGACAATGATCCTGTAAAAGGGTCGGTGCTTGCACCCAAGTCTCGCGAACCGTATCTTCACTGCCATTTTCGTTCTGTTCTCTCTCGTCACAGGTTACAATTCAACGAAGCGAGAGTGAGTTAATAGGACAAGACAGCGATGCTGATAAGATAAGGTGCGTTTTGAATGGACACAAAAGAGGCTTGGTTTGATTCATTTTACAGTTTTGACCGTTATCGGGGTTGAAAGGCTTTAGGGCGTCGTGTCGCCTTGCAAAGACTACATCTTTCTGGGCTTTAGAGGAGGGTGTTGATGGAAATGTGAAGGAAAACGAAATAAGACAACCTGCGCGTGACAAGTTTAGACTTTAGAGTAATCTTATGTAAATTAACCTCAATAAAAATGAAATCTTTGAGGAAGAATAACGTTCAAAAATGAAGAGATTCATTTTCAATCCATGAACTAGATAGTAAATGCAATTTCCTTTTCTTAGTCAGTTTATTGTAAAATACACTTACCTCCAAATCAAACTTGCAAATATGTGTGTGTATACACACGTGAAGTGCAGAATGTATTATGGAGATACGTTTAGACTGTTAAGTGGACAAATTCAATTTAAAAATAAAAGTTGATTACTTATAAGTAATTTTGAAATATTTTTATAATTTTTAATTTTTTAAATATTCTTTTTCTTAAAATTTTGATTAAAAATAACGAAAAAATATATGTAATATAAGCATCACACATGAATGAATTAAATATTAGAACTAATTATTAAAATAATATAGTAATAAAATATCTTGGGGGTCTTCTTGCAACTAAGAAGTCTATTTATGAGTGTAACATGGTTCACAGAACTATAAATTCACACATGATGAGTGGCATAAGTGGACAGCAGCTATTCGGAGTATCGGAGGTGCTTGCTTTAAGCTATCAGGAATTGCCATACCATTTTTGAAGCCTTGCATCCTCCATTTATGCCATTTCTAAGAGGATTATGGGATAACCAACAAAAAAGTTGATCAGGATGTGGGACTTTGGAGGATGTTGCTCGGCGTATATCATTTAACTCAATCCGAAATCTTGCAATAAAGTGGGGTCTAAAGAAGTCTGATGTTGGTCAATGTTATTTAAATGAATTGGTTAAGCTGTGTACGGTTCAAGTGGTAGAAAGGTATTCAGCGGGATAAAGATGGAGAGGGTTAGGTTACTTTTTTTTTTCTTTTCTTTCCTTAATATTGGTTTATTTTATTTTATCATAATCTTACATATGACATCTTACGTGTAATTTAAGTCATGTTAGCTTTGTTAACAAAAAAATTAATGTCATATTATTTTTACAAAAACTTTGAAAGTTTGAATATTTTATTGTCACTTTTTAAAGTTTGAACTATAATTATAAAATTGTACAAAACTTGAAATTTTCCGAATAATTAACCCAAAATATTATTAAC
>JANIHZ010000005.1:10506076-10516701 GCA_027478365.1 Erythroxylum rufum
TCAAAATTAGCGATTATGATTTTTGTCTACTATGTTAAGGATATGATTCTAGGAAAAATAATTGTCTAGGCTAAATATATATCGTATGTATGTTGTCTAGTTTGTCGATTTTCTTAATTCGTAAAACTATTAATTAATTAAATCTGATATCGTATCCATTTATTGATTAATAAAGGTTAATTCGAATACATATTTTGGTTAACTAAATATATGAGAAAATAGGCAAAGAAATTTACTCCAACGAATGCTTAACTAATAAATTGGTTATTTTTAGTGACGATAATTAACGCAAGTTCAATAATGAAGGAGATCAGAAACCAATATTTGTTTCTATTGATTGTTAGATTCTTATTGTTTGCTATTAGTTATTTTCAATTTCGTATTTCAATTAAATTTTGTTTAATTCACAATAATCCTAATTCATAATTAAAATTAGATAAATTACAATCCATTTTAATTTAGCTTTAATTCTCTAATTAAACAATTTATAATAATAGATTAAGATTGATGTCTAGTAACAAGTTATAACCATCCAAATATTATGAATGTCAAATTGGTTTGACTTAACCTGTCCATGCACGATTATGATGTATAATTTAATCTTTTCATCATTCAATATTCCAACTAGATAGAGTATGGATATAGTATCTACTCTTTTGAATCCAATAATGTTTGTTCTTGCTAATTAATAATTGATATTTAACAATACCTTTTCAAATGTCAATTTTCTCTTATCAGAGAATTCTTTAAATAACTACCAATTGAGAACAAAATAATGTTATCTCTAATTACTTTAGAGTGATGAATCTTTTATTGAATTACTCAACTGTCTCTCTATGGTTCATATTACATTCAAGTACTACTGACTGAGTAACCTTAAATAGGATAAGTCATAAGTAGTACCAAAATACAGCAATTCTCATATGAAATACCTTAGTAATCTCAAGTTTAAAAACTAATTATATAATGAGAAAATCCACAGACACATAAGTAATATTCCATTTAAGATTTTCAGAATTAGGTTAGTTCAGTAAACTTATTCTCTAATAAGTATCCACACATTGTTTAAATATTTCGATACTTTAATTTATGAGATAAATTACTTTCTTTGTAAGAAAGAAACATAACGTATACTAGTTTTATCATTTCATCAATATCTCATTTCGATGAAACTACAACTATAAATAATTTGAGAATAATATATAAATACAAATTGAATCTTATTATTATTTCATCGTAATTTCAATTATCCATTAATTATTAGGGTTAAAATATCAAATATAATTAACATAATACATAAAAGGTACGCAATGCTTTTATTAATTAAAATAATAATCCCATTCATAAAATTACAACCAACGGATAAATTACAAGGGCCCACTTATTAATGCTTACTGCCCTGTATAATTGTGAACTCAGAATGTGAATGTATCAAAGTGAACGTACATCAGTTATAGTTTCTGAGCTATTCTGATTTGTTTAGTTCCTAATTAAAAAAGAAAACACTAATCTTTCATAGTTTACATCACTAATCCACCATCAACCAAAAGCCAATTAGAACTAGCCGTTACTAGCTCTTTGCAGGACAGAATCTCCGGCAGTACAGGTTATTAGTAATAAAGCTTTGGCCCTACTTCACATGTCCCTTGCAACGGTCATTTTTTAGCCTCCTTATATAGCCTGCACTTAGCTTCTCTTATTCATTCAAAAGGAGACTCGATCTTTCTTACCACCAAAGCAAGATTTTGGCTGCTAAACAAATCCCATCTCCGAAATCTTGAATTCTTCACAACTTCTCAAATGGGTCTTTCCATCAACAACAAGTCTTGGTATGTGGCTCAGTCTCATCCCCACAAGTACAAGATCTTCCTTACATCGAACTACATTCTGTTGTGCGCAGCTTCTAGTTGCATATTCCTCACACTCTCCCTTCGTTTGTACCCTTCTCTGTGCGGATTCTTCCTCATCCTTCTCCACATTCTGACCATCGTCGGAGCAGTCACCGGCTCCGCCGTGGCGTCGTCGGGGTCCGGCAAGTGGTATGCAGCCCACATGATGGGCACTTCACTGACTGCGATATTTCAAGGGGCCGTATCCGTGCTCATCTTTACTCAGACGAGTCAGTTCTTGGGGTACTTGAAGTCTTATGTTAGAGAAGAGGATGCTGCAGTGATACTTAAGATGGCTGGTGGACTGTGTGTGTTGATCTTCTGCATGGAATGGGTTGTTTCTGCTCTTGCTTTTCTGCTTAGGTACTATGCCTTTGTTGAAGGCAATGGGAATGCTTGCGGAGCTGGTGGTGGATCATATGTCAGAAATGGGAAAGGCCAGGACGAGGAGATGAAAGATTGGCCATGGCCATTCCAAGTTTGATGGAGTTTTGTGGGAGTTGAAATCGTCAAAGCAGGAATGTACCTGATCTGATCATTTCTAGTCTTGTACTTGTGTCCTGTACTAAGGGCACACATATGTTGTGTGAAAAAACATTATATTCCATTTATTCATTCAATTAAAAGTGAGTTTGTACCTTTTGAATTTGCATATTGTCTGATGAAGGAAGATTGCCAATTTTGCAAATCTCACCGGCATTTCTGAAACACAAGAGGCTGTTTCCAGTCTTTTGCAAATATAATAGATACCACCATTGACTCATTTACTTCTCATTATCTGCTATAAATCCCCAATTTATATTTTCGTTGGATCCTTAAAGCAAAAACAACATTTTCCACTCATTGAATGTGGACATAGTGACAAACAAAAACAACAATTCAGGTTGTCAATTTAGTTATGACTTTGGCTTCCAAAGTTAACATTCTCTCCTACGTCAAATTTTATTTCCCTTGTTTCTTCTCGCACAAGTTGTCTGCCAACTGGCTCTCGAAAGCAATGCTTTTTATCTTTTTGTCCTTTTTTCTAGTCTACGGATAACTGAAGATAGCGGTCAAAAAGGGCAAACATATCACATAATAAGAGAGAAAAGAATAAATAAACATCAATACACTCGAGATTAGTCTGAGAAGAGAAGGGAAAGATGGCATCATTATTTGCTCTGAACATGAATTTGCCGACTTCTCTGTTTTGCAGTCCTCAAAAATCACACTCACAGTCTTTGAGTCTCCTGAAAGATTGCTTTTTGGTCGGACCCACTGCACCGGCACCTGGTCAACTGGGACTGAAGCTTTCTAGCAAGCCCTCTCTCTCTGTTTGTTCTTCATCTTCTCGTTTCTCGGTGGTATGCAAAGCAGTATCTTTTAAGCCGCATACTGAGGTTGAGAGGCCTAACATTGCCGAGAATGTCTCTCAGGTTTGTTTCCTTCCGATTTTGTTTCTGTATGAATTGGCAATTGTCTCTGTTGGGTCTTGGGTATTTGGAATTAGATGAGCAAGTTTGAATTTTTATTTCGCTTTGGTGTTTTAAATGGCTAAAATAAAACCTGTTGATAGGGTTATTTTGATTCAATAAGTTAATTTTGAAGTGGGTTTGTTTTATCTCTTGGGATAATCAGGGATAAAATTAGTTTCTTTTTTCCTTTTCGTTGGGATGGATGGTGGGTCAATCGGTTTTCATTGTTTTGAGATGCTTAATTGGTTGTGCATTGAAGTTTGAGATCTTTGCAGAAAGAGTTCTTTCTTTCTTTCCCCCCTTTGAAGTCCACTCTTTTGTGTATCTGATCACTAAGGTGTGAGTGGGACTTTGATACAACTTGTGTCATGTTCAGGCTTTAACTAACTTTCGTAAGGTATCTTATATATTGATTGCTTTCTGACACAGCTTATAGGGAAAACGCCTATGGTATACCTTAACAATATTGTCAAGGGTTCTGTTGCAAATATTGCTGCCAAGCTTGAGATCATGGAACCATGTTGCAGTGTCAAAGACAGGTTAGACTGATTAGATTACTACTTTAATGACACCCTTCAACAACACGTAAAGTGCACATATAACTGGATGCCTGGTCTTGGATTGAAAAGTGAGAATCTTCCTATGGATGTTTCTTTAATTCCCTCGTCTATTAGAAAACAACTGCCAGATAATTGGAACTTTATCCATAACATTGACAGTTATATTTTGTAATTAAGGTTTAGAAGGTTTTTGGGTAGTGTGTATTTTGCGATTCTAATTTGGATCTTAGTATGTCATGGGCAATAGACTATTGTGATGTTTTTGGTCTTTTCCTCCCTTGTTACTTTTTCCGATGTTTGGTTTCAGGATAGGTTATAGTATGATTTCTGATGCCGAGCAAAAGGGACTTATAACACCAGGAAAGGTAATACAACCTACTGCATCTGTATTAAATTAGTAATTGATGTATCTTTCAGCTTGGCTGATTGGTTTTTTGTTTTGATATTTCAATACCCTGATATTGTGCATCTATGTAAAACTTCCTATCCTCTTCATCAATAATAGATTGAAAATTGAGTTAAAAGGGCGATGCAGACAAATATTGCATACAAGTTTTATAGGCATGCATTCTTTCTAGCCGGCTTCGACTGGAGCATATAGCTAGATTAATGCTTGGAAGTGTTGGCTTACTTCTGATGGAAATCAATCCATGTTTGGACAGCACATGTGCATTATCACTAAGACTGCAATGGATGAGCATCTTGTAAACCGTGTGCTTGCATTAGTTTTCTTGTGTACAACTTGCAATATACTCATTTAAGCAGTTTTGGCTATCTGACAACATAGAATTATATTTGTGTTGCACCATGGGCTGTGATAATAGAAATGGCTCCTGTTCCCTTCCTTTCTTTGTTTTGCTTATGCATTGCTTCGTCATTTGACTACTACTGACTTTAGGAACATGATTCTTCCAATCGATTGATTGCGATGTCTTAAATCTGAGCATGTTTGTAGCTTCTTTTGGTCATTTTTTGTATACCATTTGGATTGTTCATGCTAATGTTACTGAATGTTTCTGTTGCAAAAGAAATTATATTGAGCAATATTTGTATAGCTTATCCAATTTTATCGTTTGATGAGCTTATTTTTATCTCTAGAGTGTCCTTGTGGAACCAACAAGTGGAAACACAGGCATTGGCCTTGCATTCATAGCTGCTTCAAAAGGATATAGACTCATCTTGACAATGCCAGCATCTATGAGTTTGGAAAGGAGAGTTCTTCTAAAAGCATTTGGAGCTGACCTTGTTTTAACTGACGCAGCAAAGGGCATGAAAGGTGCAGTTCAGAAAGCTGAAGAAATTTTGAAGAGCACGCCCAATGCCTATATGCTTCAACAGTTTGATAATCCTGCAAATCCTAAGGTTAGTAGTTACTCTTCTTTTCTTGCTCATGTGACTAAATTTAAATTTCTGTAGCAAAGTTCATATGGATGGGATAAGTTTTAATGCTCAGGCAACATGTTCAGAATATTAGCTGAAATTTGGCTTACATTTCCTGCTCATGTTAGTTGTAAGAATCAAATTTTCTGGAGTCATTATTTGATATGACACAAGTGACCATGCTCATGACCCCATAAGGATTTCTTTTCCATTGAGTTTATTGCACATCTATGTGGTTATTATAATTTTAGTCCTTAAGGTTGTATCCACATCAATCGGGAAAAACTTGATTATATATTTCAATGCAGATACACTATGAGACAACTGGTCCAGAAATCTGGGAGGATACAAGGGGCAAGGTTGATATCTTTATTGCAGGTATTGGAACTGGAGGAACAATTTCTGGAGTTGGCCGGTTCCTTAAGGAGAAGAATCCCAAAATAAAGGTACTTGTTTCTCACCTTAAATTGCAAAAACATGAGAATTGATGTTCCAGATTTTTTCAATTTTAGCAATTGATCAATCATAAAATAGGAGGATTTCAACATATTTATAACGTGGGGAAAACAATTGGACAATTTGTGACACTCGTGGTGAACAATTTGTCACACTCAACCATTTGCGTACGTTGTTCTATATTTCCTCTTGCTGTTAATCTTAACAGCAACAATTGAATGTGTCAGGTCATTGGTATAGAACCTAGTGAAAGCAATATTCTTCTGGGGGGAAAACCTGGTATACTTTAATTTTCTGTCACTATCACTCACAAAATACTTCACTGTGCGGTTTTCAATCCTTTAAGCAATATCTACACCTAACTTTAAGCTTGCAAATACAGGTCCTCACAAGATTCAAGGGATTGGAGCTGGTTTTGTGCCCAAAAATTTGGATCAGGATGTAGTTGATGAAGTCGTAGATGTGGGGTCCTACTTTCCTGTTCATCCATCTTTTTCTAGTCTTTATTGATCTTTTTTCTCTTGATAATGGTTCATAATTTCCTTAAATGAGGATAGGCACAGTTATTGGGACATTGTCAACATTTCTGTTTCTTTGTTTTTTAACCTTCAAAGTTGATGATTTTTGCTTTCATGTTTGCTTTGTTTTGCATGCATGAATTTTAAGTTGGTGGCTAAAATGTTTCTGCCTTTTCCCTAAATTACTGTTAAAAAAGATCATGGTAATGCTATTCTGCATGATAACACAATATTGTACTTTTGGTAACAGATACAAGCATCATTTACTTGTTTCTCACTACATAGAATTTCATGTGACATTGCCTAGTCTAATCACTTAATGTGTCAATTTGACATGTATGTGGTTGTAAAACTTCCATTCTATACATAGAGAACAAATACATGCCCATCATAACAAGTTCTATGCCTATCATTTAGTTGTTACTTTCGCTTCTTGCAATTTTGTGCTTGTTACGTGTTTGATTAAAGTGTTCCCTTAAATTGTCGACATTTACCATGTATTGCTTATTCCTGTATGACTAGCAGATTTCCAGTGATGAAGCCATTGAAACGGCAAAGCAATTAGCCCTCCAGGAAGGCTTATTGGTTAGTTCTTTGAATTTAATTTTTGAGAAGTTTGACATGCAACCTTAATTAAAATTTTCTCCAAGTCTTTTCTGCATTTGGTTTAGATGCAAAAAACTCAACAGATCTTAAACTGAAATGCGAGAGGGGGGCAAAGGCAAATCATGTGCACTGTGTCATTGTGTCTTTGGATTAGATATTTGGAATAATTTAGCTTTTGGTGTCATTGCATCTTTGACTTAGGTATTTGAAATTATATAGCTTTTGTTTTTCTAGATGTTATTTGCAATGTGCTGCATCACGATTTTTCATTTTAGATTAAGGAGCTAAATGTATGTAAATGAGAAATACATCTTACTTGTCCCTTTTTTATTTATGTGATTTAAGCCTGAGAGCCTTGCTAGTAAGAGAGTTATGCTGTCTATTCATGATGATGTGATGCTAGGAGTAACAATGGTTTGTTTTGAACATCTTTTACTAGTATGATATAATATCATTTGTTCTAAACCTATCTGCTTGTGCTTTCCGTGCTTGTTAAGATCCTTTGTTTTCCTCCCTTAGATTCCGACCTATGTCCCTGTATTTATGCATGTATATTAATCCCTCCTTTTCCTCCTTAAACTTATGCTCTTCTAAATGAATCGTTGCCAGGTTGGCATTTCTTCTGGAGCCGCAGCAGCTGCTGCAGTTAAGGTTGGAAAGAGGCCAGAGAATGCAGGGAAATTGATTGCAGTAAGTTCTTTGCAGAAAGTCTTTACAATATGGACTTCATCAGTTCTGGATTTAGTCATTGCTTTGAAAATCAATGGTTTGTGGCATGATTATTTTTCTTAATCTCATCAGACAATAAAAATGTCTATCTAGGATACTAAAGGTTCCGGTCAAAGAGGAAATGACAAGTGATGTAAGAGTTTAAGTTAAGCATAGTGGGAAGTTACTAGTCAATGTTTAATTGCAATACATTAACGTGTTCTTGATGCCTGACTTCCACTATTTGCCAAAGATGTTTTTGGGAATTTACCACTAATTTGAATTGGTTAAACGTTACATCAACGTCTCTGAAAGCCCCTGATTATGTTGGGTTAAAATGATAAAGTTGGGCCTCTTGAAGGCATGGTTTTGGTTGGTTGGCACATTCTGCAATGACCTTCAGAGTTCAACCCCTGGGATTGCTTTATATATCTGGAACGCTAATCATAGAGAACCATAAACAGAGGCAATCCAAAAGAAATTTTTTCAAAGTCAACTGGTATTAACTTCTTGTTGGTGTCAGATAGGAAGCCATCAACTTGTGGCATGCTAAATAAAAATTCCTTCTTTGGGGAATAAAGTGTTATTAGGACAGGGACCATCCGACAGAAACATTAGTTTGGTTTACAAAAGCATTTATTACGGCTATCTTGAACTTTTTGGCTCCGGCAGATTAAAGCTAATTGCTTTTCTGTCTAAATAGTGAACTTGCAATCTGAACAACCATGTCTAAACATGGTTACTCTTTGTGTGCCAGTTGGCACTTGAAACAGCATATTGTGGAAATTACGTTTCTAAATACAGCACTGCTGATATTGTCAATTTCTTTTATCTTACCTAATTTGAGGTTTTGGATGCACTCAGGTTGTGTTTCCAAGCTTTGGTGAACGTTATCTTTCTACAGTTCTTTTCCAGTCAATTCGTGAGGAATGCGAGAAAATGCAGCCTGAGGCATGAATTTGCATGTTCGAGTTGTTTCCAAGAAAGTAGATTTTATTCCTAGGTTTCTCTCCTTATACACAATTTCATACAAAATGATTTCTTTGCTACCCTTTGCTTGAGTATCACTTCTTGGACCTTGGTTTTGAAGATCTCCACTTAATCATGGTTCTTATGCACGTTTCACCCATATACTTGTTCAAGGGCGGCATTAACTCTGCCATTGCTTTACTCTTATCTGTGATTAATTTATCTGCCCTTGTGGAGGAGACAGGTTATGATTTAAAGGAAATTATTGGTCAATAGACTACTTGAAGTCACAGTATGATAAAGTTCATCCTTTTTATAATTAGTTATAACAGCTTGTCACTTTCCAAAGTTGGATCAATGTTCTTGGTACAAGGTGGTCAAATATTGCAACTGTTGAAAGCGCCCGAAACAATGTTTAAGTGGACCTTATTGTCCTAACCTACTATTAGTTTTCACCTATTTTCTCGATGCTTGATGCAAAACGTGACAGCAACAACTTGATACTTTCGTTTGTTATTTCACTTGGTTCTGTTTGATATCAAGCTTTGAAAGTTGAACAACACATTTATCCAGTTTTATATGGACCCTATAACCATTACATAAATGGGTTGTTGGTGACAACTAAAAGTTACATTGGGAATGACTACGAATGGGTCGACTTAGTGGCAGAGGAAACGAATATTTCTCCAGTTACTGAGTTTCCAAAATACTTAATTGTACGAATGTGATAAAAATTTATAGTTATTGGATTTTCTTAATGTTAATTAACAATTGAATAAGAATCCTTAAGTTCGAATAAGAAGAAAAAGAAGTTTTAGTTCTTGTCAAGAATTAGAAAGCTTAGAAAAACCAAATAAAAAAAGGAAACACCTGGGAAGAATTGGAGGAGAAAGGGAAGAAAGGGGAAGTGTAGCTTTCCATGCGAAGGTCTAACCACGCGGCTGTAAGTTTCAGATACAAGTTTTGAGCGTTCTGATTTATCTCATGCTAAAATGCCCCAACTCTGGCATTATCAGTATAAAAATTGTTTAACAACGTGTAGTGGGTATATAAACTAAGTTGAGGTGTCCAAATGTTGTGTACTAATGATGCTTTCAGTTTATTATAAGTGTCAAAAGGTGGCAGAGACATTGCTGATCAATAATGTCAGGACGGCAGATAAACCCCAGCCCCATACGTCTGATAACAATTAAATGGTTCTGTTCTAGTTCACATGGCAAAAATCAAGCCTTTTCAGATAAAGAAATCGCCTGATGTATATGAACGAAGTAAAGCGATCGATGTAGAGGCTCTCCCTATATCCTATATAGGCTAGTTTCTGATAAAGAAATGACAAGAACAAGGCACGCAAAGTGGCTTTACGCTGCAAAAAACTACCCAACAACCACGAAAGTTTGTTAGTTCCTGTCTTTTTGTGTCCTGTCCCTCGTCTTTTTGAGCATGGTGTCCCAACTTTTGTTGTGGATTCCAAACATGCAAACCATAAACAGTGCTTTAGCTTATGCCTCAAACGTAAAAAGCTAACAGGCTGTAGCTATGTAGTATTCTGGGAAAAGATGAATGTGCATGGCATCTACCATATCCTTTAAGAAATGCTAAGAGTGAAACAAACGGAATACAAACAAAATTTCTTTCCGTCATCATCAGTCATTTGGCTCCTCCTTTAGGCTTATAAGTTTGATCCTTAATAATCATGAAAATGACCCTTCATTGTTAATATGTCGTTGCTGATATTCACCAACTGCAATGGAATTGGTCCTATCTAAGAAGAGAAAAATGATTAAAAAATAAATAAATTTGATTGGATAGAAACGACCGTAAGTTGACATGTAGCTGAAGAAGAAGCCTCCGTCAAAAGATTATTAAGTTGGAAATGATCGTTTCTAATGTTTTATAGGTCCGGGATAAAATAAAAAAGACGACTATAATAAATCGACAATATATAAATATGTAAATTTTAAAATTATATTTTATTATTAAAATTTAATATATATGCATAAGTGACTGAAATCATAAGTTTACATATTTAATAAAATATTTAATTATCGTAACATCAGCTAACACCTTATAAATGTTAGTAATAAT
>JANIHZ010000005.1:10534106-10553132 GCA_027478365.1 Erythroxylum rufum
AACCTAGCTTGCTCTTCTTCTTTCTCTCTTTTCTTTTCTCTCCAACGACACTTTCTCTCTCTTTTCTCTTCAATTTCGGTTTTGCTTCTTCTTTAATGCAAGACAACCTTGTCTTCTCCCATCTATACCCTTAATGAATCTCAAATGTCCAATTTACCCCTCCTTATAAGCTTATATTCTTTCATCCTTAAGTGACTTGCCTAAAATGCCCTTTTTGCTATACACTCTTAACACGTTAATTTAACTAACCCATGTCATATATTCTTACTTATATTGGCATAATTAATCACTCCAAAAATAATTACTCTATCAAGACCTCAAAATTAATTTAAATCATGCTTATTCATTAAAAAAAATTCAGGGGCCAACATTTCTTCCCCTTTTAAAAGAATTTCCCCCTTGAAATTCTTACCTGAATCGTTGAAGAGGTGTGGTGTAACACCCCGCTCCCACGTGACCCGAACTCGATATCGTTGGTGATATTCGAGTCCGTGCCCCGCAAGGGTGGCGTACTACATCAATCAATCAAAACGCAGTATACATTTTTTTAAAACATTCCTTCGCGCGGAATAAACAGTAGATAATTTAAGCCCACATTAAAAGGAAGCAGTTTCAGTTATTACACACAGTTTCAGTTATGGCACTCATTCTACAATAATTTACAAAAACCATAAAATACAAATCAGTTTACATCGATTGCGGAATACAATTTATGAGACACTAATGCAGACGCAAACTGATCCCGACCTCTATCCCAACTTGCACGCAGTAGGCATACTCCTGTGTCTAACGGGGTACTCTTTAAAGCCTGAAAAATAGATGCAAATTTTGGGTGAGTTTTGCGAACTCAGTGAGGAACCATCATCGATGGTTCACCCAATTCATGCAACACACAATCAAATCACAGTAATATCACAGTCAGAAATACCATATCACTACATACAAGCAAATCACAGTTTTGGAAGGCATTCTGGCCTTGTACCCATTTCAAGTATCCGGTCAAGTATGTATGCAATGCACATGTGACAGTTTCCCAGTTTATTACAGTGTTATGACCGAGCGCTTAAACAGTGAACAGTGTACAATAGACGCATCTAGGGAGTAAGAGAGCCCTCTGGGTATGCATTATCTCCCTTCGAGCTAGAGGCTTGTTTTTTGTATCAGTGGTGACTTTGGTCACAACTGTTGTTATTATCCGTTCATGCATTTATGCATGAAATGCATATGCCCAATTTCACGATCAGTATATCACAAACAATAAATGTGTGTCACAGTCAGTCAGTCTTGTCAGAGGCAAAGTCAGTCATATCAGAGGCAAAGCAATTGAGTACAGTAATCCCAAGCAGTTCACAATTATCACATCACAGTAAGCATATAATAATTGAGACCAATCATCTTAGTCACTCACAGTACACTCCGATAAGCTATCGCCAGGACGGTCCGGCAATGTCCGACTAGCGTCCAATATGCTCCTCTAATATAGGCAAAACATATGTAAAATTAACACATTTTACATAACTACACAAATATTTCCCTTCTGCACATCAATATAGAGACTATATGCACAATGCACGTTCAATGACAATCTGGTGTACACTTTTGTGACCTTAATCAAAATCATTCAGAAATCAAGGCCCTCATTAATACCAGGTCTATTCACGATTGGATTAAACCAAACAATGTGAGACAATGTCATAACTTCATTGAACACTTCAGATTTTTCCTCTAATTCATATATGGGTCAACTTCCTGTACTAAATCTGATAATTAGACAAAGTCTCTTTCTATAAAGGTGTTCTCCCATTTCTTAGCTTTCTAATGACACCAAAATCAGTTAAAGGATACCACGACATCTTGACGGTTCTTAAGTTCTAGCAAAATCCTTACCTCAACTTCCAACCAGAAATTGAAAACCTGTGAGATAGAATTAACACTCTATTCATAAAAGGTGTAGCCCTCTGTCTCTTGTTTACAAAGAATCTGAAATCACCCAATTTGAATACCTATAGAAAAAGTTATGGTCAAAATACAAAAGCTTAGTCAATCTGTCAAAGGGGCCTTCGCTGCGACGAGGAGAAGGTGGCGTCGCGACGTACAGTTCAGAAATCATGGTCGCCGCGACGTACAAAGAGAAAAGAGCACATGTCGCGACGTACAAAGAGGAACAAGTCGCGACGTACAGAAAAGGCTACGTTGCGAAGAGGAAATAAATAGACGCCTCGACGTCTGGTTTCAGAACTCGTCTTCCCCGATTTCTTTTCCGGTTTTTCACTTTCTCTCTCTACAGTAACTTCTTAGAAACTCACTCCCATACTAATTAACTCAAATACCATCCAAAACAATTCTTCTAACTCACTCAAAACACAACTCAAACTTCAATATTTTAATCAGTCACGAATAACCGAATCATGCGTGAGTGTTAGCCTATATCAACATGATTATTGATCCTATATCAACAGTCATCAAAGAACTTACTTGCTCAAGCAATATTTCCAGCAACACAAACAGCTCAGAGATCACCATCAACGGCGACTCCATGTTCGGTGATGAAGCAGAATGGTTTCAGATATTCGAAACCTACCGACTCTCTTCTAGTATTTTCCTTTCACAGTATACATACGTGTCTCCCATCTCCCATCAATTGCCACGTGACCCATATAAATATATACTCTTGGTCATTCATTTAATCAGTCCAGTGTCCCACTATAACTGGCCAAAATTACATAAATTGCTAAAACACCCGAATTATTACCAAATTACCAAAGCACGTTTAATTGCATTAATAACCCCAATAATATCAAGAAAAATGTCATGACTGCATGTGCACTCATCTTAACGTGCAAACATGTGCATGTCACAATTTATAATGCATGATGTGCACTTTTCCTAATTTCTCATAATTTCTCGCAATACACAGTTGCAGCCTTAATAAGGGTAACGGGATGTTACAGTAATTTTTAGGTATTGATCTCTTGAAATCATTTACTTATCACCCTCAGACAAATGGGCACACTGAGGTTGTAAGTAGATGCTTGGAAACATGTTTAAGGTGTATTTGTCATGAGAAGCCTTTTTCTTAGAGTAATAAAGGGTTGTCACTTACAGAATGGTGCTACAATACTACCTTCCACTCCGCTGCAAATTCCACCCCTTATATGGTCAACCTCCCTCTTGCAATTGTCTTACCTCGTAGGTGAAAGTTATAATGTACCAGTTGATAGAAGTTTTAAAAAATGAGAAGAGGTGATAAAATTGTTGAAATATCATCTATTCAAGGCTCAGAACAAGATGGAGCAGTTGGCAAATAGGCATAAGTCAAAGAGGTCTTTTATAGTAGGAGACACGGTTTGCTTAAAGCTGCAACTATACAGGTAGCAGTCTATAGTTCACAGAAGCTCTTAAAATCTTAGTCCCAAGCATTATGACCCATTTGTTGTGCTTGACATAGTTGGTGAAATAGCTTATAAATTATCTTTACCTGCTAAGGCTAAAATTCATGAGTTGAAAAAAATGTCATGGTGATTCTCTTGTTGTGTATCCACTGCCAATTCCTATGTCATCTATTACAGCTACAAGAGTTCCCAAAGCCTTTTCAGATAGAGGATTAGTGAAGCACGATAATAGGACTATTGTCAAGCTATTGGTTAATAGGCATAATGTTCCACTTTAGAAGCCACTTGGGAACTCTACGATAATTTTATGCATCAAAATCCACAATTTAACCTTTAAGGACAAAGGTTCTTTGGAGAGGACGATTTTGATACAAGAAAATTGCTTTCTTCAATTCTTTTATTCGTTTCTATGCATTTTTTGATTTTTATTATAATATTTGCTTGATTGCCATATACTAGACACCTGAGGTTTGTTATTTATATTGGTGAGATTGTACAGAATAGAATAACAATTAACTTTCCTCATCTCACACAATCTCTTTCTCTAGTATCCACAATCAGAATTGATAAGTTGATTGATTTTCTTCATCTCTCAATCAATCCTCAATCAATCCTATTGAACTCATCGCAATTCTCTGATTTTATTCAAAAATTCTCGAACTGCATCAGCTTTCTTCTCATTCTTTCAGACACCATTTGCTACTCCCATTGCTGCTATGTGATCCATCTGTTTTCCTTTATTAAGAAGAAACCTCATCTTCAAGGTTTAAGTAATTATAGTTTGGTTGGAACAGAAATCAGTTATTTATGTAGGTTTATTTATGATCTAACCAAATTTAAGGTTTATGTCCTCTGAAATGTGATATATCTTAAGCATTTTATAGCATTTAATTACTATTCAAATATTATTAACAGATAATTTAATGATGATTTTAACATTATAAAAGGAAATTTTAATTATTATTATATTATTATAGAAAGAGCATTTAGTTTATTTGCCTCTTTTTTGTCATCGGATTGGTTATAGGATTTATGGGTATAGTTTATATTTGACCTTTGGTAAACTCTATTTTTGCACATTACTAAGGACTTGACCTCCAGAGGCCATAAGAAGGCAGGTTGGATGGTGCAAACTAGCATCACCATCAAAATTGCCACATAAGGATTATTCGGCTTACACTAGGACAAGTTGCAAACCTGGGACAAGAAGACCACTTGAAGAGAACACAACAGCAAAACCACAGCTGCCCCCATATGCCTTCTCATAAGACCCAACACACAAGAAACAACTGTATCTACACCTCACCCAGAACTCCTCACTCTACAACCAACTCCACCCTTGAAACAAATTAAAAGAGTAAACTGGATATTTCACCAAGCAAATTCCTACCCTGCATTTTGATTCAGAAAGAAGGATCATGAAGCAGAGCAAATTGTTTTCTTCTGTTCGCTTTCATTAGGCATTTAAAGCTTCACTTCTCGATCAAAAATCCAGCTGAAAGGAATGGTTGGTGTTTCCTTTGCCCTTCCTTGAGCTCTCTCTTCCAGCCTTCTAATTCTTGGAGGTAACCCGCATACGTAGTCCTGCGCTTTTCGTCCTTCACCTGAAAGTCCAGTTAAGTCCTCCACTTTCCACCTTCCCACCAAGAACTCTAGTATATCTGCATAGTCTTTTGCAGTATAGACTCCAAGCCGCTGGGCGACAGCTGAGAAGTGCTCAAATAGATTATCATCGCGGCCGTCATACATCAGGTGTGCAGGCATAGAAATCTTCTTCCTCATCATGTCAGCAAAAGCCAGAACAGTTCCGTCAGGATCAATCTCAAAGAGTTTCTCCACTATTTTTGTGTAGGCAGTCTCATGGCGCTTCTCATCTGAGGCAATTGTACCACATATTTGAGCCAAATTCATGTCTCCATGCTCCTTGGCTTGTCTCGCAGTGTTCCCATGGGAGATAAAAGTTGCCCTTTCCTGGAATGAAGTGTAGATGAACCCAAGGTAGGGGCTGTTTTCTGTCCGTGGATCCTATGATAAAATTTATTTAAAAGCAATCAGATGAGAAGAATGAGTGTATGAAATTGTGATGGATTATATAAAGAAGAAAAGATGCTCAAATAACTTTCCAATATGCATGAAGAGTGGGGAACACCCATTTCAATAGCTCAGATGAAGGTATAACCTTATAAATGGTGCTCTGCGACATTAGGGAATGCACGAACTACAATCTGAGGGAAATGAAAGAGTATACAGCATACATATTTTTCATGTTGATTTTAACAAAAAATTGTCATTGGTAGACTAGGTTTTCTAACAGATGACAAGCGATAGCAAAAAGGAATGAACTATACTAGATGAAACAACTTCCAACCAGCAAGTACAATCAATCTTTGCCTAAGCTTCAAGGCGGAACAACTTTGTGCCCCTGTATGGGTATAAGCATCTTCATTTTGTATTGGTTACTTTGAAAACTCGAGAAGAAACTAATCAAGTTAAGCAAGGATCTTACCATTCCTGACCCAATCAAATATTGAATTGTCTTCTCAATTTGCCTCATGTCCACGCGCCCAGACAAGTACAGATATTTGTTGAGAAGGTCACCATGCCTATTCTCCTCAGCAGTCCAAGCTCTTGTCCACATCGCCCAAGAAGTCGGGCTTGCGCCTGTTTCATCCCGAACCCCATCTAAGGTATTCAACATAGTTTGATAAGTACGTAGCGCTTCCTCTGTGATCATGTCCCCAACCAGAACAACAAAATAATCATCTGGGATCTCTTTTGCTCTTTCCCTGAGCTCCTTGACTTGCTCGTCAAATCCTTCAGAAGCAGGATCCGGCAAAAAATCCTGTGGTTGCCAACACTTCTCAACTGGCTTAAGATGAACCAAGATATTCAGCTCGGCCCAGTCTTCTAGAGATTTAAAGATCTCGATCTTTTGGGGTGGCATTGAATGAGAAACTTGAACATGTACCTCTCTGGGAGGCATAAAAGGCTTTTTGAGATTCTCAACTTCCCTGCATTAAATAGAAAATGTCAGCATTTTTTAGATAACCATTCAAAATGAGTTTACAATGGAGTAGATACTCCTTCGTACATAATACTTCTATGAGCATGCAGAAACTAAGACAACATATTTTTTTAAACCAACGAATTAGTCAATGTATCTGCATGACAAATTATTCTCAAGTGAGCTTTATTTACAATCTAGCACTCCCTTGATCCATTCGAATGATGAACTAGCCGGAGAATTAAAGTGCATATACAGCAAATGTTTGATTGCACTAAAGCACACCAAACTGGTTGAATGAAAATCATAATTCAAGATTAGGAACATAGCCAGTAAATCTTCAGTGTGAAAAGGATTTATTGGCCTCACAAACTTGAACTAGCCCCACCTGAGGAGCCAATGTAAGGATCATAAAGTTAACTCAAACATCATACTTCATATTACAAAGATTCCCAAGAAAAGTGCAACATTACATTTGATGATTATACTTCATTAATTAAACCTGTTTTTCAGTAAAATTTCTGCAACCAATGTAGAGATTAAATGGAAAGCAAACCAATTGTGTGCTACAAGATTAAACGTGAAATCTCAAGTTTATAAAACTATTTTCTGATTAAAATTCTTTCCTAGGTAAAGAAGACCAATATGTTGACAAACAGCTGCTATCTCAAGGAAAAAAAGTCAAGGACTCATCACCTAGAAAATAAGAAGTAAAGAAATCTGTCATTGAAGTATCCAAACCACTTTTACCAACTCAAATATCGTACTTCAACCACATTAATAAAAATAGGAGTAGGAAGTGAAAAGCAATTCAGCAACCAATGATAATCATTTTTATCTAATGGACAAAATGGGATTTGAAAAAGCACGTGATCAATTTTTACGTAATGGATACTTTTCATAATGGTGATCTGAAAGGAAATACAGAAAAACAGATGGCAAATAGAAGATAGATACTGTTCACAATTCTCAAAGCTCGTTATGACAGGAAAATTGCGACAAGCTTTGAGAAACAAGAAGACCAAACTAGGATAAAGACACGCCTCACTCAAGCAGTTCAAATACAGACAGAACTAGACAACTAACTAATTAGAGCACACAACAGGTGGACAAGTATGCAGCCCTCAAATTCAAGGCATAGAAAGATGTAGATATCAGCAAAAGTCACAAGCCTCTGAAAACTTTCAACCACTTTATCAAACCTGCCGTTTATTTGTTTGTTTATGGATATAATATCGGTGCAAATTATGTTCAGACACTGAAAAACTTCTGAAGAAGAATCCAAATTTTCAAAAAGGTAAAAGCAAGAAGACACAGAAACAAAGAAGGAAAGTGAATTGAATTTTGAAACCTTTTGCACAGCGACAATTAACCCTAATGAAAACATCCAACGTGGATTCCAGCAAAAAAGACGGCAAGAAGAAACAAAAAGCCATGATTGCATAGAAAATCCCACAGACAACAGAACTAACCAGGAAACCACAACCACTGAAAATATTGATCCTAAACGAGTTGCATGCCAAATTGGTTCCATTTAATTTCTGGTAAAACAATAAAAGCCGTTTAGTTTCTTCGGTATCGGATTTGATTCTTCGAAATTGTTTTGGATGCCAAATTGGTTCCATATATTAATAGCTCAAAACAAGGCCAAACACGCGATCTGTAAAGCAGGCAATATCTGCCACCAACACGAAAACCACAAGAATTCTGACGTCGTATACCTAAAAAGTAACGAGGAAAACTATAATATATATTAATAATAACTTATAAAATATAACCATATCTCTCTTGCTCGGAGGGTAAATGGTTTCGCGTACAAACTAGCGAGAAAAAACTTTGGCGAACAGAATAAGAAAGCAATACTTTTCTTAACAACTCTGCAATAGGACTTGAGAATTCAACAGGTAAAACCCAAAAGTTGGTAACGACTGTAGAAATGTGGAAGTCATCTTAATCGTTTCGCCTATAGGGACCCCAGTCGAATGAAACTTCAAGACGGAGAAAAATCAGTTTGATCAAACAAATTTTTTGCAAAGAAAATAAAATAAACGAGATTGAATCAAATAATGAGAAAGCAAGAGTCCGAGGAAATACATTTGTAGAACTTAAACGGAATCAACTAGAAGTCCAGAAGAGTAATTTTGTTTGAACACATGAAACAAGAGGATCATAAGCGAGTCTCGCAACTAATGAAGCCAAAGCTTAATATCACGAGAAAAAGAAAAAAAAAACCCAGATCCAAGCTGACCTCCAAAATAAGAGAAACACGCAAAGATACCATCTTTTCACACAAAACAATAAAAAGAAAGAAAACAAGGAGCATTGAAGAACACCAGAGGATAAAGGTGCTCACTTGGACCCAGACTTGAGGGTGGAAGCCATGTAGAACTTGGGAGATCTGACGCTGGCCATTGGAGGTAGAGGAAAAGAAGGCAACTTTGGGGATTGAGAGACCAAAGGATTGAACTTGAGGGCCATTGCCTACTGCTGTTTCTGTTGGTTTTTGTTTTGTCTTAGTTTCAGTTTCCACCACAGAAGAGAGAAAGAAGCAGAAAGACAAAAGCAGGGGACGCCAATATGTCTACTGCTGGTGAAATAATGGGGATTTATATACTGTATGTACATAAATTTTCATTTTTCTTAAGTTCTACAAATTATATTATATATACTTCTAGTAATCTAATTTCCTTAACTTTCACGAATTTACCTATAATTCCGTCGATAGGAATTTAACGTATGAAGTTAATACGAAGAAAATTCACTAATGAGTACAAGTGGAAGACTACTAAAGCTAAGTAAACGGTGGGAAAAGAGGCATCAGCAAGCCTTGAGTTCATCACATTTATGTGCAATACTGTTGGGTCGATTTCAAAGTACGTACTGCGTAGTTTGAGGAGGTACCAATGAACAGTCCTTAGGACTGATTCACGCAATGTCACACATGTCCACCGAGTTGCTGCTCACCCTGGTAGCTCTGGTGTCGTGTTAAATGATACTTGGCCTTAGAAACCATACCACGTTTTCCTGCCCGTCCTTGATTTATGACTGGCAGACGGCTCCGAAGATAGTCAAAGTAGTCACAATCCCTTGTACTTAAGATTATGAGCTCCAATTTTAAGATAACACAAGTTTTTACTTAAAAGAGGTCTCTACTTATCATTAGCTTGAAGTTGCTAAATTATTATGAGCCTGAGTCTTAAAATACTCAAAATTTTGTGTTAAACGAATCCTTTTACTTATTACTAAATTTTTAATCAAAAACATATATTTGAATGTTAGGATCTCCAAAATTTTATATCAAAGAAAACAATATTTTAGGGGAAAAAAATCTCAATGCTCATCTTGCAAGTGATTTATCCAATTTTTGGTTTCATATTTGTTGTAAATATGATAGTGTTTCACAGCATGCCTGACTTGAGGGAAATCTGAGCTTAACTTCGTTTTGTAGTTTCTAGTTTAGTCCAAAAAACAAAGGTCATACATCTATATTACTGTGAATAAGCAGCAAATTTCGTCTTTCTGATACAGTATTCCCGGTATTTGACCTCACCAAGCAACAAGCTCACTCATTTCTGATGGATCATTACATGCCATCTTTGTTCATGTCACTATAAGAGAATAAAAACCTTGTCGTTCCAAACTCAAGTTACTGACGTTTGACAAGTCGTGTAACCTCAGGACGTGCTTCACAACTCTACTGAATTACCTGTTAAAGCAACAAGTGTGATATCAGGTCTTATAAAACCAAAATAAAATAATCAACCAATTAATCGTCTATATCTTTCTGGATTAGAAAGCAAAGAACCTCCATTATTATGCATGAGTTTAACTCCTGCAGGTAATAGAGTTGATTTAGCATTTAGACAAACCAGCATCTTTTATGATATCCATGGAGTGCTTTCGCTGGTTAATTGAGCTACTAGCAGTAGAACGAGCTATTTCCAATCCCAAGAAGTAATTGGCATTCACCAAATCTTTAATGGTGAATTGGCATCTAAGAAACTCTTAACAGCAGCTATGTCATACTCAGACGAACGTGTAATAAGAATATTGTTTACATAGACTAGAAAAGTTATAAGAGCTATCATAGATTTCATAAATAAACAATGATCACGTTTAGATTGTATAAAACGAAATGAGCACAAGTTATAAAGTGAATTCACAATTCCATTGGCAAGAAGCTTGTTAATTAAGCCCATATGGTGACCTTCGTTATTGATATACTTCACCATGTGTTATTCACACCAAGCTTGTTACAAATATAGTAGCTAACGTAATCATAAGGATTATATAGTTAATTTAAATAACATAGTCATAGAGATTTTAGCATGATTATAGGAATTACTTTCCTAGTTTAACCTATGTATTCTTGTATAAATACCTGTAGTATCATTCTAATAGAAATACACATAAAACTCATTCTCATGGTATAAGAGCCTAATCGAGTTTTTGGGTCTCTGCTTTAGTTTTTTTTTTGTATTTCGTTTTTTGCCCTATCGTGAGACAGGGCACGGATTGCGTGGGTGACATATTTGTTGGATAAAATTTTCTCACCTCCTCCTTTACAAGACTCTATTGGTGTCGATCGGCCATCCCTCCAAATTCGGTCATCAGATTTCAAGCGCGTGACCTGCACATGCCACCCAGTCAAAGACACCGTTTCCTCACAACAGTGCATGAGCCACTGTCTGTCTAACTGGTTTCTTCCTTCGACGTCGCCTCCTCTGTCCCTGTTTGAATATCCAATCAGTTTCCAGGTATTGTTGATATGTGTGGATGTTACTAAAATTACGTTGGATTCATCCAAAATTACTGATAGAAAATTGATTAGAAAAAAATATGTACAATGGAAAAGGACTATTCGCAGATTTGTGACTAGTGTAGATTTGGAAGTTCATTTAACTAGTAATCTACCTCCTAAGATTGATGCTATTGCTCGAAAGAAATGGTTAATGGAAGATTATAAATTGTTTAATCAAATCCAAAAAACTTTAGACCCAACCGTTGATAATGTTGTGAATCATTGTTATAGTGTCAAAGAACTATGAAAATATTTGGAATTTTTGTATACTTGCAAATAAGATCTGTCTTGTGTTCATGAATTATTGTTAAAGATTTATCAAGCAGAAAAAAGAGGTCGCTCTCTATTTCAGTATTATACTGAAGAAAAACAAGCCTTTGAAGAAAAGCAAGTCATGTTTCCAGTTGTTACTGACATAAAGCAAATGCAAGAACAAGAAGAGTAGATTGTGGTACAATGTTTCTTAGCAGAGTTGAGTTCCGAATATGACGTGGCACGATACAATTGTTAACTAGTGAGTCATTTCCTTCTTTTAAGGAAGTATATGCTCGTTTGCTTCGAGTTTGTAAAGACGACGATGTGTCTTTTGTTATGGTGACCAATGACTCAACAACATTAATGAGAAATGTTTCGAATACTAATCGTGGTGCCAAAGGTGGAAACAATAGTGGTTCTATTGCTGGGAGAAGTGACACCCCTTACATCTATAACTACTATGGAGTAAAAGGACATATCAAGAAGAATTGTTCAAAATTGCACGGTAAGCCTCCCAAATACTCAAGTTAGAATAATAACAGAAAATTTGCAAATGTGGCTACTCAGGATGGCATCCTACTTCTTCCTCAGTCATCCTCGCCTTCTATCACAATTTCAGCGAATGAGTATGCTCGTTTAACCAATGCCTATCAACAAATTTCGGTCACTCATAATTCGCAACAATCATCCTTTGTGACATCAGCTTTAGCTAATACAAGTAACCTTACTACCTGTCTCTCCACCTCCTCTCGTAGTTGGGTTATTGACTCAGGTATTACTGATTTTATGACTGGCAACATAGGTATCCTCTCTTCTTTCAAGTCTACTACTGATTTATCTTGTGTTACTTTAGCAAATGGATCTACCACTTTTGTAATTGGGCATGGGACATCAAACCCAAAAAAATTTCTCCCATTATCGTTTGTTTTATGTTTATCACAATTCCCTTTTAACCAATTATTTGCCAGCTAACTCACCAAAATTCTCAATTATTGTGTTGTTTTTTATCCCGATTATTGTCTTTTTTAGGATCTTGGGATGAAGCAGATTGTTGGTGAAAAATCGAAGGAAGTTAGTTGTTTCGCAAACTTTCCTCAAACTTCTTTGACACCAACAAAATAAAAACAAACAAAATTGAAATAATAAAAACACCAAGAATTTGGTAACGCAGTTCGGCATACCTTACCTATATCTCCGAGGCCCTCACCTAGCTTAATAACTTTCACCGAAGTACCCTCAGTTATCTTTCAACCTTACTTTCCGTTAAAGAATTTCACACCTAATAGTACGACCGCCTCGTACTAACCTCAACAGAGGATTTTCTCAAAATGATGTTTAATGATAATGAATTAAATAAAATTCAACATAAATGACAACACTTGAGAAAGAAGAGAAAAACAATTTCCCGATAGGTTCAGCTCCCTTAAAATAGATCTAAAAGTTGTCACCACGAAATATCAACGTTTATCTATTGAAACGTTATAAATATTAAAGATGCAAACTTCATGATGAGTGCTGGAATTTTTTGCACATAAACACTATAGAAAAACCAGCTGCCAAAACTGCACACACTTCACAACAGAACAACCCAACGATAATCGCTCAAAGCTAGAAAAACGCAGCTTTAAAAATCACATAAATGCAGCAACTTTTCGGCCCACTTAGGCGTCATCCTTGACAGAAAAAGAGCCAACAATAGGATGGATTAATTATAAACGTAAAGTCAACAGTGCTATACTCCAATCCAATCGACAACCACAGATCTAAGAACTCTCAGCAGAAAATCCATCAACAATGCAAAACAAAAAGAATATCCAGTTATAAAGACATCAACGACAAGTGTAGAGTTGCAGAATCAAGGTCACTTATGCAGAAAATCTGAGACTTAGAATGTCACACGCCACCACTACACAAGCAATCTTACAATCTCCATTCCACACCTAGCGTGAACCAGACAACAACAACATAATATGCTCATCAATGCTCAATCAACCAATCAAGATACCCATGTAGATCACTCACACAAGCTTGCCGTTTTTCACATAGAAAGAAATATGATATCTACCCTTTTTTAACAAAATCTTCTTGAATTTCAATGTTTGATGGACTTCTAATTTCACTGTAATTCTTATACCAGAGTCCAACTCAAATAAGGAGTGTTACTTATTTGGTTACTTATTTACACCATATCTTGATTTGGATTTTTAAACATTATCTTGAAGACCCAATAATTAAAAATGGCAAAATTAAATAATAAGATATATAATAAATATCTTAACAATCTTCCCCTTTTTGGCATTTTTGTCACAAATAAGAAACTCCCCCTTAATCCAACATCAAGTTTCAAAGAACATCCATCAAATTCTTCAAGTTCAAGAAACATCCGAAAAAATAATGAACGCCTATCAAATATCCAAATTTCTCCTCCTGGGGACAAAAAGATGCCAAAAGTAAGATGAATAGTCACGCATAAACCTTGAAATCTCCCCCTGAATGGAACATTCACCATAAACAATCTGATGTCCCCCCTTGGGACAAAACAATATCAAAATGCATAATTATACCAGTGGAAGAATTATAAGCACGCTAAGAAGACAAATTATCGCCATTCAAAACAATAAGAGATATGCCAGAAAGAGAGAGAGATACCCGAGAGAGATTCATACCGATGAGAGAGCTGAGGAGTCTTCGGTGGAGCCAAATAGAAGTCACAATGTAAATTACTAAAAAGATGAGACGACAATAGCAACATAAAACTAAAGAACTAAAAAAAGACAAATCTTTCCTTCTTTTTTTGTTTTGTTGGTTTTTTTGTTTTTTTTAACAACACAAAAAAATACTTCAAAAATGTAAAGCACACAGTCCTCGTGCCTCTCGAAGAAATTCAAACCTGGTCTTTTTCTTTGGCTCGGATGAAGATGTGTAACACAAGTAGCCTGTAAGTTCTCGATAGTCAACCCTTTTTCTTTCTCTTATTTTTCTTCTTTCACTGACATCTCCAATGACGTTTTCTACTGGATGATTTCTTCGGATTCGAGATGAAGAATCTCGGTTCAAATCAGCTTCTAGTGTTTTGGGTGATTCATCTTCCGAAGTAACTAAAAGTTCTTCAGTTCGCGCAGTTACTTCCTCAGCAGCAACTAACTGTAGGTCAGTTCCTGCAATTACTTCCTCAGCAGTAACTAATTGCAGATCAATTCCTGCAGTTACTTCCTCAGCAGCAACTAACTGTAGATCTGGGCAATTCTTCAATCTTGTCTCTTTGCTTGTTTGGGCTGATTCGGATGGTCGGTTACGTTGATTTTCTTCTGCCACTTGACCATTCAACAAAGATACATCATCTATCACAACATTTATGGACTCTTGCACTTTCTTTGTTCTTTGATTATACACTCGGTAAGCTTTACTATGAGTTGACTAGCCAATAAAAATTCCTTCATCACTTTTGCTCTCGAATTTTCCAAGTTGTTTTCCCATTTGACATGCACTGCAAATTGATTTTCCTTCTTTGTTCATTTTGGCTATACCCTTCATAGCCTCCAATTTTTTCAATTTGCTAATGAGATTAAAATTTACGTGCCCAAGTCTTTGATGCCATAAATTAATGTCATTCTCGTAAGTAGTTGACTTACACGTAGTTATGACTTGCAACATATAGCAATTGTAAGCTGATCGCTTGCCACTCAGGATACATTCTCCTTGTTTGGTAAGTACCCTGCATTCATCACTTGTAAATTTAACCAGCAAACCATCATCACAAAGTTGGCTTATACTTTCCAAATTTGCTTTTAATCCATCGACATGGAGCACATTCTTGAGAGGAGGCAAACCATCCATGCATAATGTTCCTCTACCGATCACGGAAGCTTTCTTTCCATCTCTGAAAGTCACATGACCATTCATACAATTATGATAATCAGTTAAGTAAGCCTTTTCCCCCATCATATGGCGTGAGCATCCACTATCAAAATACCAACCATGTTGCAAAGTTTCCTTCATTAATGTACGAACTATGAAAGCTTGCAATTCACTTCTTTTTATCCAAGTAGATTTCGATACTGAAGGTTGATGTTGAAATTTTTGTGGAGGATGTATACTTTTTCGGCTTTGTCTTCTTTGAAACAGCATCTATAGTAACTGATACCATCTTGGCCTTATATGCCTAATGACTCCACAAAAATAACATGTGGGTATAAATCTTCGATTCTTTTTCGATGCTTCTACCTCTTGGGCTGAACTGAACATATAAAATTTTTCTTCATTCAATTTTGAGCACTCACCTTTATAGCCTATGCCTTCGAAATTTAGTTTAACCTTACCAGTTTCTATCAACTTATCTAGTTTTTTCGTGCCTCCATTCAACATCCTCAATCCCTTTTTAATACTTATCAACTTCATTCTAGCTTCACCAAGCTCATCTGAAGTCAATATCAGCTTCTTTTCTAACTCTTGTAAGGTGTTCTTCATGGAAAAATTCTCTTCATGAAAAGTTCTCTTTCTTTAATCTTTCATTCTTTCTACACGTT
The DNA here is from genome assembly GCA_027478365.1 of Erythroxylum rufum. Classification (NCBI taxonomy): domain Eukaryota; kingdom Viridiplantae; phylum Streptophyta; class Magnoliopsida; order Malpighiales; family Erythroxylaceae; genus Erythroxylum; species Erythroxylum rufum. The sequence goes on from JANIHZ010000005.1 coordinate 10,550,085, forward strand.
TTCACCCATTTTTCATATATAGCTTTGTAATCCTCATAAATATTCCCTTTTTTATCATCTAGGCCACTTCCGTCACTGTCATAATCTGATATTGGATCTTGAGCTAGATTGTTTTCGAAATTTTCTGATTTTTCCTCTTTTTGACCTTCAATTACTTTCTTCTCAATTACTGTTAAGCAAGTAACTGGACTTTTGCTATAGAAAGCAACCAACGCAGCACCATTAACTATTTCTTCTTCGCTACCATATTCACTCTCGGTGCTTGTGAAGGACTTTCCTTTTTTCTTCTTCATAGTATTGGCACATATGAATTGAATGTGTCCGAAACCTTGACATTCATGACATTGGATTCTCCTTGCCTTCCGTTCACCCTTTTGTGTCTTAACTTGTTGTCTTGAATTGTTACTCAATGAACTTCCGCCATATTTTATGTGAGTAGTACCAAGTCTTTGTTTTCATCTGATTCATCTTCCGCATCATTCACACTTTTTCCAGTTTCCACCTGTAGTGCCTCTCTTGTAGCCATGTTCGCGAAACTAGGATCTGCACTAACTTGCTACCAAGTTCTGAATCCGTCATCTTGCTCTAATACCAATTGAAAAACGAAGGGGGTTAACTGTTTCGCAAAAATTCTTTGGCACGAAAAAAATAAAACCAAGCAAAAACAAATAATAAGAACACCAAAAATTTGGTAACGCAGTTCGGTACACTCTGCCTACATCTGCAGGGCCCTCACCTAGATTATTAACTTTCACCAAGTACAATAAATTTACCCAAGGCTTTACTGAGCCGACACCACTCAACCCTTGACACCATCTCTCAACCTCACTTCCCGTGAAAGAATTTCACACTCAATAGTATGACCACTCGTACTAACCTCGATAGAGGATTTTCTCAATCAATCTTCCCGATGAGTTCCGCTCCACTGAAATAGATCTGGAAGTCGTCGCAACAACAATAGGTTGATTCACATAAGCACCAACACGAAGTATACGCAGCCCATACAGAAATCAATTAATAATCACTGAGCCAATGAAGAATGATGCAGCCAAAAAATCACGCACAATCCCAAAACACCAAATCTGGAAAATTAAAAACTACCCCACGGTGTATTTCAATCACAGCACATGCACAACCTCGAATCAACAAGTCTGGAAAAATCAACGCCTTAACCCACATTATATTGCAATCCCCGAAGTCATGCACAATACACACCCATTGCATAAGACAAACTTTGCATAAGATGCTTCTCTAGGTTGACGTGATCATGACGCAGGCAATAAGAATGCATTTATTGCTCCATTGAATTTTGCGTAAAACAATGATGCCTATAGATCTTTAGCTATTCCAGAGAAGATTTTCTCTTCAACATAAATATTCACCTTTGTTATGCTGCCATTCCATAATACTCACACCCACCATTTTAACTTTAACTCCCACTATACTTTTATTGCAAGACTCTAAAATTGCCTTCAATTATATCATAGAGACATGCACGAAGAGATATACACAAAAATAACTTTTGCTGTATCATAGAGACATACACGAAACCAACTGCAAAAAACCCTTGATCCACAAACAAAACTAATTCCCTTCTTCTGTTGTATACCAAAAAATCCACGCAATTCACAATCCAGTTACCAATATGATAATAGACTTCAATCCAAGATATGATTCTTTTTCAACTAGAAGATTATCCATATAGCTTTTGAATCCAAGTCATTATCCAAATAATATCTTATATGTCCGATTAATAAATAATGCCAAAACTAATTACTTAGATATATAAGCCTTGTTTGGCAATCAGCTGATTGCATTAGCTGTTAGGTGATAGCTGATTGCATTAGCTGTTTGTCATTTGATGTTTGGTGAAATTAAATGTTCAGTATTAGATGTTAATGTGTAAAATGACTATTGAAGACATGACTTTTAAAAAAAATATAAGGGTATGAATATTAAATATCTTAGTTATTAATGTTCAATATTCTTATAAGAATTTATATTTTAGATATTAAATTCTACAAAAATTAAGCTTATAACTTTAATAAGAACATATAATAATAATAATAATAATAATAATAATAATAATAACAACAACAACAACAGCAACAACGACGACGACGACGACGACGACAACAATAACAACAACAACAGCAACAAATATGATATGAAAATATGCTATGGAGCAATGGCATTATATTATCTTTCATTCCCACGCATGTAACAAACCAAACAACATTATTGGTATTTATGCCCAGCGTCGGAAATTCCTGCTCTTATTCTAGATCTGATGTTCACTCTAGCGAATGCCTTTACAAATTGAACCGGAACGTTAAAATATGAGAAGGTGGTTGCAAATCCCCAATAAATATGCATTAAATGTCTTCACAACGAGGAAACTAGGTTGTAAACAATCAGAACATGCATTCTTGAGTTATATTGGTTTTGCTGAATTCGTTTCAGTGGTTGCATCCTTCAGTTATCTTGGTTTTGCTGAATTTATTTGGTTGTTGACGAAAGTTTTCATGTAATGGAATTTATATTGGGCAATATTACTTTTAATAAAATAATTATAGTTGTCTAGGTGATCATACTTGGTGCTATTTTGTACATTTTTTTATTAAATTGTAGCCTTCAATATGCAACATTTCATTTGTGCTTATTGTGTTCAATGAAAACCTCCAGGTCTGAACTGTTATTAATTTTTGCATACAGACTTTTTAGCAGGAGTGCACTATTCTAGCTATAAATACCTTCATTTAGTTTCATACGTAAGATGCTCAAATTAAATGAAAAGCAGATTATTTGGCAGATATTGGTTGTTTGTTTCACACAGAGGACTAACTTGTTCCTTTTGGTATATATGGGCAGCAAAATACACTGCATTCGCGTTGGGCTTTGGAGTGGCTTCTTTTGTTTTGTATGTACGTTTTATTGCCGTATATGTAATTTAAGAAATCATGTCCTTTGGTTGCAGGATGAAATTCCTGAAGAATAGAAGGCTGAATTATTTCCACACCATATGGAAAGGGGGGACAGATCTCACAA
>JANIHZ010000005.1:10648433-10659380 GCA_027478365.1 Erythroxylum rufum
TTATTTATTATTATGAGTTTTGAAGACAGGGTTAAAAATATAAAGTACAACTGTACAATATGACAATAGACTATTTTGTAATTTTTAAAAAATTCATGGATTATTTTATAAATTTAAAAAGTGACCCGAAACAATACCCGGTATTAACCGGTACTGGTACAATACCGTACTAGAACCCAATCTGGTACCAAGTTCGGTACGGTATTCGTAACACTTCAGCTACTTCGCATCGCGCTCAGTTTGACGGTGTTTCATTTCTTCCATGAGAGGCCATCAGGTTCGTAACAATGTTAATGCATGGTATTGATGGAAAATTGGAAGATTGAAAACTTAAATCATACCTACCTCCAAGCCAATATGTTGATTGGCATTTATGATCAATTATTATATCTGAGCTAATTCTAACTTAAAACTGAATTAACCTAAAATGACGAAACAAACTTACAGGAAGGTGATCATACATGTGTTATAGGAAAATTAAGAGAAACACAACAACAATAATAGCAAGAGAAATAAAGTGCAAGAAACTAAATCAACACATGCGCAATTTACGTAAAAACCTCATCTCAACTAGGGAAAAATCACAGTTAGGATCTCAACGGACTAAAATCAATCCACTATAATAATCAAGAGTACAATTGATAACCAACAATAATAATCTCAACGACAAGTATAATTATCTCTAGATTCTAGTATAAATTGAAAACTTTAATCAATTTAGTACTCTCTACAAACCCAAGAGATATCAACACTGAATACCTGTCGATGATGATCCACTTCTTCTTAATTATCTTACCAAACAGTTGTCTTCCCATATGCCAAAACAATATAGCAGACCTCTGTTTTTTTCTCCTTCGTTCTGGTTTTTACGACAATACAACTCACAAGTGAAAAAAGGTAAACCCTATTTTATCTTATCATAAATTAAATCCTCCAATAAGCCACTAAAACCTACCACCTATGGGCCAATTAAAGAGCTCTTTATTTAGTGGGTCACCATTTGTAAGGAAAATAAAGCTCACCCTTGCAAAACTCACTTAGCTAGTATTTAGGATTTGGGGAGAAACCCAACATATTTCTCCCTCGACCCAAATCACACCAAACACCTCCACCTCATGTGAGAATCGAATTTTCTTCTTCACAGCCTTGTCCCTCAGGATGCGATGGCCCTCCATATACCAAATGTTGTTGTAAGCCTTCCTCCCTTGGATCACTAAGTGAGCACCACGGTACACTTTGCAATACCTCCTACTACCAACATATCTATGCCCGTACTTTGTCAATTCATCGAAGGAAATAAGGTTAGCACGAGCACTTGACACATACCTCACATTGTAGATGGTCCGGGTCATACCATCATCGAGTTTCATCCTCACGATCCCTATGCTTTTGACCTTCAATTTTTGATGACCCACTTTGTTGATGTGACCATACTCTCCATCTTGGCACAAAGTATCAAACAAGGCTTGGTCTCTACAAATATAAACCGATACGGCCAAATCCAACATCCAACTCTCTTGGCCCTCCTTCACCTCACCATGAGTAGCTAATAACAAATCACCATCACCATCACCTATGACCACATTAGCGAAATCACCATCATCATCTACTTTGGTGTTGCCCTTCTTCTTTGCATCAAATGGAGACTCTTCAAGTTCTTCATCATCTTCGAAAAATGGCTTTGGATGTGGCCCTTCTCTTTACAATTGTAATACTCCATATTACTAAAATCTTTCGTGTGCCTTGAGCCATCTCCCCTCCTCTCTTGATTCCTTTCTCTCTTATACTCCCTCACAACTAGTGCTTGATCACCATCACCCAGAGAATCTCCATCAACATGTGTCATCATCATTTTGTTCTCCTTCAATACCATCATAGCTTTATGTAGCACAATCTTCTCCCTACCAACAAGCAACGTCATGATAATGGGTTGATAGGACTTAGGTAGTGAAGCAAACAACAAAAGAACTTGTTTTTTATTGGTGATCCTCCATCCTTAACTGGTGCTACTCCCATCTCAAGCACAAGATGTTAGTCAACAATTTGGAGGTATACACACTTTGGAGCTTATCCATCAAAGCTTTTGGATCCATCTCACTCAAATAGTTGTACTTAATCTCTAAAGTTATAACCAACCAAATCATACTAACCTCCTTCTTCTTCATCGGCGCCCACTTGGCATCATTCAAACTCGTCGGCTTGTCTGCTTCTAAAGTTGCATCTAAATCTTGTTGTACTAACAAGTCCTCAATAGTACTCTTCCACTCCCAAAAGTTTATTTTTCCCATTAAACAAGGGAAGGTGAAATTTCAAACCACTACTTTCACCCATTCTCTTCTCATACTAATTCCTCCCTAAATCAAACAACTGGTAATTTTCCCTACAAAAGGATCCTCCAACCACAGCTCTGATACTGCTTGTTAGGAAAAATTACCAAAACCACAACAACAATAATAGCAAGAGAAATAAAGTGTAAGAAACTAAATCAATGCACACACAATTTACGTGAAAAACCTCTCTTAACTAGGAAAAAAATCACGGTATGAATCTCCACGGACCAAAATCAATCCACCATAATAATCGAGATTACAATCGACAACCAACAACAATAATCTCAATGACAAGTACAATTATCTCTAGGTTATAGTACACATTGAAAACCCTTAATCAATTTAGTACTCTTTAAAACCGAAGAGATACCAACACTGAATACCTGTCGATGACGATCCACTTCTTCTTGATTATCTCACCAGACAGTTGTCTTCCCACACACCAAAACAATGGAGCAGACCTCTTTTTTTCTCCTCCTCCGTTATGGTTTTTACTGCAATACAACTCACGAGTGAAAAAAGATAAACCTATTTTATCTTATCATAAATTGGCTTCTCTAATAAGCCTTTAAAATCTAACGCTTATGGGCCAATAAAAGAACTCTTTACTTAGTGGACCACTATTTGTAAGTAAAATAAAGCCCACCCTTGAAAGACTCACATAGCTAGTATTTGAGATTTGGGGGCCCAATAACATGTTAGGTTCCAAAGCGTGCGAATGTCTTAACTTGTTGAAGATTTAGAAGATTTATGCTTAAAATTTTTTATCATAAATCAGTGGCTATCAGAATCATCAGATACTCCAACCACCAGAACCACCTATTCTCTCCCGCTTTCTCTTGTATCCGGAAAGTTAGACATCTGAAGCTAAAGATTATTGAGCTTGAATCACTATTGGTGTTGTCATTAAATCAGATCCTGAGCTTGGAATTGAGAAGTGGTGGTTAGTTGCTTGTTGGAGAAAAGCACACAACAAACTAATATTGAAATGGAATAATCAAGTTAATTTTTTTAAATACTGACTAGATTGTAGATCTTGAGAAGAATTGCTTAGATGATTGCTACCAACTCTTATTCTCTTTCTTTTCTCTCAGACTTGCTTGATTGCGTATACAAGTTTTTATTTTTTTACTTCAATAACAAGCTTCTCTTCTCCTTCTCTTCTCTGCCTATTTCGATCTCTTGCATACTTCTGATGTCTTTGGAAAAGTTTTTTGCTTTTTATCATTTTCTGTTCAGATGTATGAAAACTTTAGGCTGGGATTTCTAAAGTTATGTTTGGTTGGACGTAAAGTTTTTAATGGAATAGAATGAAATGAAATGGTTTATAATGAAATGGAATGTAAATGAATGTAATATTAAAAATTGTTATTTAGGAGGGATGGAAGGGTTTATAATGTTACATAGTGAAATGTTGTTTGGATGAAGGGTTTATAAAGTAATATAGTGTAAAATTGTTTATCATTTTACATTCCATCCTAAGCCCCCCCAAATCGGAAGTTTTTTCATTTTTACTATTTAGGATAGAATGAGATGTAATATGAAACCCTCCTCTTTCATCTCATCACATTCCATTCCATTATAAACTCTCCTCTCAAATGATGGAAGCACCATGTCCCTATATGTACCTTACCTTATCTCTCTTCTTTTTAAGTTATTTAGTCTTTACAAATGCCTTATGGTTGTCGATTCATAGGATAAATAACGACATTCACTCTTCTTTTCACGTATGATTCTTAATTAATCAGTCTCTTTTACAGCGGTGTTTCCTGGGTTTTGTTGTGTTTTCTAAAATTTAAGTTCTTTGCCCCTTTTTTGGTTTTGATATTAGCTTCTTTGTGTGATTTAAGGTTTAATGCTTTCTGGATTTTATTATTTTGATCTCTTTGTATTTGATATTGTTTGGTTTATGTCAAGATTGAAATTTTATGCTTAATGATCATAAGGATTCATTTTGGGAGAGCTTCCTTTGCTCTTTCACTTCAACAAATCTCAATTATATGCTCGCTCTAGTAAGCTTAAGCAGCTTAGATTTATTCAATCTTAGGAAAGATTACTTGGTTTATTTTCATTGCACTTGGTTTTGTTCTACTTGCTAAAATGAACTATTGTAGGATGTTTTTGAACGGTAGATTGATGCATATAGTCGAATGCTCGATGATTTGGTGATTTTAAAACTCTTCACATTCATATCTTTTTGATAATTTTTCTTTTTACTCAAGCTCTAATTTTTGCTCCCTAGTATGTCGTGGGTCTCTTGTGATACACATTTTTAGTAAAGATTATATTTTTATGATTTGATCATTTATGGCTTTTAAGAATTTGAGCAGTACTTGTTATAAGTAATAATCTGATATTCCGTATCGACGATGGAAGTTTGGCTATCCCTTCCTATGTTGAGTTCTTCAAAAACTAGTCATATCAGAGCTGTCTACATTAAATGCATTAATGCATGTGTCTTTTCGTTGGTGCGAATGAATTATTGCTCAAGTTGAGACATGTTTTAAAAGTAAAGCCATGTGTTTGGTTTAGTATTTAATAAAAGGATGTAGTGGTTCATCGTTTCATCTAAGTAACTTGAATAAAACCATATCGTTAACTTAAAGTAGCAAACTAGCCTTTATATATTGTGATGCAACAACTGTTGGTTGTCCCTTCGGAGACATTCGATAAAATTTGAATGATAATGAGAAGATTTGCATGACCCTGTGCTAGGATGGCATGCACAAATCCAAAAATTGTAAGCAAAACTTTGAAGCATATCAGGAGTCCTGCTATTTTCTTAAAATGTTGTCTTATAAACTTGCATCAACAAATGAAGATCTGTAGCTATAGGTTTTGTGTTCTTTTTTGGTAATAAGATTTGTAGTTGTCATTTTAATTATTATTATTATTATTTTAATGTATTTAGTTATTTTAATACATCTTTTAGGTTTATTTGACTTATTTACTTAGTTATTTTATTATATTATTTTGTTTAGCATATGTATGCACATCCATTTGTAATTTTATAGTATTTTTATGACACATTGCATATAGGTCATCAAAAACATCCTCTACCCTAGGTAGGTGGTAAGGCTGAATACTATTAGATCTCCTTGGACCCCGTGCCTTAACGGGATTTCAATTGGATGTTAATAATGATGAATGACTATAACAAAGCAATTAATTATAGTTCTTACGCAAATAAACTAGAAAATCACATTTTAGTACAATCATCAACTAATTTTTAACTTGAAAAATCTATCCATTGTAAGGCATAAAAATCACGGGCACAAGTTAGCCGAATCTTCCACTATATCAAAATAATAAGTAATACAAATTATTTTTCCATAATACCACTAGAGGCAATCTGGAAATAAATCTTTAAGAAAATTAATTTATGGTAACAATAAGATAAAAATTAGAGAGATTTTACCCGATTGAGAACACCTGAAGAACTTTTGGTAATTAATTTTCAATTGTCACTGCACCACCAAAAGGTGGAGTGGTTACGTCTTCTCCTTCAGCAAATTTTTATTATTGTTTCAAAACTGACACAAAGGTTATCCACAATTACACTCTTAAAAAAAAAAAGAAACCCTTCTTTTATATATATGGACCTCTAAAATATTCAAGTTAAATATAACTTCTAATATCCAATTCCTAATTGAATATCATCATTATCACATGCATATAGCCCAATTTTATTTATTTATTTTTAATATGTTCATGTGGCATAGTCCCATTCAGATCTCACCCTCACACTCACATGGGAGCGATCTCCATCCTAACAATCAAACAAAAAACCTTAAGTTTCTCCCTTGATAGAGTCTGCGTTAACATACCCACACCATTGTCATCAATATGAACCTTCTCAAGTTGTAACAACTTAATCTTTAATGCACTTGTTATCTAATGATACCGGACATCAATATATTTAGACTAAGAATAGAAAGAGAAATTCTTACCAAGATGGAAAGTACTTTGGCTATCACAAAACAACTCATATTTGTCTTGTTGGAATCCAAGTTCCTGAAGAAACTTAATCATCCATAACAACTCCCTATATGCTTTCATTGCTACAGTAAACTCTGCTTCAGTAGTAGAAAGTTTAACACACTTTTGTAATCTTGTCTACTACGACACGGCTCCCCCTAAGAAAGTGATCAAATATCCTGAAGTAGATTTACTCAAACCAACATCACCGACCATGTTAACATTTGTATAACCAACGAACATACACTTGTAATCTCTAAAACACAAACACATAATAGAAGTTCCATGAATATACTTAAAGATCCATTTAACTATAGCTCAATGTTCTTTCCCTAGATTAGAAAGAAATACACTAACTATATCGACTATGTGAGTAATATTTGATCAAGTATACACGATCGCACATATTAAGCCAATAGTCAAAGCATAAGGAATTGGTTTCATCTCTACCTTCTCTTCTTCAATAGAAGGACTTTGACTTGAACTCAATCTGAAGTGATGACATGGAGGAGAACTACCGCTTTAGCCTTGTCCATACTAAATTTTTGAAGTACCTTCTTAATACACTTGTGACATCCACAACTTCTTAATGCTCTTGTCCTAAATGATCTTCAACCCAAAGATCTATTTTACTTGCCTTAAGTCTTTCATAGCAAAAGACTTGCTCAACTGCTTCTTCATCTAATTAATCATAGAAGCATTCTTATTAACAATTACCATGTCATCAACCTAGGGTAAAAGAATAATTAAATCAGTATTAGAGAGATTCTTGTAAAAAGTACAATAGTTAGAAGTAGTCTTCTTATAGCCTTACTCCCCCATAATTGACTCAAACTTTTTATACCATCATCTTGGTGCCTATTTCAAACCATAAATATTCTTCTTCATTTAACAAATATAATCCTCTTTACCTTTAACCTTGAAATGCTCTGCTTACTCTATGTATATCTCTTCCTCCAAGTCACCATGAAGGAAGGCTATCTTATCCATCTGCTCGATTTCCAAATGAAGACTAGCTATTATACCAAATATTACATGAATAGATGTCATCTTCACTACTGGTGAGAAGATCTCATCAAAGTCGACGCTTGTCCTTTGATTAAAACCTTTTCATAACCAATCTAGCCTTGTACCGTGGATATGGGTTATGCTCTTTATACTTGACCTGAAACACCCATCTCCTCTTCAATGCTCTTTTGCCTTTAGGTAGTTTTGCTAACTCATAAGTCTTATTTTTATGTTAGGATTCCATCTTATCTCACATGGCCTCAATCAGTTTCTCATTGTGTTCATCTTCCATTGCTTCCTCGCAGCTCTCAGGTTCTCCTACATTAGTTAATAACACATATTGATCTAAAGAATATCTAGTAGATAGTTGTCTTACTCTCGTAGATCTCCTTATTGGAACTACAAAAACCTATAGTACTAGTATCTGATCATAAACACCATCATCATTATTATCATCAAATTGTAGGGGATCCTCTCCATCATTTGTAGCCCATTGTTCATCATAAACTTCATCCCTAAATTGTCACGGTACTACTATTGAAGGCACTGCATCATAGTTTGCTATATCATTATTATACTCATAATTACTCTTCTTAACTTTATCAATATCCTAGATGGTTTAATACTTAATAAACATTACATCACGACTCCTCACGAGCTTTTTCTGACCTAGATCATTAAACTTGTAGCCAAGTTGATCTTAACCATACCTAATAAACACACACTATCGTATCTTGATTTGAAGTTTATACCTCTCATTGTTTGGAATGTGTAAGAATATGTTACACGAAAAAACCTACAAATTATCATAGAAAACTTCTCTTCTAGTCCAAATTCGTTTTGGAACATCCAACTCTAAAGAAACACAAGGACAATTATTTAACACATGTACAACTATCTTCAAAGCCTCACCCCAAAAGGACCTGGGCAATTTCACATGTAAAATTAAGCATCTCACCCTCTTCATTAGAGTTTTATTCATCCTCTTAGCTACTCCATTCAACTGAGGTTTCTTAGGAGGTATAGTTTGATGTCTACCCTGTTGTTTGCAATACTCATCAAACATACCATAATACTCTCCACTATTGTTTATACAAATGCATTTCAAATTTTCCTAGTCTCTCTCTCAATTAGGGCCTGAAATTGCTTAAGTACACCTAGGGATGGCAACTAGGCTTAGGCCCAGGGCCTAAATCAATAATCCAGGCTCGAGTTGACTGGGCCTTAGGCTAAGCTTCGAACTCAATTTTCTGAAACATTATGCCTCAACCTGGGCCCGGGCTTGGGTTACCCAGGTTTGACCCTTATAAGTAAAATGATGTCATTTTGCATTTTTAATTTATAAAAAGATTTGGGCATGGCTGCCTCAAGCCTTGTCAGGATTGGGCTCGAGCCTACTACCTCAGGCCTTGGATCATGTTCGGGCCCTAACAGTAAGGGGTTAGGTTGAGCTCAGGCCTGGATGTCATCCCTAAATACACCAAGTACTTGATCCATTGTCTTCAAATTGTAACCCAAATCCTTCTAGAGTGATCATCAACAAAACTTATAAAATAATGAGCACCAAGTGATATTGTCTTCGCTGGACCACAAACATTATAGTGTACTAACTCTAACAAAATTTTCTTTCTAGAACGAGATAAATCTCTGAAAGAAATTCTATGTTGCTTAGCAATGAAAGTTTATCAAATGAACACTATGTATCCCATATATTAGCTTCTTCTTAACCAACACTGTTATATCTTTCTTGCTAAGATGATCGATTCTTTTGTGCCATAACTCAATTGTACTCTCATTCTCTAAAGCATTCATAATATTTTCAAAGAGCTTTGCATGCAGTTGATAAATAATATAGCACTTACTGTCTCCAGCTATAATTAAAAAACCCTTTATGAGTTTTTATTGTCCATTGTTAGAGGTGTTACAGGATCCCTGATCATCAAGCCTACTTGTAGAAATTAAATTCAATTGAATATCTGGGACATATCTAACATCTTTAAAAAATAAGCACTTATTGTCTCCAGCTATAATTAAAAACCCCTTTATGAGTTTTTATTGGCCATTGTTAGAGGTGTTACAGGATCCCTGATCATCAAGCCTACTTGTAGAAATTAAATTCAATTGAATATCTGGGGCATATTTATCATCTCTAAAAAATTGTTATGTATCAAAAGAAGTCTCTAAGCAAACATCTCCAATCATAACTCCATAATCACCTTGTGTGTAGATATGAAGAAATCTCGATGAGATGTAACATAGATGGAAGCACCATTATTAATAAACCAATTGGTCTTATGAGCAGTTAAGTTAACCATATTGTACTCATACATGATAAGGAATGAATTATTAGTGGTAGACACTCTATCATCATCATTGTTGTCATCTTTCTTCTCATCTTTACCTCAACTCTTCTCTTTCTCTCTCATAAGCTTTTGACAATACCTTTTAATATGCCCTTTCTTATAATTGTAATGGCATTCAATATTGGGAAATTTGTTGGATTTTCCCCTACTCTTATCTCAACTCTTTGAAACCTTAGTTTGACTTCTCTGTCTAAATTTTGTGGCCAAAATCTTTAACAGAGAAGAGTAAGTACCTTGTGACTGTAGTTTCATCTCTTCATTTAGAACACCACTTTTAACAAAATCCATCATTACAACACATTTGGAGTAGAATTAGTTAAGGAGATCTTCAAGGTCTCCCACAAGTCTAATAATCGAATTTGACACTCATGCTTGACAACTGATTTATAATCCCTTCTGTAACTTGCATTTTTATTGCATTAATTCTTTGTGTTTTATGTTCTTTTGGTAGGTTTTTGTGATGTTCTACTTGTGTTGCTTTGGTAATTCGTGTCTTTGTTTATTTTAGGTGACGAAAAATAAAGTGATGCAATTTGGAGTGGAATTAATTGGAGCGGCGTTTTTAAAGGAAAGAATTAAATTGGTGGGCTGCGTGAACATAAATGGGCCAGCATAATAAATTAACGCATGAAGGGATAAATACATAAGGTGAGTGGGCTGGTTTTGAAATTAAAGAAAGGGGCCCACTTCACTTTAATTAGAAGGCACAAAAACCTAGAGTGATGGGAGAGGACGGGAGCTTTTGAAAAGAATCAAACAGAAAAGAAGGAGAGAGGACGGCAACTGGGAGAAAAAGTCATAGATTGCGGCATTTATTTGTTTTATTACAATCAAAAAGCTAGTGGACGGCAATTTGGAGGGGAGTTTTAAGAAGGAATCGATTTTATTATTTCAAAAACACAACAGTGACCAGAGAAGAGATTGCGGCGGTAATTTTTGGTAGCTAGGGATTTCGACATTGGAGACCACAATAAGAGGTTGACGGCAACAGCTATAGGGAACTAATATTTTGAGATCAGCGTCGCACTTGGAGAATTGAAGGCTTGAGGCACGACAGTGGTTAGGATTTCAGTGAAGGTTTAATTCTGTGTTTAATTTGTCAATTTCAGCTTTATTACGCTGCGTTTGGTTAGCGTCTTCAACATGCAGAGACAGGACGAGACGAAACAAGACAGGACGGAACAGAACAAGAATTGGAGACAGTGAGATGTTTGGTTGCGGTGGACAGAACAAAGATAATTGTCTTCGTCCTGAGTACAGAAATGTGT
>JANIHZ010000005.1:10659480-10683683 GCA_027478365.1 Erythroxylum rufum
AACCATTAAGAACTTAACATTTGTTATTACGAGTGGGCCCTATAAGACATAAGCCTTTAATTTGCATTCGCTGGTCAACTTGGTTTTTAGGGCTCAAGTCTTTAAAATCCATGGTATGACATTTATTATTTGGTTTCCATAATAGATTTGGTTATAATGGGTTAATTTCTAAATTATCACAATAAAAATAATAATATTCTTGTTATTATTATTATTATTATTTATTTTATGGAATAATAAATATTTTATGATACAATAATAATATTATTATTATTATTTTGTGGCATATTTATTATTGTTACGCATAATTTACTTGGAACAAATTTATAATTTTGGTTTATTTTGTTTTATTTATATGGATTAATTGTGCCAATTTTATGTGCATTTACTGTTGCATATATTTGGACTACTCGTGGTTAGTGATTAATTTTTAATAATTTTAAACTAAATATGCTTGATTCTTCATTTTGATCGGGTAAAGCAGTATAATCACCAAAGTGACTTCTATTGAGAAAAGTCTTCGATTGTGAATTATTAAGGTGGTGTGTGTGTTTTTCTTTTATGTGAGCAACATGTCAGCCCAAAGGAAGATTGTTGTTTGGCAAAAACTTACATGCACCTATAATGATGAGTGTGTGATGATTATTAGGCATCCATTTTGTTTGCTAAGTTGGCCCAAAGGAAAGCTAAGGACTTGATCGAATCTTATTATCAATACTTGATTACTACACCAATATAACTAATTGTGAGTTGATTCATTGTCTAAAGACTATATTCAATGTCACTGCAGTTATCTTGAGATAGATCATCATTAGTGAAATAATTAGTCACTTATTTGGTTATGTTTACATATATATATTAGCTTATTGTGCTTTATATGATGTTTTCTATATATATAATATTGTTAATGCTTTTCTGTCACTGCCACAATTAATAGTATCCAGAGCTTAGTGGTAGTAACCTTAAGACTTGAAAAAAAATAAGGTGACTATGGTTTTAGGAAGTATAGATTTAGACCTCACATTAAGAGAGTTAGATCCTGCACCTCTTATAGATCAAAGCTCTCTTAAGAATCAAAGAGTATTTGGGAGGTGGGATCACTCCAACTGTGCAAGTTTCTTGATCATGAAGAATGTTATCCTAGATATGGTTTTGGACACCATGCCTGAGGTAACAAATGTCAAATGATTCATTGATATCCTTAAGGAACGATTTGTCAAAAGAGAAGGCAAAGACAAGTGCAACTTTAAGGAAACTTATCTTTATAAGGTGTAAAGGTAATGAGAAAATAAGGGAGTACATACTTAAAATGTTTCATCTTGTAGAAATACTAAAGACACTAAAGATAGAATTTTCGAAAGATTTGCTCATTCATTTAGTGTTGATATCTCTTCCCCCACAATTCAATCAGTTTTTAGGTGAGTTATAGTTGTGAAAAGGAAAATGGACATTAAATGAGCTAATCTCTCACTTAGTGTAAGAGGAAGATAGGATGAGATAAGATAAGGATGAGAGTACTCATTTGGCATCAACCTCTTCATCCTATTGTAAGAAGAGGAAGAAAAAGAAACTGCAATGTCAAAATCACAAAAGAAGCATAAGGATATGTCTAAGGGACATAAGGAAAAGAAATGCTTCTTTTACAAGAACCCTTCTTACATGAAGAAAGACTGTGCCAAATATCAAACTTAGAAAGTAAAAAAAGGTATATCTTTTACTTTTGTTTTCACTAAGTTAATTTGGTTTCAATACTAAGATATACTTGGTGGTTAGATATTAGTGCTACAATCCATATAAGTATACATATGCATGGTTGCTTAAACTCCCGAAGGCCCAATAATGATGAGAAGTACATCTATATGGGACGAAGTTTTAGGCTTGGAGACTTGTTTGTTGTTATTACGTACTAGTTTTTATTTAAGAGTAAATAACACATTTATTGTATTATTTTTTAGGCAAATTTTGGTTGCAATTTTTGTGTTGGACAAAGAAGGATTTGTTTGTTCATTTAGAAACAAAAATGTAATGCTTATTTTAATTTTATACTTATTGGAACTAGTAATTAATTTGATGATAACAACCTTTATTTACTTGATATAGTAAATTCGTATAGTAAGTCCCATAATGTTGAAACCAAAGGCACTAAATGCAAATTATCAAATGAGAATTCTTTCTTATTATGGCATAAGCGTTTGAGTCATATCTCTAAAAAAAGAATTAGTAGGCTTGTATCAAAAGAGATTCTTGAAACCTTTGATGAATTAGATTATGATATTTGTGTTGAGTCTATAAAGGGCAAAATTGTAAGTAAGAGAAAATAGGAGCTGAGTGATCTAAGGTGTCCTAGCATTGATATATATAGATATTTATGGGCCCTTTCCTACAGCTTTATATAGTCATCAACAATGTTTTATCATATTCATAAATGATTACTCTTGATATGACCACTTACACTTAATTTATGAGAAGTCACAAGCAATGGACATTTTTAAGTTGTTTAAGGTTGAAGTTGAAAATCAACTTGGTAAAATTATTAAGGTTATAAGATCTTATCATAGTGGTGAATACTATAAAAGGTACGATGGATCAAGTGAACAACTCTCATGTCCATTTGCTTAATTCCTAAATGACTGTAGGATTATCCCTTCATACACTATATCGGGTTGTCTGAACATGAGTAGTGTAGTAGAGAGACTAGAACCCTTAAGGATATAGTATAAAGTATGATTTGTCATACAACTTTACCTCACTCACTATGGAGAGATACATTAAAGACCATAATATACATACTAAATAGAGTTCCTATAAAAGCTACAAACAGACCCCTTACGAGTTATAGACGGGGTAAGAAACCTAACTTAAATCATTTACACATTTATGTATGTCCAATTGAGTCAAGTTCTTATAAGCCAAATGAAAAGAAACTAGATACAAAAATTGTTAGTAGTTATTTTATAGGATACTTTGGAAGATCACAATGATTTAAATTCTATTGTCCTAAAACAATAATTTTTTTATATAGAAAATGCCTTACTCTTTAAGAATGTTAACTTTGGGAGGGAAGCTAATGGTAATGATTTGTCTTTAAGAGGAGTTAGTCAATATTCCTCTTTTTATAATTGTTATTTATCATAATCGAGTTTTCATTCTTGACATAGTTAACAACATTTGGTACAAATACATGACAATTATGAGCTTCCTACCTATCAAAGTCATCAAATCATTCCTCAATCCATTGTTTATAAGGACCATGAAGATCAAACTCAACAAACTCAAACCTCAGTAGAACTAGCACCTCTAAGAAGATCCACGAAGGAAAGGAGAAGTGCAATTCTAAATGATTATGTTGTTTTCTCCAATAATATAAGGAAAGTATTGACTTAGTGGGAGATGATTCACTCATGTTCAATGAGCCAATTAAAAATTCTAACTCTCATAAGTGGATTAATTCCATAGGTGAGGAAATGTAGTCTATAAGAGACAATGGCATTTGGGATCTTGTCATATTACCAATAGTATGAAACCTATTAGTTTTAAATGGATTTTTAAGACCAAAAGGGACTCACAAGGCAATATGGAAAGATATAAGGCTCGTCTTATCACCAAAGGATTTACTCAAAGCAAGGCATTAACTATAAAGAAACTTTCTCTCCAGTTTCATCAAAAGACTCTTTCAAGACTATCATCACACTTATAGCATATTTTAATCTTAAGCTACTTTAGATGGATATAAAGATAAATATTTTCAATAGTGACATTGAAAAAACAATTTATATGAAACAATTAGAGGGGTTAGCATTTAAGGAAACTGATTAATTAGTTTATATATTTAAGAAATACATTTATATGCTCAAATAAATTTCCTGTCAATGGTACCAAAAGTTTCATCAAGTTATTCTCTCATTTAGTTTTAAAGTGAACATTATTGAAGATTGTGTGTAACATAAGCTCATTAGAAGTGGATTCATTTGCTTTGTCCTATATGTGGATGATATTTTGTTTTCTAGTAATGATATGGAACTGGTTTGGGAAACCAAGAGATTTCTTTCAGAGCAATACAAAATGAAAGATCTTGTTGAAGCATCTTTTGTATTAGGGATTTAGATTCACCATGATTATTCATATGGAATTGTAGATTATCACAAAAGGGTTCAAAAAGGGGCTACAACATTTTGGTATGCAAAATTGTAGACATCATGATCCCCTTATCTAAAGGAGATAAATTCAATCTGAAATAATGTTCAAAAAATGAAATGGAATCCAAGTTTTTGCAAAATATCCCTTACTCGTCAATGGTATGGAGTTTAATGTACACGCATGTCTACACCCATTCTAACCTCTCATATGTTATAGGAATGCTTGACAGATACCAAAGCAATATAGGAGAGAACATTGGGAAATACTTAAAGAAGTCTTTGACTATTTATAAAAATCTCAGGATTATATGCTCACATATAGAAGGTTAGACAAACTAGAGATCATTGAGTTTTTTGATTTCAAATTTGGATGTCAAATCAGTTGTAAATCAACATATGGTTATATGTTTTTATAATCCAAGGGTGTGATTTCTTGGAAGAGTGCCAAACAGACACTCATTGCATCTTCTAATATGGTTGATGAATTTGTTACATTTTATGAGGCATCTAATCATGTTATATGACTAGGTAACTTCATTTCAAGACAACCATTAGCCAATGGTATTCAAAGGCCACTAAAGTCATAATGTGATAATAGATTATCATCATATATTCAAATAGAAATAGGAGCTCTTCTATATCTAAACATATAGACATTAAGTTCCTTATGAAAGAAAGAGTTCATAGTGGTTTTTTTAGTATTGAATTTATAAGAATAAACTCTCTTATTGTGAATCCGCTCATAAAGGCATTGATGCCCAAAGCCCTTCTTGAGCATTTGACTTATATGGGTGTTGTTACATGGGATGCCATTTGATTTAGTAGGAGTTCATGTTATGTTCTCTATGCTTAAAACTGTACTTGATGTCATGTCATTAATCAAATATTAAGTTCTTTTTTAGTTTCTATAGTTTACTCTAAACTCCAATCTCATTTAGTTAATGTTGGATTAGTTCGAAATAGGTATGGGTAGATCACATAACATGTAATTTTCACGGTGCACATCTATAGTTAATCTATATCATTTAGTTGAGTTGATGTACGAGATCATTGTGAGTTTAGTTGAAATAACAACGATTGCCATCTAAGTGGGAGATTGTTAGAATATTGAGTTGTGCACTATATGCATTTATAATTATAAATGCATATAAACATGTAGACATACATGTATCGTAGTAAATAATCATTTACATATTTCTATTATAAAATTTAAGGACCTAATTGAAATAATCTAATTATTTTAGCGGTTCATGCCATCTAATATAAAAATGTAGGACCTAATAGATAAATATATGTATAAAATTTCTAGAATGTAATTACTAATTAATAGTAGGTTAAATTGGTAATTACACACATAAGTTTTATAAAATGGGCGTGGTCCTTAATTAATGTATCTAAACAATTTATTTATTTAGTTTTACAACAATTTTCATGTCTCGTCTTGTGTGAATACATTAAATTAAAACATTGCTTTTCGTGAAACTCTTCCATTCTTTACCATAACTCTTTCATTTCTCATTCATGAATTCAAATACAATTCCACCATAATTTTTCCTCTTAAACAATACTTTAGATAAGATTTATTCTCTATTTCCATCAAATAACACCACAAATATACATTTTTCATGACATAAACAACCAATGAAATCAATCAATTACATTTTTTGCCAATATCTCAAAACTTAAAGATAGAACAATGTAAGGAGTCTCAAGGGCAAAGAATCTAAAACCATAATATACAACTAGAAAGATAAAGCTTATACGTACATATGAAAATAGGATTTTTTTGACATGTATGATTTCGTTCCTTTTTCTTCTGTTTTCCAATGTTAGATAAAAAAATAATATTTTAAATTATTCAACAATACCAATCTTTTTTTATAATTGAAAAGAAATTATTTTTAAATTTTACTATTTATAATGTAATTTACTTATCATCATTGTGAATTCATAATTTAATTTTTATAAATTAAGATATCAATTATATTAATAATATATTATATTAATAAGAATAAGCCTATAGTAGTAGGACTAGTTCTAATATAGGCTTCAGAAAGACAGTTGAAATCCAATGGGTCAAAAGTCCATCAATGATACGATGCCGTTAGGGTCTCAATAGAGAACAGTTCCCAAATCTATTTTTCTGATATCATTATTCCTTATGTATATAATATTTCTCTTTTCCCTTGTTGGTTACGTTCTTTCTTTCTTACTCTCTTAGACTTATCGAAGGAGAGCAGAAGAGCCGAAGACCCAAAACGAGGAAAGCCCTAGAGAAAACGCTGTTGTGGAAACTAAATCATCATCGCCGTCTGCATGCCCGGTTGGATACACTTCTCTCAACTGTGCAATCACTAAGCTTGGGTACAATTTCAACTTATAAAATCTCTAATTTCATCTATATTTAGGTTAGGGCTTTCTGTTTGTTTGCCTTCTTATACTACCGAAAAATTCCACGCTTTTCATTATTTATTGAAGAAATCTGGATTGAGTTGGGGAATTTGCATGGTGCGCTTAAATTCTCAGATGGGTTTCATTTCTATGCTATGCCCCTTTTCGGTTAGCTGTAAATGTCTTTATCGCGCATCAATACCAACTTCCATGTAGATGCTTAAATTTAGGTAGAAAGTAGAAACAGCTGATTGCTTGTTATAACATGTTTGAATCTATTAGTCTATGTAGATACTCGGTTGCTAGGCTTCGTTACCCATTAGTTTAAACTGGAAAACGTGAGTTGGACCACTGCTCCACTTTATCAGACTCTGGAAGGAAACCATCAGATAGAGTTTGTTTCTCATGAAAATTTAGATTTCGGTTCAGAGATACCGAGTTCATATATCCCAATTTCTGTCTGTAAAAGTGAGTTCCTGCACTGTTACACTTTTTGACAAACTGAGGAGATAGGGTGTTAAACCTCATTTTGCAGGGTTATCTTCTTCAATTGTGTTATTAAAAAAGAGATCTGAGTAAGGTAAATGCATGACTATATGTCGAATTTCACCTGACCCCTGCCATGACATAAATGCTTTCTTTATGATAGATGACAAGCGCTTGGACAAATAAGAGCTTTGGAATGATACATAGGGATATAGAGTGGGAGTGGGAGTGGGAGGATCAGGGTGGAGTAATGGGTATTTTTTATTATAACTGGAGGTTCTTGCTCACACCTCAGAAGAACTATACGTCTGCAAAATTTGAGGAGAGCATGGGGAGAGCATTATATATTTCAAATTTATTATAGCTTCGGAGCATCTTTTTATAGCTTTGGAGCATAGTGGAGCAAATAAGCAGTGGAGCTTATGGAGCACAGCTCTGATGGAGGATTGCTCACATGGTTTGCTTCATAGTTTTTGGTTTTGCTGTACGTTTCTTATCGTCAGGGTATATGCTGATGATAAATGGAACAGGAACGTTACATAAGAGTCATTTTAT
The DNA here is from genome assembly GCA_027478365.1 of Erythroxylum rufum. NCBI lineage: Eukaryota > Viridiplantae > Streptophyta > Magnoliopsida > Malpighiales > Erythroxylaceae > Erythroxylum > Erythroxylum rufum. The sequence goes on from JANIHZ010000005.1 coordinate 10,667,049, forward strand.
TGGTAAAAGAGATCTTATTATGTTTGCTTGGTTTAATGTCTCTCTCAGTGAAGGTTTTTTCTTGTCTCAGAAATGAGTAGTCGCTTTTCTCGGACCATTTATGTTGGTAATCTGCCATCAGATATAAGGGAACGTGAAGTTGAAGATTTGTTCTACAAGGTTTGATTTTAGTATATGGGGAACTTTTTTATCTAAGCTGAACTTTATAATTTGTGCCTTTAAGTGAATTGGCAATGCCCTTATTTCACAGATTCAGTGTGTCAGTCTAATTTATTATGTTGTGATTGGCTGTTCTTTTTATGGTTGGCATTTTCTTGCATTTACACACAGTGGTTGAGTAGAAGTGTGACTTATCTTCCCATATATTCTCTTTTGTGTAGTATGGCCGGATACTGGATATTGAGTTGAAAATTCCTCCTCGTCCCCCTTGTTATTGTTTTGTTGAGGTAAAAGTAATCTTTTGGTACATTATTGCGTGCATATATAGAGAGAGAGAGAGAGAGAGTATCATGAGGGAGAGACATAGAATATTATATCATGAGGAACTTATTTTCAAACAATGCTGCAGTTTGAGAATACTCTGGATGCTGAAGACGCAATCAAGGGCCGTGATGGTTATAACTTTGATGGCTGCCGTTTAAGGGTACTTATTGGTTCAAATCACTACCATGCTCTATATTTGTACCTTTTCATATTGGTTCTCATTGTTTTCCAATGCAGGTTGAACTTGCCCATGGTGGTAGAGGCCAACCTTCAAGTGATCGTCGTAGTGGTTATGGTGGTGGCGGTGGCGGTGGCGGTGGCGGTGCAGGCCGGTATGGTGTATCACGCCATTCTGAATATCGAGGTTTGTTTGGAGAATATGTTCTTATTTGAAGCAATGGGATAATACTTACATCATGCATTGTAAAAAATGTTATCTTTACTCAATGCCATGCGACTGTAATTTGTTATTGGACTCCAGAAGCTTTTCTAATGCACTTATCTATTCTGCAGTTATTGTCCGTGGGCTTCCTTCTTCTGCTTCGTGGCAAGATTTGAAGGTTGCATACACTGTAATGATTCTAGTAGGTTTTATCAATTGCTTTACTTCATACTTATTTATAAAATGCTTGCAGGATCATATGCGGAAAGCAGGCGATGTATGTTTTGCTGAAGTTTCTCGTGACAGTGATGGTATGCCTTTTACAATTATCCATCATTTGACCCCACCCATCTGCTCCTACTGTACTCCAGCTTGGCACTTTGCATTCACTTTTAGTGTTTTGGACACAAGATGCAGTGTGTGCTCTTTCATACTGAAATTAATATTCTTTCTCCCATATGTTCAGGGACTTTTGGCATTGTTGACTATACCAACTATGATGACATGAAGTATGCTGTAAGTTATTTCACGTTTCCGTAAAACAAAAGACAGTAAAACTAATTGAAATAACAATAATATGATGTAAGTTGTATGAATGACTGCTGTTGTGCTTCTGTTACTAGATTCGAAAACTTGACGACACTGAGTTCAGAAATCCATGGGCAAGAGCTTTAATACGGGTAACTAACTATTTGATGGAGCATTTTGATAGTTTGAATTGAAGTGTTGAAATTGTTTTGCTATGTATACACATCTAACATACAAAAAGTTCTAATTGGTGGATACCTCCCATAAAGATTAGTCAACACTCTCAGCCACCATGTTCTATCCCGTTAGAGGGAAAGGAAGGGGTGTACATGTTTTTAAACAATACAATACAAGCTTTTGAGTCAAGATGGTAATGTGTAGAGTGATCATAGATCATTACGCGTTTTATAGTAGTGATGTTTTAAGTGCTTCTAATATAGGTTGATTTCCAACTTACTGGTTAATTTTGGATGTGTACTTGTATAGGTGAAGAAGTATGAGCGTTCTCCGTCAAGGAGCCGAAGTAGAAGCCGTAGCAGAAGCAGAAGTCCACGAAGGGATCGAAGGTAGATGTTCAATTGTTTGTAGTAAAAATATTATCCCTTCTGGTCATTCTATGTCAATATCTACTGCCCTGATTTTACAACAGATCATTGGAACGTTCTGTTTCTAGATCACGTTCAAAGTCTAGATCTCCTACACCTGTTAAGGCATCCAGGTACTCAGATCTGGACTCTATATGATTCACCCTCTGTGCTTTTCTTATCTTGTTTGTTGTGTTTCTTTAGTTTTAGTATTCTAACATAATTTAATACTCGCGTATGCAGGGAAAAATCTAGGTCTAGGTCTAGGTCTAGGTCTAGGTCTAGGTCTAGGTCAAGAACAAGGTCAGGATCGCCCAATAAGGTACTTGTCTCCTTGTTTAGCAATTGAAATCACATTGGTCTCCGATTCTTATTTCCCATTTGCATTAGTCATTTTGAGCTAGTTTGTGATAAAATATATCAATAATGAAGCATCTCATGCAGGTCCGAGCTGAAAGGGACTGACTCCTCTATGAGAGCTCTTCTTCCGCCACAATTAATTAAAAAAGAAAAGATCTTCTGGATGTTGGCGTAGATGGTGTCTCGATTACCTCTTGCAAATCTCTGGATCGGTCGATCATGGGAGATGCAATGTTGCAAGCATTGAGTTTTTGCTTTTTTAGTGAAACTTAAATTGATGTTAAGTGATTCTGAAAGACACAAGACCCTTTACCAGTTATTTGGCATGCTTCATAGATTGTGTCCCTAATTATGTGAATTGTTTCTTTGATGTCTAGGAGTTTTGATGGTGCACCCTATGCTATGTTGTTGTCTTGATTAATTTGGACCCTTAGATTGAATGAAATATTTGTTTGTGACGTTAACGTATTTCCCAGTACCATTAGGCACGCGTATCGTTTCTTTTTCTTCTCACTTTACTATATGAATCTGGACTCTGGAGCCACGGGCCCTTTTAACCATCATGTAGACAGACGGACTGTGCAGGAGTTCAACAGATTCGACTGTTTGCTTGGAGTTATTGAATTCAACACCACTTTTGAGATTCGACTGTTTGCTTGGAGTTATTAACTGATGGAGGTAGGTTGTCGATTGAGAAGGGCCAAGAACGTGTTGACCCTAATGCAAAGTGGGACAGGACAAGGCCAATGCAATGCATTTGGCGGAGACGAAATTGGAAACCAAACCCCATTTGTAGATGGAACTTTTAAGTTAAACACGTTTATTGTTCTTTAATTAATTTCACAGTCAGGTTGAAAATTTGGAGCAGTCATACTATTTTATCTTAAATGTGCCGTTGGTTGGGGGTTGGAGTTTCTCCTTCTGCCGACGTACTGTACGCAACGACTACAAAGACAATTCACAACTCAACTGTTTCAGAGATTATGCAATTTAGTCTTTCGAAAAAGTCATATAATAATATTAATAAATTAGGAGATTATTTTACATAAAAAATGGAAACTGCGTTCTCTTTGCATGCGTACAATAACGTTTCTTTCCAAGGCGTTAACACTTAGCAACTTCCAAACTCCAATCAACGAGAAAACCCTCTAATCATGTCCAAAATTACAAGTCCATACCAACCAACACCCTCGTAAATGCACCACTCTCTCAAGACCAATTCGGATATTTTCTTGATGTCTCAGTCTACCGCTGTCGTTAGTTTCTAAATCTTCCCTCAACGGTGCGGTCCAACCAATGTTTTCTCTCTCTACCTACGCACTCACGCTTTCCCTCTCTAGAAATGCTCCTGCTTTTTTGTTCACGATTCAACTCGCTCCCTCCATTGCTACACCACTAATTATCTGTATCTCCCTCTCCCTCACTCTCAAATTCGTTGACTAAGAGGGGGAGATGGTGGAGGTGGCGATTGTGGTCGAGATGGCCATGGAGTTTCTGGTGCCGTCTTGGTGGGAGTTTAAAGTGATGATGGCAGCGGCGGCGTTCGTCATGGCGGCTTATTGGTTTTTCGCTTACTCGGGCAGTGGTGGAGGAGGTCTCTACGGTGATCGATCGCAGATTCTGGAGAGTTCCGGTAATTCTGGGGATGGCATTGATGACAAAGACAAGGTCATTCGGTTTTGTTCTTTTATATTTTATTTTCTTTATGAAATTTCTTTTCTGTTCGTTGTGATTTTTTTTATATACTGAATGAATGGTTCACTTTTCCTTCTTTGTTACTGAAAAAAGACTGCAATCTTTTCTTTTTCTGCTTCCATGGTTTTATAGCATGCCGAGATACTATGTTTTTGTTGCTTTAAAGAATTTTCCTTTCAGTTACCAAAAAATAGCTTAATTTTGTTAGGAACGTCATTAAATTAATTGATTAACGTGGTTTTGGTATTATTAGAGGATAATATCAAGTAGTTAGTGTGAGTGAAATAATGTACTGACGGGTAGTGAGTGCTTGTTTATAGTTGACTTTGCTAGCAACTACTGCTCAACAGGGTAGTGGTTGTCACGAGGGCGTTTATATATTTCGGTGGTCGTGGTCGATAGATTGTGTTTGTGCGAGTAGAGGAGAGGGGGATGTCGGTAGCTCGACTGTTCTTAGATACAGCCTGACGGTGGTTAGAATGATCACTGACCACAATTGCGAGTTTAATGGTGAATATGAATGAATGCTAGTTTGTAAGTAGTAGCCAAAATACTAAAGGGAAAGTTGTTTATGGTTGGATGTTGATCTGCCAGGGTGGAGTGGCCCCTTGTTGACCCACTACTTATATTAAGCCACGATAAAAAATGATAAATGGTGGTTGGGTTGCTAGATCCAATAAATTGTGCGGGTCTAAGAAAATTAACTTCTTCAAGAGTCCTTTTCATGTAAAATGAATTAGTTACCAAGAAACTATGTGCTTTGATTGATTTTTAAATGTGAAAATGATGAAATTATTTAGATGAAAAATATTCTGCATAAAAAGCAGATTTCCAATTCCCTATGTTTTATGATTGATCATTTTGTTTTAATTTTGGGAGTCATGAATCATTTGTACTTTCATCTTTTTCAGACTTCCACAATTTTGGCAATAAGTACTTGATATCTTCCATATATAGATGACTGTAGTTTTACAGAGTACTAGAAAGAGTATGAATCATTGAAGTTAAAAATTGTATTATAGTTATGAGAAAGTTTACTGTTGATACAAGTTACATTTTTTTTTTCTTTATATCTAGGAAGAGTTGATATAGTCACAGTTAATTGTAATCATTAAATCTCCTGACTTTAACACTATTGACAATGGTGTTGCTTCCCCTTCTCTTTCTCTCTTTTTTTTCTTTTTCTTGAAGATGACAACTTGAGTGAAAATGATAGGTAACGGCTGTTAACAACTTACTTGAACAGGCCCAACTTTAATTTTGTGTATTTGCTACTTCATTGCTTATGTGTTGAATATGCTACCTGATTTTATCTGGTAATGATTGTATTGATGAAGTCAAATTTTCTCTCATCGTGTTTTGAGTTTCTTAGCCTAATTTTATTTTGGTCAGTCAATACTGTGTGCTAGTCATTTCATGGAGTAATTTTCCACTTCTTTGACATGCAGTTCTGCACTTATTTTGTAGATAGGACTATTTAAAGGAGATTCACAAGCCAATTCTGCTTACCTAATCAAGGTATCTCTGGACCGTTACCCTTTTGATCTGACATTCACATATTTATTTACTCTTATTGATTTTAGAAAAAATTATATCGTATAAGGCTTCTGCCTGTTCCTATTTATTTGTTGGCAGTGAGGTTGTCCATGATTTGGCAATAAGATTGGTTCTGCTTTGTTTTTCAGTTGGAATTGTTGGCAGCTAAGAATCTTATTGCTGCAAATTTAAATGGAACATCAGATCCTTACGCTATCATTACTTGTGGTTCAGAAAAGCGATTCAGGTTAGTTCATCCATTCTTCTTACGTATTTTTATTAGCATTTGAAACTTGCAACTGATGTGAGAATAGGAATTCCTAGGGTTTGGGAGAACCACCGTTTTCAAAAATCATATCTGGAATTTGATCTTACATCTACCTTTTAGAGAAATAACTAATGAAACAATCATTGTGCTCTGGCTGGTGCTAGTGATCATTGGTTCAATCACAGCCCACCATTTTGGCTTATGTTGTCTGGTAAAGTCTATTGTTTCCCATTTGGTGAACTTGCTTTGGATCCAGGATTATGTGATACAAATTCATGTATTTGAGAGCCAAGGATGGAGCTACGGTATAGGATACTCTGGCATATTGTTTGACACAATATGGAAAATTTTCCCTTAGTGACATTGGAATTCTAAAAGATTTAAAATTCTAAGTGGTTGATGTGCTCTTTTTTTATTTTCCTTGTCAGATGCTTGATTATGCCTTCTGTATCAAGTTAAGTTGTTCCACTCTATGATTTGTCTCTGTTGCTATGACAGCTCAATGGTACCTGGTTCAAGAAATCCTATGTGGGGAGAAGAATTCAATTTTTCTGCTGACGAGCTTCCTGTGCAGGTAAACATCATAATTTTCTATATTCACATTTTGTCGTTAACATATAGGATTGTTGCGTGCAATATTGAGAACTGATCAATTTCTAGGCATTCCCTGTTCCAGTTGTTCAGCTACTCATAAGTCATGTCTCTAAGAGTAGTTCATATTCAAAGTATTTTGATTTGTTATTTTTTAAAAAGTTTATGATGCTTATCATTTATGCCAGTTAACAAAAGTAATCAAATAACGCATTCGGATGACCTCAACTGTGTCTTTTACTGATCATCTTAGTATCAGGCATATATGACTATGAAATTTTCTGTCTGATGGCCCCTTATAAAGTAGTATATTTATGTTTCTGTGGCAGATTAATATAACAATATATGATTGGGATATAATATGGAAGAGTGCTGTTCTTGGTTCTGTAACTGTTGCAGTTGATAGTGAAGGTCAAAGTGGTGCAATATGGCACACATTAGATAGTCCATCAGGGCAGGTGAGTTTTGTTTGTGAAACCATTACCCACTGTCATTAGAACTTTTATTTCGTATCTTCTCATCTTCTATTTTCCCGTTTTGTTTCTTAAGGAGGGTAATGTTACTTTGATATTTCTTGTCAGGTTTGCCTCAATATAAACACTTTAAAACTCTCTGTAAATTCCACCAGGTAGGCTTTTGTTTTATCCTTTTCAAATAACTTATGTATACAGACTTTTGTTGACATTATAGATTATATGTATATCTGTCTTCATTCTTCCAAAAATTAGTGGAGAATGCAAATGAGCCTGCCACTCAATTTGGGGACATAAATCTAAATTAAGCCCATGTGGTTGAATTCCTGTTCTTAAAAATTAATAATATCTTGATGATTGAGTTAAATACCATTAATTGAACTGCCTGGCTTGGAATCTTGTTGACAGGGTAATGAATGGCTACTCTGGAGCTAATCGAAGGAGGATTTCTTTAGATAAACCAGGGCCTACTGTGGTTTACCAGAAGCCCGGTCCTTTACAAACAATTTTTGATCTTCTTCCAGATGAGGCAAGTTGTGTTCTCATTTGAGGGAATATTTTACATTTATCAACAATTCCGTTTTGGTTCATACCAAGCATTCACTAACTATGTTTGTTTCAGGTTGTTGAACGTAGTTTTTCATGTGCCTTGGAGAGGTCCTTCTTGTACCATGGCCGCATGTATGTGTCTACATGGCATATATGCTTCCACTCCAATGTGTTCTCTAAACAAATCAAGGTTATTCTGTTCATCTCATTTTCCATTCTGCAATTGTTTGCATATTGTGGCATCATTCTCGGTGATGATATGCTGAGAATATAAAAAGAATTTATATGCTCTTATCTTTACCAGAAGAATATGACTCTTATCTCTTTTTTTTTTTTCCCTATAGATACTCATACCTATCTAAAATATTGACAATATTATCTATTTTCTCTTTAATGTGACACATGGCATTGACAATAGATAGTAATATTAATGAGTAACTTAAATATCCTATGATCATCATATTAAATTCTTTAACTTACACAGTTTCCTCTTCATGTTTCAAAACACTTAGACCAATGAAAAAAAAAAACTTGCAACTATGTTGGTAGCGTATATAATAAAAGTTCAAAATTATTTCAAGGAAATGGAAAGCTTTCAAAGATATTACTTTTTATGATTTATAGTCTTCTTATATTCCAACTATAAAAAAGTTTACTTTTAAATTTTAGTCTCATTAGACTTTTGCTCCCTCGTTTCCTATGCTTTAAGAATTTTACTTCTATTCCTAGCAATATTCTTTTAGTAAGTTATTTGTTTTAGATATTTTATGAAAACACTACTTTTTCTAATATTATTTCCAAGTCTTTTACTTAGATAAACATTTTTAGTTCAATACCAAGTTTTGGATTGTACATTTCTTTTTATCTTTTCCTTTTCTCTCTTTTTTTTTTTTTTTTGATTAAGGTTGTGGTTTTGAGGTTTTGATAGTTAAAAATGATTTATTAACAATAAAAACAATCATAAGGTTATCTCACTCAAAGAAATTTTTTAATTCAATTTTAAATTTCTTCAAGAAATTGTTCTTTCTCTATTACTCTTCTTCAATATTTTTCTTTTGAAGCTAAGAAAATTTGATAGATAAAAGAGTTTCATTAAAATTATTCTCCCGAACTGATTTACGTATACAATTATAATTTAAAAGTAAAGACAAGTGCCAAATTTTTTATTTTATTATTTGTATACATAAAATATTTTTAATTTGCAACGCATGCATAAACTTTTTTTATGGCTCAACTAAATAATATAAGAAGATAAAAGGTATTACGTTCAATATTTTGTTATTAAATTAGATTATTTCTTATGTACTGCAATTCATTTTCTTGAGATATCATTTTCTATCTTTTCTTCACTGTTACCAGCTGCATGCTTCTGAAAGATAATTCACTGTAAGATGTGGGAAACAAATTATTCTTATTTTATGAAAATGTAAATTATAACTCCATCTTAGAAAGCATTTGCCCAAGATTCAGGTTGAATGACTAGTTTGTGTGTGTGTGTATATATATATATATATATACATACACATGTATAGAGTGAGAGTTAAGAATCTAGGTGCGATAATAGCAGGTCTAGCCCGAAAATACTTTTGTCATAACATGCTGTGATACTTTTTGCCTTATCATGTTCATGTGATTAAAAAGTAACTCTGACTTCCATTTGTTATATTTGACAATGTTAATCCCATTAATAACAGCAATATGATGTGCTTTTGGTGTTTTGAAATTTAACACTCACTGTGTTTCTGCAGTATTTTGTGTGTGGTACAAGTAATGGTTAAACTTTTGTTGTCCATACCTAGAAACTTTCTTTAGATGTTAGTTGATATTTTATTGGTCTGTTGGAGTTTATATCAATGATAAGGTTGCACAATTGGAAAGTGAGCAGTCAAGCTTGTAAAGAATCTGCTATTTTTGTTATGCAAATTTCTCATTTCTGTAAGAGCAAATTGAATCTGGGCATAAGATGCCTGGTTTGTCTTTCAGCTGTTGATCATTTTGCTTATGTTTAGTTACATTATCATCTCTTCCTTCCACGTGCATCCACTTCTTTAATGTGGAATAACATATTCGATCACGTCGACCACGTCATTTGCCATTGTTGGTGGTTCCTAAGTTGTTGCATCTTACTTTTCTTAATGTTACCTTTTCCCATAGGCGGTCATACCTTTTGGAGATATTGATGAGGTACATACTCTGATGTTGTTCATTTGTTGAAAATTGGTGAACCCAATATATTCTCTGATTAACCTATTTTATTATTTATTCAGATACGCAGAAGTCAACATGCATTCATAAATCCTTCTATAACAATTATCCTGCGAATGGGTGCTGGTGGTCATGGTGTACCTCCTTTGGGAAGTCCTGATGGTTAGTGGCTAAATCTATTCCCCATGATTGCATTATGTACTGTTATTGTCCAAATGTTTATTTTGAGGGAAAAAGTACCTTAGAACTGGTGATCCAATGTGTCAATCACTATTAGTTTTTCCAACATGTAAGAGGTAGTCATGTTTGTCAAATTTCATGAGTGATTATTGATTAAATTATATGTGCTGGATCTTTCGACGACTTTTGCTAGTTGATATACACGGAATAATTTTATCCAATTTATTGATATCTTGCACACTGCTCTTTGTTTTCTTCCAATTAGAATGGTGACAAGTTGATTGGCATATTCTGCCTTTGAAATTCTTAATTTTCCCTCTCCTGCCACCAGCTAGAAAGTCCAGGTAATATAATGAATAGTGGGTATTTGCAGTGCTCTTTTTTTCCTATGGAGCATGGAAACATATCGGTGTAGGGAAGAGAAAAAATGATCCAAATGTTTGTGTATTCATTGCCTTGTCTTCTTTACTCGACATTAGAACAAGTGCACATTTACCTTCATACACCGACTAGATTTTGTTCTGGGGAGCACTTCCTTTGAGGCTTCCCCATGTAAAACTCTCTCTTCAGCATTTTATCTTAACATCTTGCTAATCATTTTGTGCTCTCCATTTTCAGGTCGAGTCAGATACAAATTTGCTTCTTTTTGGAACAGAAATCATGCATTAAAAGCACTACAGCGTGCAGCTAAGAACCATCATACAATCTTAGAAGCTGAAAAGAAGGTCAGTCGTTTTTCTAAAGGTTACCTTCCCCTTGGATTCTATCATTAGATTGGTGATAAGGAATTTGAAATAATTGATAGATTCCAAATGCTAATCTTGAAGTCAAAAATAAGAAAACTTCTGGAATTTTACCTATGACCATGTCTTTGGGCATATATCACTAATGTCGTTATGTTTCGTATAACTTTCTAGTTGGTCCCACCCTTGAAAAAAAAAAACTTTCTAGTTGGTCCCACTGAAAAGCTCCTTCCGTTATTATGTTTCTGGCCATGATTATCAATTCTTAATTCTGCCATGGCTCTGTAGGAGAGGGAAGAATCAGCATTACGTGCACATAGTAGTTCTGTCAGAGGTAGTAAAAGACGACCAAAGACTCCTGAAGATATTGCACCCAAAAGTGAAAAGCTTCAAGCTTTTATCAAAGAAGAGGTTTTAGTTGATATATACAATGTAAGAAATTCATAGCATTCTTCCTTGACATTGTGGCTTGAAAAACTTATTTTTGTTCTTCTGCAACCATGTTCTAGAGTTTGTTTCCTATCTTTTTCTGTTTGTATGATCCACGACCTTTCTTTCAGGATGTATTTCCTTGCACAGCTGAGCAGTTTTTAAATCTTTTATTGAGTGATGGTTCTAAATTTACAAATGAGCATCGTTCAACTCGGAAGGACACAAATCTTAGTGTAAGTTGGACATTGTTCCTGCAGCTTTTTAGTGTTAGTCCATTTCATGGTTGATTGAACGAACATGTTCTTCAATCGTTATGCCTTGCATGTGTTGATGGTTATGGGAGCAAAAGCTGTAAGTAGCTGGTTTATACCGAATGGTCACTGCGGCAGAAATTGCTGCTTTTTTGGGTTATATTATCCTTTGTCGATTCCTTAACTTTAGGAGTAGAGGCTTTTTTTGTTTTGAAGTCTATCGTTTGTTGGAGGTTTTTCTTTATGCATCTTGTTATGTGTCTGAAACATACTTTGACTAGAATGTTATCATCCTGATGTAGGACAAATAGAGGAATTATGAACTAGTAGTTAAAAACACAAAATTAGGAAGGGTGGATGATATTAAGCTGTTGGAATATTAGGTTTCAAGGTTGTATTTTGTCTAGGAATGTAGAATTTTCAGATTTTGTATAGCTGGGAATTTAAGGTTTGATTGCTGGAATTTTAGGCTTAGGATTTTAGGGTTTAATATGGTTGGAATATAGGTTTGAGATGGTTAGAATGTTGGTTTAAGATGGCTAGAATTTTAGGAAAGAACACAAAAAATGGGAGGTAGGAAACTAGGAATCACTCCTAGAGTCTAGGAATCAGTCATAGGGTCTAAGAATCACTGTTAGAAGAAAGCATCACACCTTCTAATTGAAAACTCTCAAGTTGTAGAAAAAATTCCAGATTGCCTCTCATTAATGAAAGACTAAGTACATATATATAGTGTTCTTAGAATCCTTATTCCAGTAGGAGAAGGATTTCTAATTTAAATCCTACTATAATAGAAATTCTATAAGTCCTATTCAACTAGGATAACATATCTAAAATAGAATAATATAATACTACTACTTCCTATCTAATAAGGAATAATGCAATATGAATTTCATCCTTATCTTTGATATCAACTCTCATCCCACCAAATTAGGACTTGTGGTTGACTAATCTTTCCTCTTTTATTTCTTCTATATACTTTTAAGTTCTTTTGCATCACATCCTCAACATCGCCGCAAATATATATCCATTTGTTTCCTTTTAGGTTCTCCTATTTGGGCTTGACTTTATGTGTGGGCACAGCTATTGAGAGACTTGGTGGTTCTTTTGCAGATTGCTCAAAGTTGATGAATAAAATCCCTGATTAGACCATTGAGTTGTTTTGTTTCATCAATTAATTTGTAGAAATTCCTCTTTTTAACTTGAAGCTAATAGCTTCATTTAGATTTAAGTTATAATATACTTCCTATTTTAGACACGGCTAGGACATATTATTGTTATATGATCTATCATTGCTATGTTGTGATTATACTATCTGGCTTCATTGAGTTTGGTTCGCAATCCAGAAATTGGAGGTGAAGTTTGATTGAAGGATTGTAAGAATTATCTGCGAAGGCTTTTGTTTTTTGTGCGTTTACAAGTTTTTGCCCCTTCCAGATAGGACAGTGGCATGTTGCGGATGAGTACGATGGTCAAGTGAGAGAGATAACATTCAGATCAAAATGCAATAGTCCGATGTGCCCTCCAGACACAGCGATGACAGAATATCAGCATACTGTTCTATCAACTGATAAGAAAACTCTTGTGGGACTTTCCTGTCTTCTATTTGTGTTTTGCATTAGTCCTTTAACATTCTCGATCAGTTTTCCATCTTTGATACATTACAATCTGAATCTTTTTATTTTTCTCTGTTTGTTAAATATTTAATGTGTTTATGATGTAACTGTCTCTTCGTTAGGTATTCGAAACGGTGCAACAGGCACATGATGTTCCATTTGGATCATATTTTGAGGTACATGTTATAAGATGCATCTATATGATGTGAGAAGAAACTAAAGGAGTGGTTAAGATGTAAAGCATAACCTAAATTTTTTTTACTCCCAGTGGAAGTTTGTCAAAACAACATGCAAATCATGATTTGTAATTAATTTTTAACCGTCCTTAGGATGGGAAGATTTTTAGGTTAATTAATGGCTGACAAAATTTGTGATTATCATTCTTTTTATTTCCTTTATTCAGGTTGTTAGGTCTAAATTTCTAAGATAGTTTAGTGCTGATATTTATCTAATTAGTTTCTATTGCTGATGCTCCATCAGATTCACTGCCGATGGAGAATGGAGACCAAAGATGAAAAATCATCTATGATGGTTATAAAAGTCGGTAGGTATTCAGTCACCTTGTGTTGACGTAATGAGCATTACTCTTATTATCTTGTTCCCAAATGTAAACTTTTTCTGGATATCATTGTTGACGCCCATCTACTCTTTTATGAGTGTATAAAACATCTTTACTCTGGAATCTCCTTCTTTAGCAATGGTTGGAACTTCTATTTGAACATTTTTACAGGTGCACATTTCAAGAAATGGTGTGTGATGCAATCAAAAATTAGAACAGGAGCTGTAAATGAGGTTAGGTCAATTTTAAGGAATAACACTTTTTTTTTCCCCTCTTACCTTAGTTGATTGTGTTCACGAAATTAATTTTATTGGGTTTCAATTTTCCTTCAACCTTTAAAACCTCTATAATTTATTCTGAGAATATTTCTATTTACCATATGCAGTACAAGAAAGAGGTAGAATTGATGTTAGAATCGGCCCGTGCATACATCAGTTCACATGCTTCTTCTGATGAAAGTGACAAACCCTTTTCCCCGCCCTCTGTAACACAAGATAGCAGCTGAAAACATTTGAAGGTGTTGATTCTTTTTATATCATTTATTTCTTTCAATTTATTGGTAGAACTACAGGCGTTCCTTTTGATGAAATCTATAGGAGTCGGTTTTTGTGTTCGCATTCTGTGACTTCACCCTGTCTCATCTTGGAAGAGAACATGAGGTGTTCCTTTGTACAATACCAGTGTTAAAAAAACATCGTAAGGTGCTGCTATACACAAATCCCAGCATACCCCTTGTTGGGAAGGGTAGGCCCACCACTTCACTTTCACTTAGGCCCGAGAAAAGAAAGTGGGTACGTGAGAGTTTCCCTTCATAGAGCTCGAATCATTTTCAGATGCCTGGAGAGACATCCCTACAATTCCAGTGTTAAACGGCAGTCTCAGGTTCTGAAACAAGTCATCCATCGCTTGGTTGTAAGGGCAAGGTAAACCGCAGACTTGAATTGGCATTTCTTAAATGTTGGCATTACAACGCGTTTTTCTCTTTTCCTCCCTTCATTTCTTAATTTGCATTTCTCTATTCTTTTAACTGAAATGGTGAGAGGAGTCCAAATGTTTTCCTGATGTTTATCACCGATCAGGAAAGCTTTAGGGAGGAGAAGAACTATATTAAATGAAAAGAAAATTAAATGGAAAAACTCAGAAAAGAGTGAGGAATCTTTTCTGTAATTGGGAACCTGGAAAAATTTTCTAAGCATTGGTTGAAATGTATCAACCTACCCTGGAAATTGTATAGCTAATCATCATAACTGCAGAAACAAAATCAACATTGTGCAACAATACTTGTAAAATCACTTCTATAAGTAATAAAAATGTGAACGTGGAGTTCAGGCTGTAGAAAGAATCGTCAGCATAATCACCACGTCGCCATCATGTTAAAACAAGAGCACTGGTACAAGGTACATGAGTCATCATCCTAATCAGCACCATAATAAGAACAAAGGCATCCTAATCACGACAGACCAGTAAAACAGAAGCATCCTAATCACTACGAACTATTTTATCTCAAACAAAGAAAATGAATATCTTTAGTCGTTAATTTTATTTTTTTTCTTTTCCTAAAAACTCCATGTACGGAAACAAAGTTGTTCCTTTTTTTTTTAAATAAGAGGGAAGAAAACTGATTACACGACGAGTTTAAAAAAACAGGTTCCCGACATATCTTCTAAAAGAAGAACATGACACTCAATGGGTGGAAAATCAAAATAAGTGGTTTTTAGAACAAAATGCACAGCATAAGTCGCTAGTCAGTCCGCACAATAGCGACTCTTGCGTTAGATATGTTAATAGATAATCGTCCAGTTCTGCTTAAACAGTTCATTAATGCCCTGCACTATAGGATTATGGATCATGGAACGGCTAGACGAGGAAGCGATGAGGTTGATTGCTACTGCCAAGTCCACTTCTAGTTCAATTCGGCGATAACCTAGGTTCCACGCGATCGTAAGCCCTGTATATACTCCCCAGAGTTCCGCAAACACCGAAGAGCACCACCTCCAAGCCAATTGCCTGAACTGTCCAGGATGAGGCCGCCTGTTGTAGCCAAGGAGGAAGACCGCTTACAAGCGTCATCCGTGTTTAACTTGACCCACCCGAGAGGAGGTTTATACCAGCCTATGAGTTGCTCGTGTTGTTGGCGATGTCTCGTAACAGTGCTCTTTTGCCACGCGGTTGACTTGTGGATCTGATCTGCATAAGACAAAATAACATAAATAGGTGAGAATGACCAAATAAAATGAGCATAAAAAAGGGACCTATTACGCCAAGCTTCGTGCCAAATAAAGTCGACCACTCCTAGCCGAACACTCGTCGGTGGGATTGGAGGTTGGTAAAGAGCCATTGGTGGGTTGGCAGAATGAAGAAGTCAGTATTAACAGTGTGTGGAGGAAAAGTGCTCCACACTTGGCGACTCTAACGCAGTCGCCCACCGTATGTTGCGAGGATTCTTCGAGACCACAGCAATAACAAGTTTCATCCGTTGTGAGGTGTCTGCGTGCCCGATGTTGGTTAGTAAGTAACCTATCCCGTGCAAGGAGCCAGAGGAAGGAACGAATTCGTTGAGGGCCATGCCAGTGCCAGATTGCCTTCCAAAAGCCAGTAATACCGGTGTCCTCTTGATCCATTATCATGGAGTAAGTAGAAGCTACAGTGAATTGTCCTGTATCAGACATGCCCTAGCATAACTTATCCTGCCCTAGGAATGGCCTTGGGGGAAAAGTTCCTGCTATTAAACGGCAGATCTCCCTTAAGGGCAGCCTTGAAAGGCGTCCCAATTCCAAAAGTGTAATAGTTCCACTGTTGTAACTGATTCGCAAAAGTTCGTATTTCGCGGCTGAGATCTGTACCGAAAGAGGTCCAATTCTCGGCTACAAAATAGCTAAAATCCGTATGTGTCAACCAAGCTTATTGAAAGTAAAAGGACCTAGCTGTCGGAGGGGGGGCCTGCTATTATTAAGAGTCACTAAGAGAAGCCGATGGTCTGATTTAAGGAACAATAAATGAGTGACTGTGGTGTGGGTGAAGACGGATTGCCAATCATTCGAACAGAATGCTCGGTCTAATCTAGCGATGTGAAGAAAACACAAGGATTCTTCATAAAACTACACTGAAACATTGAAGATCAAAGTTACAGATGAATGGTCGAAGCAAAGAGGAAGAAGAGTAGCAGAGAAATAAAATGGGTAACTCGAGAAAGTTCTAAA
>JANIHZ010000005.1:10702835-10718522 GCA_027478365.1 Erythroxylum rufum
TTATAAAAATATGATATTAATATTTTTCTCGATTAGTACATTATAGTAGTCTTTATAATTATCAAAACCACTACTGTTTTAATGTCAATTTCAAACTCAAATATCAACAATATAAAGAAAAGGATTAACTTGAGAGTTCAGAATTTTTATCCAATATTATAATATTTTATTGTGTCTAATAAATCTCAGCCATTTATTTATATAAGTGAGTTTCACGTAAATCCTGTAAAATAAATTTCTAAAATTTTATGGGATAGAATAATTCAAAATAATATTGGTCAGAAGATGTAACATCTTAATTCGATGGCCTTACAAATTACAACATCCCCACATCAGTCATCACTGGTTCTGGTTCGTCCTGTCGACAATAGTGGTTGTACGCCATTGATTTAATTTATCTTCTGAAACAAAGAGTTAACATTGGCTCGTCCAGATCTACAAAACTATTAAAAATCATTTAGTCTTCTCCAACTTTTCCTTGGCTATAAATAAATGGTGCAGCCTGCAGAAACCTAAGCAATTATATATCAATGGCGGATAGACAACAAAACCCTCATGCTATAATGTTTCCTGTTCCTTTACAAGGACATATCATACCCTTTGTTCATTTGGCTCTAAAGCTAGCTTCCCAGGGCTTCACCATCACCTTCGTCGTCACCCAAGTAATACACCATAAGATGACCCAAGCTCGTCCTATCACCGGAGAGGAAGAAGACATGTTCACCGGAGCAAGAAAATCGGGCCTCGACATAAGATACAAAACTGTAAGTGATGGATTCCCTCTGGGGTTTGATAGAGATCAAAACCTTGAGCAATACCTTGAGGGTTTTTTACATGTCTTCTCTGCTCATGTGGATGATCTTCTGGGTCAAATGGTTGGCACGGCGTCTCCAACGCTGACTTGTTTAATCTCCGATACTTTTCATCCTTGGCCATCAATGATTGCCAGGAAGTACAACCTCGTTAATGTCTCGTTCTGGACTGAGCCAGCTTTGGCTTTTAGTCTCTATTATCACTTGGACTTGCTAAGGATTAACGGTCATTATGATTGTCATGGTAAGTGCCATTTTTCTTTTATTCAAAAGCTCATTTAGTTTCAGTTGAGAAACTAATTGATTAGCGTCGTAATTACTAGATAAACGGGAGGACACCATAGATTATATACCAGGAGTTGAGGGTCTCGAACCGAAGGACTTAACTTCATATCTTCAAGACACCAATACGTCGACGGCCATGCACCGGATACTACAGGCATCTTTTAAGGACGTGAAGAAGGCAGACATTGTTATATGCAACACAGTGCAAGATATGGAATCAAAAGCAATCTTATCCCTTCAAGAAAGGCAATCCTTTTACGCCATTGGACCGCTTTTGTCAAGTGGGTTTGCGAAGAGCATTGTTTCAGCTAGTTTCTGGATGGAGACAGACTGTAAGGGATGGCTTGACACGAACCCCGGTGGAACAGTGTTGTACGTTTCTTTTGGTAGCTTTGCAGATTGAAACAAGGAAGCCATCGTGGAGATAGCCTATGGGCTTTTGCTTAGTAAAGTACGTTTTATTTGGGTACTTCGACCTAATACTGAGAAAGCAAGTTTAGGCAATTGTCTACCACTTGGATTTGGAGATCAGATCAAAGAGCAGGGGTTGGTTGTGCCATGGTGTAATCAGATAGCAGTGATTTCACATCCTAGGGTTGGAGGGTTCCTAACGCATTGTGGGTGGAATTCTGTATTGGAAAGTATATGGCATTGCCTCCCAATGTTGTGTTTTCCTCTGTTCACTGACCAATTTACCAATCGAAAATTAGTGGTTGATGATTGGAGGATTGGCCTGAACCTTTGTGACAGGAAGCCCATCACACGGTATGAAATTGCAGAGAAGATCAACAATCTCATGGGTGGCAAAATAAGCATCGAGTTGGGGAAGAAGATAAAGGAATTAAAAGGTACAATGGAGCATGCGTTATCAAGCACTGGATCATCAGAAAATAACTTTAACCAACTCATCCATGATGTGAAGGTCAAAATTCAAGAACTAGGGGTTTGATCCATTATTGTAGAGAGCCATTTATTTTCATATCAATTGAGGGATACGTCAGTATTGTTCTTCTCATGATATTTGCAAATATTACACAGGATTGCTCTGCTGTTAATGCAAATAGTTGGGTTGTAACAGATCTATTGCATCAAATGCCTAATGGAAAGAAATATGGTCTTCTAACTTAGGCAGTGGGGTAATACTGCCACAGATGTACATATGATCTTCATGCATATCCCTGAAAAACACAAACCAAATAACCAAGCCACATGTAACTACCGCTAGTTAGACAAATGTAAATGGCAAACATTCAAAACCATACAAAGAACTTGTTTGCTTATTCCATGGATGTGGCAACAACACGTTAATTCAATCATTCAACTTACCGTCTTTCATCTGTGCTAAATGTCTACCACAAAATTGAAGCTTCTCAAAGGTCAGGCATGCCCTTCCCAGTTTTAGCATCGTAAGTCTTCTCCAAAACAAGATCCATTGGAGTATCCTTAGGACCAGCTGAAAGAAACAAGAAGAAAAGCAACCTTAGTACATTACTGTTTTGTCAAAGACTAGTCCAGTAACTTGGAGGAGTGAAAACTGTCAAAAGAACTTAAATATTGAAGATGAAACTAATATTATGAATTTCTAATATTTTGTATAACTGCACAAGCCAAATCATTAAAAAGTGCACATCGTCTTTGAATATCAAGGAAATTCTTTTTCATGTTTGCTTTTCAATGAACTTAAAGAATGCTTAAATGATTATAAATGAAACTGAATAAGAAACAGGCTATGTTTTAGTAAATTACCAACAGTTGGTCTTGGGGTTTTCCTCATCTTTAAAATCTCAGGTCGAGGGATTATGGATCCAGATGCTCCTTGACCTCTGGAAACTCTTACTTTTGTACCATCTTCCAGATATTTATATCCAACCTTGCAAGGTTTCCTGGCAGAAATAGCGAGTATCATATAGCTTGATTTAAAACATCAATTAGACAAGAGAATAAGCCCTGCTAGACGTCAAATTGGCTACATTAAGTTCAACCATACCCAGTGACTGGATCAAGAATCTGAACATTTGAGGCATGAACTGGTGCTTCCACTGTAAAGATTCCACCTTCATGGCCTTCACCTGCCTTGATATGCTTTTTCACCTGGAAACATGGAACACGCCAAAGGCAACATGTGTCAGAGGTGCAATGTCAAACTAATTCTCAAGGATAGACCACAAACATCCATTATCATGTCAGTTTCAAAAGGAACTAAACTGCAACCACCAAAACTCTATCGTTTGAAAGGAAAACTACCAATGAACAACCACAATAAAGCTTTTAAAATCAAAGATGATAAAGAGGAATGATTGTTAGAAAAAGAAAAAGAATCCCAACACTTTTTGATGGCCGTTTTAGATTTACAATTAAAAACATCAGGTTTTTGAAATCAACCAAACATTCACATAAACATGTTACAAGTTGCCATAATACACACTAGTACATCCCAACTAAAGGGTATCAGCTTATCCGAGGAAAAATGTGCAACAATGCAGGTTAAAGTCATGAAATCCATAAACAAGAAGCAATAAATCTGTAATTCTGCAAGATGGTCCTTTCTGTATATTACTGCATGAAGCCTTAAAACTAATGAATTCCCTAAATGAGAAGTCATTTAATTTTTTTTGAAAAGAAGAATTGATTGAATGAATTAAGATACAAAAAATAAGAGTGTTCTAGGTAGAGACCAAAACACCAAAAGCAAGGGAGCTATCTAGTCATAATGAAAAATACAGCATAAGGAAACAAACACAAAAGCATCAGAACTTCAAAAATGGCTGGAGCTAAATGCAACAAATAGAGCAGCTCAATGTTGCCTTGTCCTCCTTACTCGAAAATCATGAAAGGAATCCTTAAATGCGTAAAGTCATTTAATTTGTACTAACAAATGAAAAGCCGAGATTGATTTAAAAAAAAGGAATTGAAGAGAAATTTACCAGATTTTTGCCTTCAACGATGACACGATTTTGAGTGCGAATAACACGTTTGATAACGCCAGATTCACCTTTGTCTTTGCCCCTAATTATCATAACCTGTTGTTTAACAACCAATTTGAAGATTTAAGAATTCTTAAAAGAAAAAGATAAAGGAGAAATAAACTACAATCACTCTTACATTATCTCCTCTCAGTACTTTCCAGTGCCTGATAAGTTTTTCAGCTGCTTTCCATCCCATTTTTTTCTATTTTTCCAAGCAACTGCAAAAAAAAGAGGAACTCATCATTAACTAAAATATCACGAAATTTCAGAAAAAAATGTTGAAAACGAAATGTTGCATACCGAATTTTAAAGCGGCGGAGATAGGCGGCGCCGCCGATCGGGGGAGATGGAGGAGGCGAGGAGTGAAGCAGAAAGAGGTGCGAAGCAGTGGACCGCCGATCGGGGGAGATGGAGGAGGCGAGGAGTGAAGCAGAAAGAGGTGCGAAGTAGTGGACCGCCGATCAGGGGAGATGGAGTAGGCGAGGAGTGAAGCAGAAAGAGGTGCGAAGTAGTGGAGAGCTTTAATTTTAGGTTTGGTATGATCTACGACGTCGTTTCGTAGGGGGATATAGTTTTATTAGAAAGCGTGAAATAAATAATAAATAAATAAAACCAAGTTAAAAATTTTGGTCAGGATAAGGCTAAGGAGGCTTACAACTGTTTCGTCGTGTAGAGCAAGAGAAGAAGAAAAGGGGGGAGAAAAATGGTTAAAACCCTGTCTCTGGGCTTAAACCCTAAGTGGGTAAGCTTTTTTTTTGGGTTTTTACGACAATCTTTTCTTGAAGTTGCTTACATGGGTTTTGTGCAGTACATTGGATTATCAAATGTTGTTCTTCCCATGTTGTTTTTAGCTTCTTTTGTTATCATCTTCAATCCAAAAGGCGTGATTTTCTTTTTTGTTTTGTTAACTGGCAGTTGATAACTCACAAACAAATGCAAGAAGTCTTCATTCCAAATGTTTCGTGCAAGACATCATCTTTTTCCTGTCAAATGAGTTGCAGCTCTTCAGTACGTGTGAGAAGGTAATAAGAACATTACTGCTTGTGGCACCGCCTAGGATTGGAGGACAAGTCATTCATGAGATTCTTTTTAACTACAATTATGTTAGGATTGACGGGTTTATTTTATTTTTCTGATCCTTTGCGATTTTACAGGAGTTATCGTAGGGGCTTTGGTCCTGTTTGTGCTGTGTTAGAAGGTGCAACTCCAGTTCATGGTCTTTTTTTCTTGAGGCTTTAATGGAGATTGTTTACAAGTTAGACGTGTAAACATGGACCAGGTGCACAAGGTGTTGAAGTGTCTTCCTCTCAAGAATTTGAGGACTTCTCCATCAGGACATCAAGTACAGGCAAGGTTGGAGAACTTAAGGTACATAACTTATCAGCTAGAAGTAAGAAAGTGGAATGTTATGCGGCTAGAAATTATCATTGTTTGTGACTGGACAATACATTCATTACCCTTTTCACCAGATAAGTGTGGAGCTATCTGGTACCAAAACAAGAGCCATCTTCAATGATGTTTTTGACAAAATGGTTGCTGCAGCCCAGCCAATTCCAGGCTTCCGAAGAGTAAAAGGAGGTGATAATTTTGTGCTACACCTATCAACTTTCTAATGGATTAGTGCAATCTTTTGCGATTATAGAATTGTTTGCTTTTATCTTCATAAGGTTGGCAGAGTCATCTAGTAATGTTTTCAATTATTAGCATTTGCCTAGGGCCATGGGCTGTTGTTGGCTCCTACGAAGAGATATTTTATGCTTCTTATGTAGATGCTATTTAGACTCATTTGAGTCTCTTGTTTCTTCAAATATCATATGGGTGTCCATTTTGAGCTACGTTTCTGATCACCTATTGCTGTATAACACTTTGCCATGTTGATTTCCACTCTTTTAGTTTATTGTCGTTGGAAAGTTCTGACTTGGTAGGATTTTTGTGAGAAATGGTATAACATCATATGCGCTCAAAATGTCAGGACTACATTTTCTGCAATGTAGACTGCTGAAGTTTTGTGCTCAGCTTTTTTTTTTTCACGTTTATACAATTGTTTTATGTTATTTGTATAATGTTTTTTTTCTTTTCCTCATTGATGCAAATAGCTGACAATCTTTCCTTCTTTCATTCACTGCGTACTTTCTATTGGGCCCTCTGGATTTTTCAGGAAAAACACCAGATGTAAGTTTCTGTATCCATTAATCTTACTTAATATATTCGCTTATATGTGATAGGTAAGCAATATAAGTATGAAAACTAGATACTCATTATTGAAGGTCAGAGCGATTGCCACACTGCTTAAATAAAAAGAATCTATTGGACCTTGCAGTTTGCATTAATTGTCTAACTCTGAAGGACGTCTATTTGGGATCTAATCACAAAATTCCCATATATTTTTTGACTCATTAATGTAATAGCAAGACCTTAATGCAAACATTGGTGTTGATTCATTCTCCTGTTCGTCTGGCATTGTGAATTTGTAAACAAGCATGCTCTTTTGTGGGTAACCATTCTTTCTCTGTTCCTTCTCTGTCTATGGAGGTAAATTAGATAATGCAATACTGTAAACCATGTTCTTTCATGCAAATGACCATATATGCTGAATTGCTGATGTAATATTATTCTCTGTATTTCTTTGTGACACTCAAATCTTCTCTCTTCTGCACCTTGAGTTTCAAACACAAGAATTTGACAAATTTCCTGTCATACACCGAACTTTTTCTGGATGCAATGGGAATCGATACCTCTTGCATATTGCATACCAACTAAGTTTGTGTGATTTTTTTCTCCTAAGTTCTGAAAACTAAACCTATTTGCTAGGAGTGGTTGTTGATGGGTAGGCTGATAAGAATTTAGATATTTATGTTAATGCATATAGCATGTTCAAAAGTTTTGTCTAACCTGAGGATCTCTTTTCATATGACATTGTATTTTGCCTAGCAGATACCAAGAGATGTTTTATTGGAGATCCTTGGACCTTCAGAGGTATACATGGAAGTGATAAAGAAAGCCATAAACTCTACTGTTGCTGAATACATTGAAAAGGTAAGTTGTACCTAAGTAAATATATGGGAGGCATCTGAAATTTTTGTTTAATTGCATGTGAAGCAATAAACTCTATTATAGCTGGATCTAGTTCTGATATTTTTATTATCGTCCTTACTGGTTATCTCTTTAATTTTGTTTTCCCTTCAGGAAGGTTTAAAGGTCAGTAAAGACTTGAGAGTTGAGCAGAGCTTTGAAGAGCTTGATGATGCCTATGTACCTGACGAAAAGTTCAACTTCGATGCAGTCATCCAGCTTCAAGAATCAAATTGAATCTGTTCCTCCAATTTATGTTCTTGTTCACTTTTGCCATATCAAGATAGAATGAGCACATTAGAGATGGTATCCAACATTGTTTTATCAGATTAGAGTTAAAGATTAGCATCCATGTTTTCTTCTTTGATGCAACAGACATTAATTTCAACTTAGCAGATATCTTGTTCATTTACAAATTCATCCATCCTTAAAAGTTATACCCAATAAAAAACAAAAATTCTGCGGAGAAGCGGAGTTTAGGTACAAATTAGGAATTAAAAACTTAAAATTCAATTTCATATTCTTTTTCTAAGCAAATGATTAAAAACAAAATATTGATTTAACTATTCTTCTATGAAATATTTAATTTTCTAAATCATAGAAATGAGTTTATTAAGTAAAAAGAATGAGAAATTAAAACTCAACCAAAAAAGTAAAAGAAAAATATTCTAGTATAAATTAACAGAGCCCGTTGAAGTTCACCAAGTTCGAAGTCTCATAGCGAAGTCGAAACACTTGCTCGCTCGGCCTTCTTCCTTAATTCGACGTTTTCACGGACTAAAAGAAGCTTTTTTGATCAATGGTACGATTCCACATTAACACCCCAATTTCAATTCTGATTTTTGATCTCCTTCTGTCTCACTAACCAACACTTTCTGGCTGGTTTCTTAAGGTTCTTCTACAGCTAGATCCCTTCCTAAATGAACTGACCGCCATGTTCGAGAGCAGCACCGAGAAAGGCTCCGTTTGGGTCACTCTAAAACGATGTATGTATGCTTTTAATCATGGGTTTTCTTCTTCATTTCATAAATATTGGTGGGTTGTGAAAATAAAGTCGTGATCTTTTTTCGTTTTTCCCATTCAAAGCTTCGGTGGTGATGTCAATTGGTGGGTTTTGATAATCTTTTCGTGGTACTGCTTTTTTGTCTGTCAGCTTCATTGAAGTCTAAGGTTCAGAGGAACAAAATGAAGACTTCTGGTGAACCCATTGATTACAGATGTCTAATCCGCGCAACCAATGGAAAAAAGACTATTTCTACGTCGGTAAGCATGTTTTGGAGTTTATCCTTTGATCCCATTTCTTTAGAACGTGTATATTTTATATTTCATGTTCTATCTGTGACTCACCATAACTCGTATACACTTTTTATATATGGTTATATATTAGTGTTGTGCTTCAGTTGATCTTAAACTTATCGTAAAATTCAATCTGGAATCTCTATGCCAAGTAAGTTGTGCATCAGTTGATCTTAGGCTTATTGTAAAATTCAATCTGGAATATCTATGCCAAGTAATTATTTAATTTTTGGCCAATATACATATGTAATTTGTGGTCAGTGGTGGTAGAGGCTTGAATGCTGTTTTCCTCATCTTCCTGACAGCAGCATCAGTTTCAATATTCTGTCCCTTTGATGTTCCTTAAAAATGTGAAAGATCTTCTTATCTACAAGAAGATCAGGTGACAGGTGCTTCTATGGATACAAGTTTTTGAGCTCCTCATCTTATACTTTTCTGTTCCTCATTACCATTCCTTTTTTTGGAAATTAAATAAATATATTACTGACCAAACCAAAGCTTTGCAAATTGTTAAGATCCGCTAACTCAACCAGTAAGAAGCTTGGAACAAGAGCAGGGGAACAAAAGGAACAAGATAAACAACATAAACAGCTATGAGCCATGTTCCCAGCTTATTACCTTTCTTGTATACTTTATTATGTTCAAATGGATCCATATGCACGTTTAACCTGCATAAAAGTTTTTTCCCTTTACATGGTGAAGGTTGGGGCTAAAGATCACCAACGCTTTCAAGCTTCTTATGCAACCATCCTCAAAGCGCACATGACAGCTTTGAAGAAGAGGGAGAGGAAAGATAGGAAAAAAGTTGCAGAAGTAGATAAGAAGGATGAGAACTCTAAGAAGAAATCTAAGAACAGCTAAACACCTGCTGTTGGTATGGACCATTATGCCTTACATTTCCTTTCTAGTTGTGAAGTTGATACAATTAGTTTTGAGGAAAATACAAAAAATTTTGTTCTGATTTGAGTTATGACAGACTAAAGGACCGGCATTTGTATCCTTTCTTGATTTTGATTTTGAATAGTGATTTCCAATGACTAAAGATAGTTTGCAGATTATTTATTGGGCAGTTCCATTTAGAATTTTCATTACAGGCAACATTCAGGGAATTATTTGGTAGGTGTATTGCATAAAACTGAGAGTATAATATATCTTTTCCAACTTTTATCACCCACCTCAGGAGTAGAGAGCCAGTCTGATGAACTGAAAGTCTGGTCCTTCGATCCTGTGTTGGGGCACATGATATCCTCTCTAGTTTCATTTCATCTGGAGTTGTTTTTGTTTTTTGTACCAAAGGAAAAAGATGTGTGATCCCACTAAAGTTAATAGCAGGAAGTTGTTTAGTACTCAGTAACAGGATACCAAATAAGGTGTACCAAGAAGAAAGTAAACTTGTATGGTAGTTAAGATTGACCATTAAATAGCCATCTGAAATGTTTTGGTTACAAAACAAGAAATGGCAGTCATACGAGTATGGTGGTGATTACAGTGGCATCATCACTACTCCATAATTATAACCTTCACATGCCATCTTTTGTTTCTTGTTTTCTTTTCAGGCTTTCGTTAAAATTAAAAACTATATACATCTTTCACTTGTTATATTAACCAACTGGAAAATGATTCCATTCCATAATAAATAAAACACCAGTCCATGCAAATAAGATAACAAAACAAAGACTAAAAGAGCTTTACAGCATGATCTTAAAAAAAAAAGACCCCTGTTAAAGTGACTACCACCCACCCCTGAATCCAGTGGTGTTAAATCCACAATGGCCCCTGGTGGCTCAGTTGCTGAAACTTAAATAACCCCAAACCAACCTAGACCCACTCATCCATACCCTACCAATGCTATTCCTGATTACCAAGACGATGTTATATGCCTTCAAGAAACTCATAACCTCTCAAGCAAGACGAGAGAAGGGGTTGTGCTTCCTTTGTGACGAGAAATACCATCCTAGGCATCGAGGCGATAATCATGAATTAAATGTTCTCATCGTACACAATGAGTTTGATTAGGAGAAAATGGCAGAACTTGAGGAGGCTAAGGTAACATAATCAAAGCAAGTGGCATTTGTGGAAATGGTGGAAATGTTACTCAATTCAGTGGTTGGTTTGACGTCACCATAATCACTGAAGCTAAAGGGAGAGATTTTGGGGAGGGTGGTGGTGCTGATCGATTGTGGGGGATCCCATAATTTCATTGCCTCTAAGCTCATGAAGGAGTTAAATTTCATATAATCTAATAGCACAACAGTTCGCAACATTCGACCTTGAGGACAAGATTCTTATTAGGGAGAGTGATGTTAAGCCTCTTGTGTTGGGTACCTATAACAAGAGAGGCAACAAAAAAAAAAAAAAAAGACTAAGAACTAATGAGCTAAAAATTTGAGGTGGCATTGTCAATGGGAACAGATCTTAAGAATTGTGAAGTGATTTGTTAGCTATGTAATGTCAAAGATAATCATTTTATATCATTGCTATATAAGCAACATATAAAGTGAGAAAATAGAGAAAAGTACAAAAATGACATTTATTTGATGAGTGATTTTCTATAAAAAAGGGACTTCTTAAAAATAAGATTAGATCTTTTGTTATAGTTAACCAGTTCTTACCATATTTTATTAAATCTAATCCACACATTTATGTGAGATTCATACAAATATATAGACTGGTTAACTAGCACAGAGTTAAAACGCCTTGACAAATACAGGTACTCCAACCCCTTGAAAACTGTGGATCATATTCTGTGTACTTGATTTCATCATTAATCCACTCTTTTTCTTTTCCTTTTTCTCTCTCATTCAGTGTCTATCTTCTAAGTTCATGCTAAGTTCTTAACAAATTCGTTGTCAATCAATACCTTCACTGAAATTTGTCCCTTCAATTTTTTTAAGTCTCTATGACTCTTGTGCACGGTTATCATCGTAGCATACAAAATGTACCCTTGAGTTTATTTTCTAAACTTTTTTTAGGACGGTGATGCTCTTTTTGTTATAAAGGTTGAAGTAAGAGGTTCTCTAAGCCATACAAATATTAGGCTTTACTCGGAGACATGGTGTACTTAGGGCTTCATTATTGTAGTCTCAACCTTGAGATCCAATGGTAAACTTACTGCATTCTAAGGAAAAGGATTTGATAAGGTTCAAATCTTCCAATATTCAAAATTTGACTCACCAGCTTCAATAAACAATTAAGAATGTTTATACAAAAATTGCAAGTACTATACAAAACTTTTCCTCTTCTCGTGCTATAAGAATGTTCATCTCCAATCACCTAATGCTTTAAACTATCCAAAATATGATGGCTAATCCTCAATGAGTTTATTCCTGGTTGGAATTTGATGCATATGACCTTAGTAACCTCCTGTATTTATCAGGACTGTCGAACCAAGTTGGGGTGTTCAGAATTGCCTTCTCTAGCCAAAACTTATCAAACTCTTTCTTCTCTTTCAACTTTTCGCAAAATCTTTTCCACTTGTACATGACTCTCTTCAGACGAGCACTCTTAGTACCTGAAAAGAGAAATTTGATGTAGTCTTTCCCTAGCCGAGTCATCTCCTCTCCACTGATGATGTAAATGTACTGCAACAAAAAACAAACCGCTGAAAAGTTGAAACATATGGCAATAAATTGAAACATATGGCAATGAACAGTAAAGATAATCATAAACCTCTATAAATCATTTCATTGATAGCCTTCATGTTAAATATGTAACTAAGGACTATCCTTCAGAAACACCATTGATTACCAATGTTTTAAAAACCAAACCGAAAGTTAAACCCACAAGACAAGTGATTTAAAATTTAAAAGATTCAACTAATATTAGACAGTTATAAAACCGATTAAAGATTGCATAAAATTAAATAATTTTAAAATTGATCAAAAAATATTATTCTTATCTATCGAAAATTTACAGTTTAATTAGAAAAGAAGACTGTTAAATAAAAATTAATCAGTTTATTTTTGTTTATACAAATATATTAATTTACAAAAATTGATTCGATTAATTAACAATAAAAATTATTAAACTCAATCAAACCTAAAAGTTAAAAATCAAACCAGAAAGTTAGCCAGTCAAGATTTTCAAATTGGTTAAACCGGTTCAGCTTTTAAAACATTGTTGATTACAATGTGAGGATGCCGACCAATGATAATAAATCTCATTTGCTAACAGCACTGCCAAGCAATTTCACCAATTTGACAACTTAAATTTAAACTGAAGATTAATGTCACAGCAGTAAAAGGCCACATTCTATGAAGTTAGCTTAGGATAACCGAGCCATTGAAGTTATATCTCAGTTTTATAGACTTCTCTTCTTCAAACGTTTTCTAATAGAGAAGAATAAGCAAATATTGTAGACATGAATGCACATAAACAGGGGACCATGTGCCATAAAACTCCAAAACTGAAAGAAGAGAAGATGCTGTTACCACAAAGATGAAACCAAGGGTAGCCAAGATCACTTGGATGCTTTCATCAACAATTTCACGAAAGCCTTCATCACCAGAATCCCCAGAACCATCACCAGGGCCACCCTGCCCTCCACCACCACTGGGTGGTTCTTTCCCACCACCTCCACCGTAGAACTCTTGTTTCTTAATCTGCTCCCTTAACAAATCTTCCACTGACTGTCCCTTGGACCCTTCAGTAACTTTCTCAAAATATCTCCATGGAGATTCCTGATAAAATTCACAACTTTAGACAAACAAAAGGCACAAAGGGAAGTGGTTCAATAAAAAAATTTAAAGCATCCACCCTCTTTCACTATATTGGAGCTACGTTCAATTCAATGCTTCTCCAAAGTCAGCAAGAAACAGTTTCCTTCTCTATCTCAAAGATACAAAAGAATATAACAGAAACCACACCAGCCAAGATTTGGTTAGAAATGTTTGAAATGCAAAAAAAAACAAAAAACAAAAAGATGCATCCAAAACAGAACTTGGTATCAAATAAGTAGCTCAGTTTGGATCTCTTTCCCTTTTCAAAATGTAATAGTTCTCACTTTAAAAGCTGCATTAATTTGTATATGCAGTACAATTCCACTAATAGCTTGGATGGCTTAAGCGATCACCACCATTACTCAGCAAATGGCTATACCAAAATAATGAAAAACTTAGAAGGAAAACAGATAAAAAATTATCATCCACATGTTCTATTTTCCTATTAAAATTTTGAGGACAAAGGGAGTGAGATGCTACCTCATTGCCTCTTTCAGACTTGTCCTTACCACCAAGTAAGCAAAATGTTGTCAGTTGTTGGTATTTTCCCGCGGTTTCACAATGATGGACCTTCAGTGCAGGGCCACATTGCTGGATAAATGAAGAACAAGTAGCAAGACTAAGTGATTTTGCAGGGAAGCAACAGTCACGAACTGGTAAAATACAAGGTCTAAGAGGTAGACGAGGAAATTGCGGTACTCCCAAGGCACATAGAGTAGGTCTGCAAGGCTTTCCTTGGAAGCAAGTTCTCATTTGCAACAACTTCAGCTCTACTGTTAGCGAGACATTGATCAATAAACCTGCATTTAAAATCACATTGTATAACAGGGTTAATTGACAAAATTTTCAACTTCACCAAGACATTTATAAACATCCATTTGCTACGGGCTTGTAAATAAAACTAAAATCTAAATCAAATTCAATAATTATGTGAAATAATAACTTCTGCTGCATGTTAATTAAAGACACACACAGTTGAAGAATACACAATAGAACATTATCAGTATCTATCAACATAGTCAGCAGGTCAATACGATCGAAATTTGTAGTTTCCATATGTACAAACTACAACCAATTTCCTCACAGGAGTTATACACGGCATGAACCAAAAAGGATCCGGTAATATTCCTAGCTACGAAACAATAACGCTCATTCCTCCAAAAGACAAAACAACCAAAAACGCCCTCATTTCCATCAAAACAAAAGGATTGAAACTCACACGGCAATTATTTAAAGAAAAAACAAAATCTCATATATCAAACTCTCTTATATTCAAGAATCAAACAATCACCTAAGATGTGTTTTAGGCCTCAACCCCACAAAAGAAAAGACTAAGCTTGGAGAGAAATTGAAAGTTATAAAAGAGAGACAAGCCGTACTATCTTCGGATTCGTCGCCGATTCCTTTTCCGGGAGGAAGGTACTAGAAGAGTCATAACTTTGGTAGGACGATGTTTGTTCAATTGGGCCACCGTCTTACGGCGCTTGTTACTAATTGAGGCTGAAACCCTAAATCCCAAGTGGGCTCTAATATTTGGGTTCTTTAACCCAAATGGAGTAATGGACTTTTGACCCGAACCGAAATTTAATGTTCTTGGCCCTTTCTCTCTCTCCTTTCTCGTCGTCTCAGACACGGAAGAGGTGTTCAGTGCTTTCGGACATGGACTTTGTTGAATTTATGATATTGATCAGACTGTTAATTTCATTTCACTAGAGTAGGGATAGTGGGATACAGATAGCTTAAAATTCGTACCTTTTTTGGTAGGCTCGGTTTGGTTGACGAGAAAAGGTTTGATTTTTGTATTTTAACGTGGTTTTTTAGATGGGTTAACTTTCGAATGAATTACAGGTAAAATTTCATTAAAAATTTTATCTTTTAAATAAATTATATGACATATTTATAATCAAATAATTAATTTAATTTAATATATCAATAGACTAATATGTCTTTGTATTTTTTCTTGTATATTTGAGAATAATAAAATGTAATATTATTTCATTGATTAAATTGTGAAATACATCGTAGCTATGCTATTGCTCTATAGTAAGCATGAAACGGGAATTATAATTAAAAGATTTTAGGTTATTAGTATAATTTATATGAATTGAATGATATGGATAGTTGAGATCATATTAGATTAAATATATGTTATTAACCTTCCTCAACCACATGATCGGATGAGGTCGTAAGAATATTCCAAAGTTGATGAAATGTTAAAGAAGATAGAATTTTAGTCATGACATTAGCGATCTGAACTGAAGAAGAAATATGCTGGATGTGGAAAGCTTTACAGGCAACCAAATCTCGAACAAAGTAGATATCAATCTCAATGTACTTAGTGAGAGCATAAGATATTAGGTCTGAAGCAAAAAAAAAGTAGCAACTGTTATAAAACCGAAATTAAAACTTAAGAATATTTGGGAGAGGAGAATTCTTCTTATAAATTGGTATCACTTACATTAAGTTAACCCTTCTATTTATAGTACAAAATTTCTAATAAAATACTATTATGATAATAGAAGTGGTACACTAACTATT
>JANIHZ010000005.1:10752088-10769821 GCA_027478365.1 Erythroxylum rufum
ATTACTTTTTTAAGTTTGAGCTAGAATTAAATAATTTAAAAATTTAAAAATTTTATTATTATTATTTAAAATTCAGGTTATAATTGAAAATTTAATAAAAGTTTAATTTTTTTTTAGTAACCCTTTATTTTCACTACCATTAGGGTTTTCAAGTCTGATTACAATTGAGCAATTGGGATTTTATCCGCTAACTTGAATTGGTGATTGACAGTGAGAAATAATCAACTCAAAGAGAAGAACAAAACAAAAATGTCAAAACAAGATAGAGAGAAAAAAAAAAATCATTTACATGCTAGCTATACAGAACACGGAATGCAATGGGTATC
Source organism: Erythroxylum rufum (assembly GCA_027478365.1). NCBI lineage: Eukaryota > Viridiplantae > Streptophyta > Magnoliopsida > Malpighiales > Erythroxylaceae > Erythroxylum > Erythroxylum rufum. The sequence goes on from JANIHZ010000005.1 coordinate 10,752,415, forward strand.
TATCAATTGACGAGCAGTTCCTTGGGACATACTTGTGTTTATGGTCTTCCAATCAATCCCAGAACAGACCTTCCACATTTATAGCACAACCACAAGAAGATAAGCTTCTGGATGACAGGATTATAGCTTCCCTCTCTACATCCATCCCATTATGATCCAAAAGGAGGTCGTTCATTTATGCTTATCCAAATATAACTTTATATGGTTACTAATCAATCAGAACATTTTGATAGACTATAACCACCTACATACCTAAAAAAGACTAGAACAAGGTTAGCCCCAGATATAAGAATACACAATACCCCCAACCACAGTTCTATACAACACTTTCTCCAATTTTTGCTGCTTTGGGGAAAATGAATGGATCAAAAATTGCTGGAACTATGTCGAAAATTCTGCTGCTGCTGCTGCTGCTCCTTACTCTCCATATCCCTCACACTCTCTACTATGTGCTGGATTTTCTTTGATAAACTCTCATTATGCTCCTCAATATGCTTGAAAATCAGTTCCAGGTGCCTTTTATAGGTTGCGGCTCTTTTCTTCTCTATCGTCAGCTGTTGCGACAGTTCCCTGATTTTGTCATGCTCATTCTTCCAAAAGAGACTAAAATAAGTTGTGATAACAAAATAAGAATACAACTAAGATCAAAGCAAGAGTTCAAGGACAAAAACAAAGATCCGATAAGATCAATCTAATTATGCATGCCTTCCATCTCGTAGCACCTACTTGATATTAGTCTAATCAATCCAATTATAAAATTCAGCAGTTGATAATTGGGGAAATTCAAATTGGTTGAAAGAGACGGGATCATAGCTGCAAAAGCGCATGTGAAATCCCCCATGTACACCTCTGTATGCAAAACATGTGTGACAATCTTGGCAACAGAAAAGTTTCCAAGCCTACCCAATGGCGGCAGTATCTGTATGTTGCAGAGCAACTTAAACAATACTTACCCTCGGAAAATAGACATGGGAGTTTTGAGTTATAAATTTGATGATTCGCTGTCAAGTGTGACCATGATTGTATTAATCCAAGGAATGTAGCAATGAAGACAAATGTGGACAAATAGACAAATCGATACAACAATATCGCCATGAATGATTAACAGACTTGGAGAACTAACATATGGCAACTGTCAAATCACACAAATAATAGCCACCCAAAGATAACGAGAAAACCAAATTGGCATTCTATCACTATATATGGCGTGCAACTGAGTTGTGAAGGGATGAGCTTTCCCGTAATAACATAGCCTTTTTCCTTTTATAATGTCCAATCATTCAATTTCCTCCTTAAAACATACAGTTCTTGTCATAGTCCTACAGTTCATGTTCATAAGATTTGTTTCTGACAGCCTCTCCAAAACTTGTTACAACAAAAGATGGGTTGATTCGTGTTCATGGACCAGTATTTTCAGACCCCCCAAAAAAGTATTCATGATAACAATGACACTTAGTAAACATTAGGTGGACACCAGCAAATTCCATCAACTACAGAATGCCAAGTGTGTTGGTAACAATCTTCTAAATCCCTACATAATTGAATCCAAAAGTCTTTATATAAAATCATAAGAGCATCCTTTTTACCAATGTATCTTTAAAAAATAGCAACCAGGTAAAATCCATGTTACCTATACAGCAACCAATAAATTGATTTTACTTCCCTCTCTTTATAAAGAGTACATTTCATCCTACTAACGCTTTCTCTCTAGCAAGAATGGGAATCTGATAAAAATTGTCCAGAAGAACAAGTCTTGCACTGCCCAACCATGCCAAGAATATAGCTTCACAATATTCAGAATCAGTTTGAACACATTCAAGAATAATTTGACGAAATATTGGCAATTGTGAACTACCTTTGAACGCACAATCAAACAAGAAGCTGTCCAAGTAAACCTAAAAATTCTCTGTACTTATTTGAGCAAAATAAGGATGTTAGAAAAGATGTTTTAAACATAAACTCAATCGAAACGTAATTTAGCAAGAACAACCAGGGCAGATAGAACACATAGTTGAATTCAGTGTCTGTAAGTAACAAAACAAAGTGATTTTCATAGGGATACCTGTAAAATCCTTAGCAACTGAACTAAGCATATAAAGATCGCACCAATTAAGTTTAGTTTTAAGAACTCCTCCAAAAGATTAGAAAGAAAACAGATCAAGAACTTACTGGGTATTGCTCATATATACAATCTCTTCGACCTTTACCAGGTGTCAGGGAATGAGTATGCTCTTTCACAAACTTTGTGACAACCCATTTGCCAGAACTAACTTTCCTCACTAAAATCATTGCCCTGCAACCAACCCTTGTCTCTGCCCTTTGTCTTACAATTTTTTCCCGCTTGTCAGGCATTCTAAAGCCCTCTTTATTACAAACAAGGGCTCGACCAATGGCAGTTCCATCACGCCTTGAACGAGAGAGTTTGCTTACCCGGATGACAAATCCCACCCTTGTAGCATAGGTATTGTAAAATGCATGTGCAGCTGCCTCAGATTCAAATTCCTGTCCTACATAGGGCTCATCTGGAGGACCCATAGGTAAACCTGGAATACCATCAGGAATGGCATCATTATCCAAAGACTCCTTATCCATTTTATCATCTTCATCCTGTTGAAACTCCCCTTCAACAGAACTTGCACCAAGTTCACTTTCATCACATGCCTTAATAGTAATGTTGTGCACCTGTGCATTTCCTATTATCTCAGTGTTACCGTCACCATCAACCCCGAAGTCCACTGCATTAAGATAGAGATTATTTGAATTATTATCATGTCAATAAAATGTTTATCATATGCCAAAATGCAGAAAGAAAGGTCATATTTCACACAGCCACAAACTCACTCTATCTTATTATTTGGAACAAGGAACAATAGTATGTCCAAGGTTTGAGGTCAGGACCACTTAATTTGAGAAGTGTGCAAGAGCCATAAAAGAAACTAACCAACCTCAACAAAAACAGTAATTGATGAAATTGAAGTCGTAATCATTATTAAAGATCTCAAGCAAAATATAACACCATAATATGAGAAAAAAGAGCAAGATATGCAATTGGTGAGGCCCTACATTCTTTTCTCATTTATTATACACCAAAAAATACTCCACACCAGAAAGCAATATCGCTGGGAAGTTCAAACTACACCCTTCTGGTTCTTTTCAATTTTTTGGATCTTCAAATGGTCTGACTTCACAGCCACGAACCAAACCATACAAATATGCATCAAAAGTACAAATATAAGGAAACCAAATGATTGCTTTGAGACCAGGAGAAACTTCTACTTACTCCACTAAGGTAGCCTCAAAAACCCTTCCCAATTGCTGAAAACCTGTGCAAAAAAGATGAAGATAATGATAAGAAACACTCCTCGCATAACAAACTAAGAAGGAAATCTTACCACACCCATCAAACATTGTCTAAGGTAAAGAAAAATCAGTCAAAGAAATCATTTAATAGAAATAGCTGCAAAACCTAAGACGAAAATGATGTAATTCCTAAACACGAATCAAGCAGTTTCCCTACAGAACGACCTAATCCAACAAACAAAAATGCACATAGGCAAACTACAAATAATTTACTTCCAAGAAAACTCCAAACTACAATTACTTTTGCACAAGCCACAACCCAAAATTATTTTGCACCTTTAACCAAAAGCTAAATAAACACCTATAATAGTTCCTCTCTTTTACAAATGCAACACATGATTGAAACTTAAACCATGAAATCAATACCAGCCCACTGACCCGAAGGGGTAAGGATAGGACAAGCACATACAGCAAATTTTGACACTGATGACCTGCTATGTCCATAAATTTGAAAAGCATCCATTCATTCTACAACCCCAAAACCACAACAAACATCCAGCTGAATTTAAACAAAAAAATTGAAGATCATTCATGCACACGCAGTTTTGCAGTTGAAAGACAAAGCCTTTAACAACGAGATTCCCTCTATCTGCATTGTCGAAGAGGAAAGTGAAGCAAATGAAAAATACCCAATAAACCCAATGCGCATGGACATGTTAAACCCATAAAGACAAAGCAAACACGACCAAGTAAGCTGCAGCATTGGCACTCCAAACAACCTAAATTTGACATAAATTGGCCGTCGAAACATTCATATGCAATCAAGAAAGCTAAATTCACAATTGTATGATCGTGAAATTCACAACCTTTACACACATGTCGTTCCAATTACCACAACAGACCAACTAACTCGAACAATAAAATTACAAATGTCTTTAAAATACATAAAACAAAAAAAATGGAAAAAAGAAACAGCAGATGATGAAAAGAACGAGGCAAGGACTTCACAGTGTTTGGGCGGCGTCGTTATGAAGCTTTGCGATTTAGATGGAAACTGGATAGAAGGGCGGCGGCTAAACGACGTTGTGTTGGAGTTCGTTATTTCCAACGATTGAGATGAAAATGAATATTCGGGAGACCTACGGGTCGATTGTAGGAAGGGGTTGTCGGGATACAGATGGGACGGACTACGGAGGATTGTTTCTGACACCTTTGTTGCTTTCGTTTTCTTTCTGTTTGTAAAAAAAAAAAAACACAGAAAAGGAAGAAGATAGGGGCTTTATTGTAATTTCACTTTTTTGTTGGGATTTTCTTTTGTTTTTATGCGCCGTTTTCTCTCTTTCGCTATACGGTTTAATTTAACGGCAAAATCCGAAGCCATTGTCAAAATTCTTACTCATCTCCTCCTTCCTCTCTAAATGGCAAAAGCTCTGTTGCGTGGCATACAAAGAGCTTCCTCACTTCTTAAGCCATTGCCATCTGTAAAACCTTCGTCTCTCAGGTATTATCTTTTATGCTATTCTCATGTGGGCACTACTTGTATGCATATTTTAATTAGCTGGTTTGGTAGTGTTGGGATTTGGTAGTTGAAGTGGCAAGAGAAGTACGAAGAGACAACCGTTTAGTTCAATTGTTAGTATTTCTTGGGAGACTCAGGGTATGGAATGTTTGTGAATACTTTCATATCCTCCTTATGGCCATAAGATTGATTCTTATTCACTTCCTTTGCTAATTTCATTCGCAGTTGGCAGATATTGCAATGCCAAGAAATAGTTTTTTCTCAATCTAGACACACTAGTCTGCCAAACCCAACTAAAGCTTGCTGGGATTTTAGAAACTTGAGCTATGGTAGGGTGAACCTTGTGATGTCAGAGGGGAAACCCAAGTTCGAAATTCACGAAGTTGATCCTCCGAAGAAGGATAAGTGGAAAACGAAGAAGAGATTTAAAATGCAGAGGAAGAGAGAAAAGCAGAAGAGAAAAGCGGCCAATAAAAAGGACCCGCGTAGGCTCACTGTCAAGGGCAAGAAGAAGAGATTCGACAATGCAGAAGATAGAATTAAGTACAGGCTTGAGAAGGTGAGCGTCACTCACTGTTTTCCCTGTTCTATTTGTCGCAAACTGATTTATTTTAGTTTCAGTTGTTTACATACTGGAGTCACATTTTGACTTAAGGCATAAGAATTGAGTGGGTCTAACTAGCTTAAGATCAATGAATTTTCTGTAATGCTTTTTTTGACAATTTGATCAATGTGCTTTGTAAGAGATAAATATCGACGTTCCACTTGAAACTTTCAGTATAAAGAATCTCTTGTTGCTTGCTACGTCCACAGCATATTCCCTTCTAGAAGTTAAACCTAATATACTTAGGTTATGTTGGTTGGACGTAAAATTTTTAATGGAATGAAACGGAATGGAATGATTTATAACGGAATAGAATATAAATGGATGTAATATTAGAAAATTGTTGTTTGGGAGGGATGGAAGGGTTCATAATATAATATAGTGACCTCCCTCACAACATTCTCCACTTCCTCTTCGCTTTATTATTTAGGATAGAATGGGATGTAATATAAAACCCTCCTCTTCTATCCCATTCTATTCCATTTCATTATAAACCCTCCTTCTAAACAATGGAATAATATTCTATTCCATTCCATTAATAAACCCTCAACCAAACATAACCTTAGTTCAACAATTTGTAGTTAGTGAATCAGTTAGAATAGCTTTAGTTAGCAGAAGTAAAGTAGTAAGTCAGTTAAATATAGTTATATTTTTTAATTTGGTTACCGCATCAGAATGCATGTAAATAATTGTTCTGTTTCTTTTTGGTTGATGAGAATAGAGCAATTCTTCTTACTTATTATTATTTTCATAAATACTAAAATCAACTTTAAAGTTTAAAGTTGCAACTATATCCCATTATTATCCATATATACCGGAAGGTACAATGGGACTCTATAGGCAAAAATGTAGATATTACACACGTTATGAACGTCTGGAGATGGGCTCGTGTTTAGTGGGCATTAGCAAGTTTATATAGATGGCAGTAATAGGATAGTATGCTCTTTCCTCTTCTTCTTATGCATTAAAAATTTGGTTTGGTCAAACTATGGAGCACTCGCCTTTGCAGGGGATGTCAGTGCAGTGACAAATAGATCTACCAGCAGTTTCCCAGCTGTTGAAGCCAAGTTTCAAAACCATAATGTTCTTACTTCCCCTATCATCTTTCATCATCTCAAGATAATTGGCAAACCTTCTAGCATAAGTTGGGCCTCGAACTTGTCAAAAATGTATCCAAAAGCTCCTAAAGCAAGTGAATCAGAATGCCATAATGAAAAGATTGGACCATTAAGGAGGGAAAGAACCGGAGCCATTCGGAGCAATTCCTAAATCTATTCCACAATCAGACTAGTTCTCATTCCACATGATAAACTGGTTTACTAAGCTCCATAAATGATATGGTAAAGCATACATCTAATGTGGGCTCGAAATTACATTAGCAAAAGAGAACGCATTTTGCAAGAAAGGAAATTGATGTCCCTGCTTAGATTAATGAGTGGGTCTAAATAGCTTAAAATATCAGGTCTCTTTAATTGTTTGAGAATTTGATTAATGTGCTTCGTAAGAGAAATTTGGATTTTGCTCTTGAAACTTTTAGTATAAAGAATATCTTCTTGCTTACAGTGTCCACAGAATATGATTGCCCTTGTTAGCTTTATTCTTACAATTGCCTTTCTTATCCAAGATGATGGGTTATGAAGCACTTCAGTAGATTATGTTTCCTTTATTGTAAGGAACAAAGTCTACATGTATTAGGTTCACTTAGTGATGAGAACACTATAGAATGATCTCCACAGACCAAGAACTGCAATATGGACCCTTAAATTTTCAAGCTGACTACTGAGTTTGATGATCAGTAATCCCATATTTCCCTATGAGTTAGCTACTCAAGTATTTATGGGAAGTATATGAAGTTTCAAGTGGAAATGCAACGAAGGGACAAAGTTAGATGTATCTTATCTCATAGCTTCCTTCTTCAATATGATCACATGTTACTCACATTATGCTTATTAATTAATGGGCTGCCAGGAATAAGACTCCTTTGAAAGTTTCCTCTTCTTGCTTGTCCTCTTATTAAGCTCAGATTTATCTGCATAGGTGTTTAAGTGATTAAATTTCCACTGTGTTCATGTATACAGGCTAAAATCAAGGAGGCCCTACTGATTGAAAGACTTAAACACTATGAAGTTCCTAAAGCTCAGGGTCCTGAGGTCCATCCACATTATCTAACTGGTGAAGAGAGACATTATCTTAAGAAGATGGCCCAGAAAAAATCTAATTATGTGCCGGTTGGCAGAAGAGGGATATTTGGTGGACTTATCCTTAACATGCACATGCATTGGAAGAAGCATGAAACTGTAAAGGTCATTTGCAAGCCGTGTAAACCTGGCCAAGTGAATGAGTATGCTCAGGAAATCACAAGATTAAGTGGGGGAATAGCTATACAGATTATTGGAGATGATACCATCATATTTTATAGAGGGAAGGATTATGTGCAACCTGAAGTTATGTCACCAATAGATACACTATCCAAAAAAAAGGTGTGTGATTTTGAACTTCCAAAACATCAATGGCCTATCACTGCTATTTCAATTATCTTGTATATTGCTGTCATTTTCATACCCAAAGCAAATTGTGCGATAGAACTGGTTGAATAAATGCTTGTCTTTAACCTTCATTTGTATTGCCATAAGTGTTAAGTGCTTCAATCTTAGAAGTGTAAAAGTAATTTCCCTTGCATTCATTGCAGTTCTTTTTCTCTTCTCTTTTATATCTTGCTTTTTTTTCCTTCAAATAAGTTGATATAGTGAAGTAGAGGGTTAGGATAGTTACTTATAATCTTAAAATGCATGGAATCGATCTTTTACAAATACCAGTCTGTGAACATTTTTAGAGAAATGATTCTCATATTAAACTTTTTATTTCACTTGGCTAGTGGGGTCGGTAGTTACAATCTTGTGACAAGTAGAAGGTCCATGATTATGTTTCTTTGAACGAGATGAGATAACAAGAGACATTACATGACTCTTATGTCATCTTGACCACTTACTAGTTGGTAAATATGTGCTACATTTAATTAAATGCCTATCCTTAAGACAGAAACTGTGTTAATTACCAAATAAAGTTGAACTCCTAGCCACAGTATTCATGAGCTTTGCAATCACTCACTTCCCTGGGCATTGGAATCCTAGATTAAGATGCTGAACGTGGGAAGGGCGAAGTAAATCAATAGTCTAGAGTAGTTGTTTCTTAGCCTATAATGTTTTGCACCAATGTTTGTGGACATGTAAGGTCATCTCCTCTGGAGTAAATTAGTAGTCTAGAGTAGTTGTTTCTTAGCCTATAACCTTATGCACCAATGTTTATGGACATGTAAAGTCATTTCCTCTGGAAATTGCTTTGGACCTTTACCGCATTCTCACATATTTCCCAAATGTTTTCTTTTTGAAATCTGCATGAATGAAATGTGATGCAACTGCAGAAAAGGAAATTCTTTTTAAAGTCTTTTCACAGAAGGGAATTTCACATTGCATTTGGTTGCTTTTTCTCTCCTAATGACGAAGATTGATATCCTGCAAGATTTCTTTATATACTATCTGTCAAAAGTCCTACTAAGTTAAAATTTCCTTCACTTTGCAGGCACTGGAAAAATCAAAATATGAGCAGTCGCTAGAGTCCGTGAGGCACTTCATTGCAGTTTCAGAGAAGGAACTGGAACTCTACTACAGGCATAACTCACTCTATGCTTGTCAAAACAACAATGATCCTGGTTTCTTCTCTGAAGAGTTCAAGGAATCAGGGAAATCTGAAAGGGAAAGCAGCGATAAGATTTACAATGTCGTTTCCCACCGTCCTTTGAAAGTGGAAACAGATTCCACTGATCAAGAAGTGTCAGAAACTGAAGATGGTTTTGAAGATGGGTGCCTGTCCATGTCCGCAAGTGAATCAGATTCTGAAGATATATTAAATCAGGAAGACTTGGAAGTCGAAGGTTGCCCTTCAACAGATGTAAGGTCCTCCACGATTTTGAGTCCATTATCCATGTGTATGAATTATTCAGATACTGAAAATGAATATTGCCTAGAAGAAACGAACAATGGGCATGAGAATCCAACTTAAAGTTCTGATCTTTTCTTGTGGTCACTTTCGTTACTTACTGTTAACAAGCGAAATGAGTGATGACCTTAAGAGCTACTGCGGCAATTTTAGTGTTGCTTGTGTCGTTCAAGAAAGAAAGTCTTTACAGTAGATATTTTTTGCGATTACCAAGATTTGAAATACTTAAGAGAAGATCCATATAACACAGCATGATAGCTATTGCCTTTAATCCTTACATACTGAAACTAAGTCAAATGTGTCTTAATCTACAACTTATTGTATATTTTGTTTGTGATTATCTGTACAGTAATTTGTAAGGTCGCCAAAGTTAAATGTGTCTTAATCCACAACGTCTTGTATACTGTTTGGTGATTATCTGTAATTTGTAAGGTTGGTAATATGACTTGGACCCGGCCGATCCAGTCTATGGTCAACGGGGCTCGGGCTGGGGAATGAAATTTAGCCAGTGCCTGATCTGAGGCCCGACTACATTCAACAATAAAATGATGTCATTTTGCCTGACGACTTTTTTAACCATAAACACTCAGTAAGATAAAACAAAACGATGTCATTTTACACTTTTGTTAAACTTAAAGCAAAATGACCTTGCTCTTTTTCTTCACCTCCGTCACTTCTTTGATCTCTCTCTATTCTCTCTTACCCTCACAATCATCGTCAGTCTGTCACTCGTCAGCCCTCACTATTAGTCGCCACCCCTTCGCAGCACCAGTCGCAAGTCATCACCCAGCTCACCCCTTCCCTCTTCGTCGCCCCTTTGGTCTCCAATTGTCCCTTTGCATTGCCGCCCCGCCCCATTTCCCTATCGCCTCGTTGCCGTATATTTGACTTATCTTCACCACCCACCCACCACCAAGGTAAAATACATGTGGTATTTTGTGAAATACTGAAATTTCTAGGATTGTTGCCCTCGGTTAGGTATCTTTGCAAACTTACGCAGGTGTGTATGTGACCGTATAAGTCACTGTGTGTTTTCGCAGACTTACAATCATGTCACAAACACACACGAGCGTATATGCATTTTCACAGACTTACACAATTACTTACATGGGCGTTATAGAGTTACTTACACGGTTAATTAATGAATTTCTAATTAAACATTATATATATTATATTAGAAATAAGTTTCTAATTAAATTGAAATTATGAGTATACGACTTAGAAATAAGTTTTTAATTCATGATTTAATTTGATTAGTTCCATGTTTCTAATGAAAATGAAATAATTATAATTTATATGAATTATGTTTATTTATGAATCTCCAGTTTGATTTTGTTCAAATTATCAAAACATATATTATATGAATGTTACTTCACTTTTTTTAAGTACGATAATTGGTATTCAAATGTCATACGAATGATAATTGAGAACATATGTACTCTTTCTATTTCATAGATAGCTGAAAATCAATTATTCACAATGTCTGTGTGTGTGTGTGATATGACATTGACATGTATAGAAATTTTGTGTTTCAGTTATGCTAATCCATCAAAGAATATTTTCGTTGAACTCAATAAGAGTTAGAAATTAAATTGTGACAATTATGAGATTTGGAACATGAAAATCCAATATGTACTGGAGGAGCAAGAGACCCTCAAACCATTAAACATAACTATGGACATTCTTGAGGAAGGCAATTCGATCGAACACAAAAGGGACTATGAAACTTATGAAATATGGAGGAAAAAGAACTCATTTGGCTCGTATTACGTTGTTGAGTAGTATAAATAATAATATCATACATGAGTTTTATAAGTATAAAATTGCTAAGGAGATGTGGTCTGTTTTAGCTACACATTTGGAGGGACCTCGAAAAGATGGAAGATGCTACAAGGCATCTCTCTTAGTTCTAGCTCACATGAAAAAATGAATAAAAAATGTAAGCATCCTGGTAGGCCTCAACAGAAAAAAGGTTAAAAAAATACCCACTTTACTCTAGATTTAAATAAGAAAAATGGATGTAGCATGGAAAAGAAAATGTCCTTTCAAAAAATGGAACATGAATAAAGTTAAGTGCTTTAACTATGACAATAAGGGTCACTTTGATCGTGATTATAGTGAGCTCAAAAGGTACAATCTTATTGTATAAATGTTTGTTTTGTATATGTCTATTGTTCTTTTTCTTTAATAAAATCACATCATTTATTGATTGTAGATTCAAAAGCAACTAACCATATAGCGAATCATAGAGATATCTTTGTGGAATCCCACATCAAAATGGCTTTGCAGAAAGACATAATAGACACTGGTAGAAATAGTTAGGTCCATGATGGTAGAAGCAAATTCACCAATCACCTGTTGGGGTGATGCATTGCTTATAGCCTTTATGTACTTAATCGAGTGCCTACAAAATCAGTTACGAACACTTCGTATGAGTTATAAATATGAAGAAAACCTAACATGGAACATATAAAACTATAGAGATGTGCTACCTATATTCATGATCTTTCTTATAAATATAGTAAACTAGGCTTAAAAGGAAAGAAAAATATCTTTATTAGATACTCTAAACACTCAAAAGGGTACGTGTTCATTGGTGAATGAGGTAATCAAAGTGTAACTAAATTTGAATAAAGAAATGTCACATTTATAGAAAATGAATCTTTAGAGTAGGGTGAAATAGGAAAAGACCTATTTCTATATGAAACTCTTGATTAGAATGATTCCATTATGTGAAAATATGAAGAGGGACTTTATCTTAGTGGAGGTAATCTGGAACTTGAACAATTTTCTCAAGGACCGTTAAGATTACAACATACTAAAAGTTTACCTACCATATTTGATCCGAGTGAAAGTAATCAATAAGTTGATGGATTTGTTTCTCATAAAACATGGTTATGCCAAATTAATCGCGACATGATTCCCCAACATTATTTTGAAATAAAAGGGGAAATTCTCATGATTATCCCACAAAAAGATAATAAACTAAGAAATGTATGTAAGGCTCTTAATGGTATTACTAAAGAAGAATAGAAAAAAAAAGTAATGAAAGAAAAAATGACTTCTTTAAGCTTGAATCAAGTATGAGACTTTGTTGATCTTCCTAATAGGCATAAAGTTATTGGGAACAAATAGGTTTTTAAAATAAAATAAAATGTTGATGGCAATATCAAAAGATACAAAGCATTCCTTGTGGTTAAAGGATATACGCAATAAGAGAGAATCGATTATAATGAGACATTTTTACCTATTATGAGATTTACTTTAATTCATCTATAGCCAACTTGGATCTTAAATTACATCAAATGGATGTATAGACTACTTTTTTAAACAGAGAATTGGAAGAAGAAATCTATATGAAACAACACATATGTTTCATTCAGACAAACCAAAAATACAAAGTACGTCAGTTATTGAAATCGATTTATGGTTTGAAGCAATCTTTAAGGCTGTGTTATATACATTTTCATAATGTAATCAATTTACTTGATTTTTATATGCTTGATGAAGTCCATTGTGTATATATATTAAGAGATCCAAAGATAATTTTGTGATTTTATCTTTATATGCAGATGATATTTTGACTGCTTATAATGATTGTGAGTTTGTCAAGAAAATCAAAGGTTGGTTGTCATATGAAAATGAAATGAAAGACATGAGTGAAGATGTATATATTCTTAGAGTTAAGATATCAAGAGATCGTTTAAAAAGATTATTATCACTTTCTCAAATGACTTATATTCAAAAGATTTTGGATCGATTTTGTACGCAAGATTGCAAACTAATAGATAATCCTATTATTAAAGGTGAAGGTCTCAACAAGAAGTTTTTCCCAACTACACCATAAGAAAGGGAACAAGTGAAAAAAAATTCCTATTCTAATGTAGTTGGAAGTCTTATGTATGTCATGATGTATACATGGCTAGATACTTTTTACATTGTTGGAATGGTAAACGGATATCAGCCAAATCTAGGACAAGTACATTGGAAAGCAATAAAGAGAATATTGAGGTATCTAACAGATATTGTTGATTATGCATTATGTTATTAAGGAAACAACCTACGTATACAAGGGTATATAGATGCAGACTATAGAGGAGATTTAGATGGGAGAAAATCTACCTCTAAATTTGTTTTCTTACTTAATAATGCTGCTTTATCATAGAAAAGCAAGAAACAATCATATGTTTCTTTATCTATAATGGAAGCTGAATTTATAACATTTTTAGCAGTAGTATAAGAAGTTATGTCGCTCAGACGATTCTTGATTAGTTTAGGGTCACTCAAAGTAAGATTGATCAAGTAACAATTAACTGTGACAGTCAAGCAACAATTGCTTATATAAAAGACCTTAAATTTTATTGTAAAACCAAGCATATAGATACCAAGTACAATTATATGAAAGATATAGTTGCATGAAAAGAAGTGAACATGAAGTATACATCTACACGATAAATAGTGGCAGACCCAATGATAAAATCAATTTTTTGAAATACATATATCATATATGTAAAGTCACCAAGATTATGTATGTATTAAAGTGTAATTGATTAACATTTCTCCATGTATGTTCACTTAATGTATTGTCACATATTGATACGTATATAAATTGACATCGTTTATTAAGTAATTAGAATTACTTAATACTTGATTCTAAAATATGTTTATGTTGTATGACAATTTTTTTTCTTGTATGAGTCAAAGAATATGTCAAACAGATAAAAAGGTTGGCCTTCTCACATAGACAATCAACTCTAGTCTTTATGAAGATTGAAGAAGAGGCATGTTTGAAGTTTATTATCAAGGTAGTAATTGACAACTAAAGTAAGAAACTTATGAATGCTGAATTAGATTATAAGTTAAAAGGAAATTGGTTTTAAGTGATCATATGATAATCGTATTTGTCGTAAGTTGCCAAATGAGAGTTTATAAAGTTAAGAGTAGACAAGTGAACTTAGGTTATACATTAAGTATGTGTTAATACCATAGCACATGACCCTTACCATGTTTATAAAGACGACCATAAAAGGGATTAATGTAAGTCAAAAGATCTTAAATTACATTGTGTAAGACCTTAGAAGTTAAGTGAATCTCTTAATATCTCCTTAGAATTAAATTTAATGATTGCTACTTTAGAATGTTACTAGAAGATTATAATTGATATGATCTTACAGGATAATTCTAAGAAAGTAAATTAAAGTCAATTTAAGAGAACTTGGAGTAGAGGAAGGTTATTCAGATTTGTAACTTGTATAAGCAAACTTATGTATTCAAAGTTGTCCATAAACTCTTGGTAAGAGAATTGAATACATTTATGACATGACAAAATAAATAAAGATCAAAGGAGAATGAAATGTGAGATATGACCTACGGTATAACAGTCAAAATTTACTCAATGATCGATTCATAAATCAAGAAATCATATATTCTTAACATATTTATGACTATGAGCTTTCGTGGTATGCTAGTCGCGCATGTTTTTAGACAAGTATGAAAATATGCAGAAATTTTATTGACTAAACTCATCATACATGATTGGGATTAGGAGATGATGATGAAAGGACACACCTGATGAGTTTAGGCGTGACCTTCCAATTGTTAATTATAAATAGTTATTTAACATTTTGACATTATCTATAAATATGAGATAATGTATCACTTAAAAGATCTAATGATAATCTTTTGAAATACACAAATATGTAAAAGTAATTTCTACGTGAAAGAAAAGTTTCTTCAAGAAATCTCTAACTTGTGAAAATAAGAAATTCATTGAAGTAATAAGTTTCATTATGCATATCCGATCATATGATGCTGTGAATGTTGGTAATGCAATGGCTTTGGGAATTAGTTTTTATCTCTTTTTCTTATTGAGCTTGTCCCACATTGCTAGTTTATACTTGCTCACTTAGGTTTATATACTACTATATTTATTGGAATGTGTGATCTAGTGTCCTCACTAGTTTTATGGTAAGAGGAATAAGGATATCTCCACATGTGCGTCGTCCATTCGTTTTTCCGTCCCGATGGCTCGTCTCGTGTGCGTGGTATATTCGGGCCTCGTGCATTTATTTTTTCAGTCAATGAAAATGTCTAACGCACGTTTCTGAATGTCTAATGCATGTTTCTGACTCTTGATCTTAACCGTAATGTCTCTTTTTAATTCTCCTAATTTTGCTGCTTCGGTTATGGATGTGGGGTTGAGTGGAGTCATTTATCTTCTATATGATATGGTCCTCTCTTCTATTTTATCAAATATTAAAAACCTATTGACTTCTTTTCTCTTAATTATCTCTTATTCTGAGCACACAATTTTGGGTTACAACTATCTTCTCTTGAGTGCACGAGAGAGGAGTGTCACTATGTAAACCTTGGGGGGCGACGTCCAAGCATCTGATTGCACCATAGTCGAGCACGGAATCGCTTCTAAGTCATTGGTCCTTCTCCACGACACGATTTTCTTCCTATGTTCATTCTTTCATTTCGATTTCGACCCTATATTTGATTACTTTGCGGTGATCCTTTGATAACAATTTAGAAGCGAGTTTTTATCACCGTAACGATACGAATGGCTACCACCAATCAACTAAAACTCCTTCCTGATATCAACAACCTCAAAACCCTTGACGGTAAGAACTACAAGAGGTGGTCTAATAGGATACTGACCTATTTCAAGCAACTTGAAATTGACTATGTTTTGTTTAGTGATCCGCCCAAGATTGTTGATGTCGAGTTCACTCCTGTAACTCTAGCGACTGAAGTTTCGATAGTCGATATCACCTCTGCCTCGAGTACAAAAGGCAAGGCCTAGGAGGGTGATCAGGAGGCTGTCCAGAAATATGATAAGGACAGCAAGATGGCGAAGGGCATGCCGCTGAGTCGGATGACTGATTTGGTATTTGATTTATTCTACACCCAAAAGTCTGCCAAGATTATTTGGGAATCATTGGAGAAGAAATATGGGGCTGATGATGCGAGAAAGAAGAAGTAAGTGGTGGGAGAGCGGCTTAATTTCAAGATGTACGATAAAAGGCCAATCATAGAGCAAGTCCATGAGTACGAGAATCTACTTGCTAATATTTTGGCTGAGCGGATGAAGATGTGTGAGATTTTATAAGCAAATGTGCTCATTGAAAAGTTGTCGGAGAAGTGGAGTGGTTATTGAAACCATCTCAAACACAAGAATCGTGATTTGATACTGTAAGAGCTGATCTCACACATGAAGATCAAAGAGGCTAATCGCTTCAAAAATAAGGGTTCTTCATCTGTTAATGAACTTTCGGTTAAGGCTAATGTTGTTGAATCTTTTGGTAGTTTCAAAGATGAGAGGTCTAAAGCTGTTGGGAAGAGCAAAAAAGGTAAGCAACCAAATAACAAAGGAAAGTTCCAAAAACACGAAAAAAATCCAGAAGAAGAGGAACTCAAATGCTGTCACTTGCTATACGTGCAACAAGCCTAGACACAAGTCCTTTCATTATGACCAGAGGGCTGACAAGAAGCTCAAGACGCAAACAAACGTTGTTGAAACCCAAGACTTAATTGTTGCTGTAGTGACTAAGTGCAATCTGGTTCACGACCCCAACCTGTGGATTGTGGATTGTGGTGCTACCAAGCATTTTTGTGCTAACCGTGATTTGTTGACTAACTTTGAAAGTTCTACAGGTTAAGAGAAGGCCTGTCTGGGAAATGACAGTGCCTCAGAAGCGCTTTGTTACCTTGCGTTTGGTTATTGTCCCCACTCGTTTGGTTATTGTCCCCACTCATGGGGACAGTAGACAAGACAATAAAATCTCGCCCTCGAAGCTGTTTGTTTCATGTCTCTGCTTTTGTGTCCCCTGTCTCTGGAAGACAGGGACAAAAATTTCTGTCCCTCCCAAAAAGGGAGGACAGGGACAAGTCGTCCCTGTCTCCAACAACCAATTTTTATACAACCAATTATTATTATGTCTTATTATTATTATTATTATATACTTTTTAATTATTATTATTAT
>JANIHZ010000005.1:10769921-10797282 GCA_027478365.1 Erythroxylum rufum
AAAAATTGATTAATTAATTAATAAATTAATTAAATTTTAATAAAATTATTGAAATAAATCAAAGGTAAAAGTTAAAAATCAAACAGAAAAAAAATTATCGTTTCATAATTTTTACGATTAAACCCACTTAATTTTTTATCTTATCCAAATATTAATCTTCACACACTCTATTAATTTGAATTATAAAAATTTAAAAGTTTGAATACTTTCACTTTACAATTCATTATTTTTTTATAGAAAGCAATTAAAACTTCAAATTCAGCCATAAATGCCAAAACCTTACCTTGTAATTCCAATGTAACGCCTTCTGAATTCAAATTAGAACTTAATATTTTTAAATTAAAAACTAAAAAAATCAAAAGTATACCCTCATTGACCGACGCGACATCACCCGTCCTCTCCGCACTCTCCACGTGTGAAAACCCTCCCTCGTTATCTCCGACTTGTCCCCCAGTGGAGGCGAGTGTAGTCCACTCAATTTAGCCGCGCGTGTTCATAAAATCCAGAGACTCCCCTAAACTCTCCAGTCCTCTTCACATGTAAGAATCTAAATTTCTAGCGAAGACTTGGCTTACCTCTCCACTAATCACTATTTGTTTATATATATTCTTCCAGGTAAGGTCTTCTTCTGCAACTACACACCCCAAAACGAGACCTCCTCTTTTCTTTCTATAAAAACCACCGCTAGAACCGCCGTCATCGACGCCGGTGTCTCTCTCTAAATTTTCGTCTCAGAAAACGCTCTAATTTTTGCACTTACGGACAAGGAAGGAGAATAAAAGTTGAAGAAAATCACAGCTCATCCCAAAAACGTCGGTCTTTCTAAAGCCCGAGTAACACCGAAAACAGGGAACTTCTGAAAAAAAGAAGGGTAAAGAACGAAACTTTATCCTAATTGGCTAAAAGGGTTTGCTTTAATTTCCAAGAGAAGTAATGGGGCAAGTTGGTGTAATCGAGTTGTGATAGTGAGGGGGGTTGGTTGATTGGTTAAGAGTCAATTATGGGGATTCCAGCGAATGGTGTTGCCGGTGGCGGAGGCAGTGGAAATGGTGCGGCGGGTGGGAGGAGTTGCTGTGATATGAGCATCAAGTGTTGGTGTAAGTGGAGGTGCGAGCAAAAGCATCACTACCATAGATTTCTGTCTCCATTTTCTTCGGGTTTTGTGTTCTTTTTAGGCTGTTTGGTTTTGTACGGATCGATTGGTATGTTCTATCTTTGGCTTGCGTTCTATAAGCCATATGTACGTGCTGGTACTGGTATGGACTTCAGCTCCTTCGGTTGTCAAGAGGACAATGAGGGTTCGTGGTCTGTTGGTGTGTTCTATGGAGATTCTCCTTTCTCTCTAAAACCAATTGAAGCTGTAAGTTCTTTTTTGTTAATTTGTCTCCTTTCACTGCTTTCCTCTGTCGAATTGATTTGCTTTTTTGGTAAGTGTCAAGTCGGTTTTCCGAAATTCTTGTTCATTGGAAGACTAAACGAAGTTTTTTATTTTGTTTTCTGATGGAAACAAAGTAGTTTTCGATAATTTCTACACGAAAAAAAAAACCACTGTACATGTTATTGCTTTTTTAAAAAATCACTTTAGGTTCGTACATAGTAATTGCCACTCTTGTGTATCTGACTCTGACGTCCTTGTGTGATGGTATAATTTCTAAATACTGTTTTTTTTCAGAACAGTGATTGTTTTTGGACTCCAACCCTTTTGATATTTTTAATAGCCCTTTACTGGTTTCGCTCTGCATCAAAACTACTGCGTTGAGATTTCACAGTTTTCTGCAGAAATACTTGTTCATTTTATCACACTTGTTTGATCTTTGTTCACCTTAATATGCAGATAATTGCCTGTTAACAAAGAACAAAAGACAGTTTGTGAGTTGTTCTTTTATGTACTTAAGTTTGGTTTCTTTTTTAATAGATGAATGTATGGAAAAATGAAAGTTCAGCCTGGCCAGTGGCTAACCCAGTTATCACCTGCGCTTCAGTTTCTAATGCTGGTTTTCCTAGCAATTTTGTTGCTGATCCTTTCCTTTATGTTCAGGTAAATGTTTGTCCATTTTCTACTTTTTATAATCTGGAACTTCTGTCTTTTTCATTGTTCATATTTGGGCTTGCTTGTTGATACAAAGTAATATAAAAATTTCCCCTCTATTTGTTTGGGGAAAAAAAAATCACTTACTCAACATCATCTTCTTGTACTCTCCGTCACTTCTGGTGTATATGCAACCTTGTTTTGGACGAAAGTTGCTGGCACGGTTGTTACCGTTTCAATCATAGAAGGCCTGCTGTGTGTGTTTATGTTGGATGGTTCTTGGTTCTTGATCTTGATAAGGACCTAGTAGCTTTGAAGAATCGTGGAATTATGTGACCTGGTCATGCAAATTTTGAATTTACTTGTTGGTGGTCCTGAGGAACTAATAAATATAACAATAACAAAATTGGACTTTTGGCCAGGTTGTTGACCTCTTCTTTTAATCTTTCTGTTTGAAAAGTTCAAATCCTTTATGAACCTATGGTCTTTAGGACCAGCTCCTTGGCCTTTTTTTGGTCCTATCAAGTAGTGCTAGGATGTATAGTTTTTTGTTCCAGAGATGCTATTGTTAACAAGCTTTATTTTGTTATGAAAATGATCTTGATTTTGCTTATATTGACTCGATTCAGGGAGATACTCTGTTCTTATTTTATGAAACAAAGAACTCAATCACCAGGCAAGGCGATATCGGAGTTGCAAAAAGTACTGATAAAGGAGCATCGTGGCAACAACTGGGCATTGCTCTGGACGAGGATTGGCATCTTTCTTATCCCTTTGTTTTTGAATACCTCGGCCAAGTAATACTATAATCCTTCTGCATGCAATCATCCTTTGATTCATGTTGGCTCCTTACTCTGCAGTGTTTATGTCAGTATATACCAGTTATAATAGCTGATGTCCATGGCTGCTAATGGTATCTCCTAAGATGAAACTAACTCGGATCGTTTTAAGTGGTTGTCACGGATTGTTTGATACAATGTAGCATGAATGCCAAATATGGCACTATATAGTTTTAAAAGCTAAAACAGTTCAGATAGCTACCGTGTTCATTTGATATTTTTTCTTTTGATGTGTGGTTTTGCAATGTTTGTATTAGGTTCTAACACTTTGTTACTTGAGGAGTCTATCATGGCTGTACAAGTTGAGCCTAGTAGTAACAGTGGAGTTTCGTTTTATAAGCTTTTTCCGTCTGTTTATTATTTACTCTGTCTTGCAGATATACATGATGCCAGAGAGCAGTCAGAAAGGGGATCTTCGTCTTTATCGAGCAGTAGATTTTCCACTGCAGTGGACACTGGAGAAAATTCTTATAAAGAAACCCCTCATCGACTCCTTTATTGTTAATCATAGTGGAGAATATTGGCTTTTTGGTTCAGATCATAGTGGATTTGGAGCAAAAAAGAACGGACAACTGGAGATCTGGTATAGCAACTCACCCTTGGGTCCTTGGAAACCACATAAGAAGAACCCCATTCATAATGTTGATAAGAGCATGGGAGCAAGAAATGGGGGTCGACCATTTATGCATGATGGAAATCTTTATCGTGTTGGCCAAGACTGCGGTGAGACATATGGACGAAAAGTTCGTGTCTTCAAAGTGGACGTTCTTACCAAAGATGATTATAAAGAAGTTGAAATTCCCTTGGGTTTTGAAGAGTCAAA
Organism: Erythroxylum rufum; assembly: GCA_027478365.1. Taxonomy (NCBI): domain Eukaryota; kingdom Viridiplantae; phylum Streptophyta; class Magnoliopsida; order Malpighiales; family Erythroxylaceae; genus Erythroxylum; species Erythroxylum rufum. The sequence continues at coordinate 10,773,613 of JANIHZ010000005.1, forward strand.
TAAGGGACGAAATGCTTGGAACGGTGCTCGTTACCACCATCTTGATGTGCAGCAGCTAAATTCTGGTGAGTGGATAGCGGTTATGGACGGAGACCGTGTCCCTTCAGGAGACCCAACAAGTCGGTTTATCCTTGGCTGTGCTTCAATTGCAGCTGTTGCTGCAATCGTTGTATTATCTGGTGTGCTGCTTGGAGCTGTGAATTGTATCATCCCTCTCAATTGGTGTTCGTATTATTCAGGCAAGAGAAGTGATATACCTTTTGTTTGGGAAAGGTCAACAATTTTCTCTTCAAAGTTGAGACGGTTTTGCAGCCGCTTAAACAGAGCGCCATTGTCTCTCCGAGGAAAGATAAAGCCCAGTACATGGGCAGGAAAACTGGTTCTCACTGTCTTGTTCATGGTTGGAATTGCATTAATGTGCTTAGGTGTCAAATATATCTACGGTGGCAGTGGCGCTGAAAAGGCTTACCCTATAAATGGTTACTACTCTCAGTTCACTTTATTGACAATGACTTACGATGCTCGACTTTGGAATTTGAAGATGTACGTAAAGCATTATTCAAAGTGCTCCTCAGTCAAAGAGATTGTTGTAGTATGGAACAAAGGAATACCTCCCGAATCAGATGATCTGGACTCAAAAGTGCCTGTTAGGATCAGAGTAGAAGATCGGAACTCATTAAATAATCGGTTCAAAAAGGATCCGATGATTAATACTCGTGGTGTCCTTGAGCTGGATGATGACATTATGATGAGTTGTGATGACATAGAACGTGGTTTCAATTTGTGGCGTCAGCACCCGGATCGAATTGTTGGATTCTATCCCCGCCTTGTCCGGGGAACTCCGTTGAAGTATCGGCCTGAAAATTTTGCACGGACTCACAAAGGTTACAACATGATTCTTACTGGAGCAGCTTTCATTGATGCGAAAGTAGCTTTCGACAGGTATTGGAGTGAGGAAGCTAAGGCAGGTAGACAACTGGTGGACAAAATTTTCAACTGTGAGGATGTGCTGCTAAACTATTTATACGCAAATGCTAGCTCATCCAAGACTGTTGAATATGTGAGACCGGCATGGACCATAGACACATCAAAACTTTCAGGTGTTGCAATTAGCAGGAACACACAAGATCACTACAGAATAAGAAGTAATTGCCTCGAGAGATTCTCCAAGATATACGGAAATTTGGCTGGTCGAAAATGGAAGTTTGGAGGGCGAAAAGATGGCTGGGACTTATAGGACAAGGTTATCAATCTCTCATTCTTCTGTCGACCTGTTCAGTAAATTCTTCTCTCCCATCTCTATAGGTTTCCTACACCCCCTTTTGGAGATTTTTGTGGTGGTGGGGTGTGTCCTTTTTGATAGTTTGCAAGATGTACATTTAGTAATCTTTCTGAGTTGTTCCAACATGTATATTATTGGTACATTTGAGTTTGGCTTCTTGTTGTTGACTTTGGATCCATTGTTATTAAGTTACTAGGATTTTACAGAAAGATGGTTCCATTACAGTGGGAAGGGAAACACTGGACTCATTACTTTTTCCCCCCACTTTATGTTCTTGTCAAGTTTCATGCCTTGTCTAAATCTCTATTATGCACTATAGGTTCATCCATGTTTTTTGGACAAACTATTGAGTTGGAATGGTCCTGTAGAGGAAGAACATACTCTCTGGACCACTTAGGACAACTTTACTGGCATGCTTTTCTTCCTGTCTTCGTCAAAAAACCAGACTATTGGTACTTAAGATGCATTCTCGTCTCACGTTCTGATTGTAGTGTTTGTCCTCTATCCACCTGCCAAATTAGTGCCTATCCTAAATGGCCTTTTTGGGTTTGGTCAAGTATACTAAATTAGTCGGCTCAGGTCTAACTTAACTCAAAGTTAACCTGAAGTTAATAATTAAAGTTAAGTTTGTTTGAAACTATGATTAGAACCTTAACTCTTTTAACTAAAAATTAATTAATTATTTTTTTATAAATTAATTAATTATTATAAATTAAAATAAATCAATTAAATTTCTATTGAGCAAATTCTTTTTTCAATTAAATTTTAAATTTTTCGATGGATAATGAGAGTATTCTTTAATTTTATTTCAAAATTTTTAATTTTTTTAATCTTTAACTGATTTTATGATGACCTAATATCAATTGAATCTTTTAAACCTTAAATTTTTTATCTTATCGGTTAACTTTCAATTATTCTTAATGTAATCAAATCAAATCAGAGTACTCAAAACATTTGAGTTCTTGGACTTGTGGCCGATTCTCTGTTAGTTTTTATTTGTCCCACATCGAAAGTGGGTGGGATGGGAAGTCTTAATTGAGGCTATATAAGGAGACCTCTGTTGTAAAATTAAATGAAATGCGGGAAGCAATGTTCAAAACTAACTAAAATGACAGTGAAACTTGTAAATAAATGTCATATATGTAATAATACGCTAGCTCATATTTATAAGCTGATCACCAAAGACTATATGGACATGTCAAAATAGAATGTTGTTATTTCCTTCTACAAATATTCTTGCGTGATTATCTCCTTTCTCTCTTCTGGTCTTTCTTCACATTTATACTAACGTAGCTATCATAAAGGTTGCACTCTGATTCACTTCCATAAAACTAATTACAATAACCTACCCCTAACGTTCTCCTCACCCCAAAATCTCTTCCCTCTCCTTGTGTATTAGTTGTTGGTGTGGATTCTGAGATCTTCCTTTGTAATCTTTGTTTCATATAGTGAAAAATTTTCTACTTTTGCCCGTGATTTTTTTCCCCTTATTTTTTAAGGAGTTTTTCATGTTAAATTTTGTGTGTTTCCTTTTTATCTCAAATTTTTTTATTAATGTGTTTGCTTTATCCAGATAGAGTCCATCTCCTATTAGTCTTATCAGAGCCTAAGGTTTGCTCAAGTATGCTGTAGTTGCAGCATAGTCTGATCTTCCATATAAAAAAAAATGAGTTTTTTGGTGTGTTCTTGTGGGTTAAGGGTAGTTTATTCTCAAGTTATTGTTTTCATTTGGGGTATTTTTCACCAGTATATGAGGCGATTAAGTGCATGTCTAGGAAAATCTCTGTCTAAGGAGACTAGATTTTAAGTAGGACCATTTGTGATCCTTGTAGTCTTTCCTAGGAACTTTCCTGGAGTATTACAGTTTAAACCTGAATCGGTTTCTCTTTTCACGTGAGATAGTGGGAGCCAATTCTTGTGTTATAAGAGCCAAATTGTGATAGAAACAATGTTGACCAAATTCGATATTACAAAGTTTGAAGGGACAAAAATAATTGCTTGGAGGTCATCAGTGCTAAGCCGATGGGTTTCACAGATGACGATAAATGACAACAAATAGATGCCTTGGCCACATCAGATTTGCATCTCGATCTATCAAATGATATTTTGCAAGGTGTAAAGGAAAAGAAAACAACTAAGGAAACTTGAGATCATCTCACAAAGTTATATGAAGCTAAGTCTCTTTATAATAAAATTTTTTGAAGAGGAAACTTTGCACACACCTAATGTCTAAATCTACTTTGGTAATGGAGCATATTAATACTCTGACCTCTTTATGCTCTCATCTTTTAAAGTTGGAACATAATGTAAATCCAACTGAACGTATGAAGATTCTACTTCAAAGTCTTCCGGATTCATATAACATTTTATTATCAATTTAACCAATAATATCCTCACAAACACTTTGGTATTTGATGATGTCATTGCTTCAGTTCTTGAAGAAGAAAGTAGACGCATCAACAAGGAAGAAAGGCTGATAGCAGAAGCCTTATCGATGATGAGATGATGGTCAGTGGAGCATGATTTCACAGGAAGTCACAAACAAGGAAGGTCGAAAAGTGAATGCCCATTCAGGAAGGGTGGAGAGAAGGCCTTTGAAGCATCAACTTCTCAAGGATGTGTTGCAACTGGAGAAATTTTATATAGTGAAGTAGCAACGATGTTCAAGGACGGATTAGAGCTCACTAATACTTAAATAATTGATTCAGGAGCAACATGGCATATGACTCCTTATAGAGATTGGTTCCATACTTATAAAACTATCTTTGCAGGATCTGTGTAGATAAAAAATGATCATGCCTTAGACATTGTTGGGATTGACACTATCAAGTTGAAGATGTATGATAATACAGTTCACATTATACAAAATGTGTGACATGTGAATGGTTTGAAGAAGAATATATTGTCTTTAGGCCAATTAGATGAGCTTGGGTGCAAGACCTATATTCAAAATGGAGTTATGAAGGTGATCAAAGGAGCAGTTATTGTAATGAAGGTGAAAAGAATAACTGCAAACTTATATAAGCTTGTGGGAGAGACGCATTTGGAAGCAATTACATTGGTTGCATTGGTTAGTTTTGCAGAAAATGCAACAAAACTCTGGCACCGTAAACTTGGTCATATGTCATAACAAGGATCGAAGATTCTTTCTGAGCAGAAACTACTGCCTAGTCTAACAAAGGTATCATTACCCTTTTGTGAGCACTGTGTTACAAGTAAGCAGCACAAATTGAAATTTATTACATCTAATTCTAGAAGTAAAGATATTTTAGAATTGATTCACTATGAAGTATGAAAAGTGTAAGTTATGTCTCTAGGTGGAGTAAGGTACTTTGTGACCTTTATTTATATAATCACCAGAAAATGTTAGGCGTATCCTATCAAGAGAAAGATAGATGTGCCTAAGGATTAGTAATGGTAGAGAATATACTGGTGACGAGTTCATTGAATTTGTAGTTAAGAAGGCATCAAACGTCAATTCACAATGCCTCACACTCCTCAACAAAATGGAGTGGCAGAGCAAATGAATATAACTCTGCTGGAAAGAACTAGTGTCATGTTGAGAACTGCAAGTATGATAAAGTCTTTCTGGGCATAAGCAATAAAGACTGCCTGCTATGTGATTAATCAATCACCAATAAGATCAATCGATTTGACGATACCGATGAAGATGTGGACCGGTAAACCAACAGATTATTCTTAGTTACACACATTTGAAAGTCATGTGTTCGTGATGTATAATACCCAAGAGATCATGAAATTGGATCCAATATTAAGAAAATGTAGATTTATTGGGTATGTAGATGGAGTCAAGGGGTATCGACTGTGGGATCTCACTGTCCACAAGCTTGTCATTAGCAGAGATGACATATTTGTAGAAGATAAACTACAAGAGAAAGATCAAAGTAGCACATATGAAGAAAATTTCGAGGTTGTAATGATTCAGGAAGAAAGGAAGATTGAACAAGAACATTCTACTAAGGCTATATTAGATTAAAAGGAGCAAGAGCCAGTTGAATATGAAAATACAGAAGTTCGATAGTCAACTCGTGAAAGGAAAACCCCAACCTGGCAATCCGATTATATTATAGAGGGTAATGTTACATACTGTCTCTTAACAAAAGATAGAGAAACATCAACATTTTGAGAAGCAACCGATAGCTTAAATGCATCACTTTAGATGGTAACAATGCAGGAAGAAATAGAAGCTCTCCATAAAAATAAGACATGGAAGCTTATGCCACTACCACAAAGGAGAAAGTCTATTAACAACAAGTGGGTGTACAAGATCAAACGTAACAGTGATGATCAAGTGGAGCAGTATTACGCAAGGTTGATGGTAAAAGGATATGTTCAGAAAGAAGGTATAGACTGTATTGAAATTTTTTCACCTATAATTCGTCTTAATACAATTCAGCTTGTCCAAGCTATATGTGCTACATTTGATCTATATTTAAAGCAGTTAGATGTAAAGACTGTGTTTCTTTATGAGATCTTGAAGAAGAAATTTACATGCATCAATAAGAAGTTTTTGAAAACCAGGGCAAGAGAACTTGATTTGTAGGTTGAACAAATCTTTGTATGGTTTAAAATAGGCACCAAGATGTTGGTACAAAAGATTTGATTTCTTCATAAGGAGTCAAAGATTCAACAGATTTAGTGCAGACCTTTGTGCATATCTTAAGAGGTTTGGTAATAATGACTTCATTATATCATTGTTGTATGTTGACGATATGTTGGTTACAAGCCCCAACAAAGATTTTATTCAAGATTTGAAAGCTCAATTAGTTGGGGAGTTTGAAATAAAGGATTTAGGACCAGTGAACAAGACTCTAGAGATGCAAATTTATCGAGACAGAAATAACAAGAAGATTTGGCTTTTTCAGAAGAATTACTTGAAGAAAATCCTGCGATTCTTTAATATGCAAGATTGTAAGTCAATCTCTACCCCTCTTGCTGTTAATTTCAAGTTATCCTCAAGTAAAATCCTTAGCAGTTAAGCAGCGATGATGGAGATGTCTCGAGGACCGTACACATCTATTCTGGGACGTTTAATGTTCGTTATGATTTACATAAAACCAGACATCGCACATGTAATGAGAATAGTTAGTCGTTTCATGGCAAATCTTAGTCAAGAACGTTAGTGGGCTGTAAAGAGGATCCTAAGATATATTGAAGGGACCTCAGATGCTGCTCTATGTTATAAAGCATCTGAATTTATCGTCAAAGGATATGTTGATTCTGATTTTGCAGAGAATCTTGATAAAAGAAAATCCACTACATGCTATGTGTTTACGATTCTTGGAGGAGCTGTGAACTAGGTATCTAAACTATAGATAATTGTAGCACTATCTACAACAGAAACTGAGTATATGGCAGCTACACAAGCTTGCAAGGAATCAATTTGGATAAAAAAAGTTTTTGGGAGAGCTTGGACACCAATAAGGGAAAAATCCTTTGCATTGTGATAGTCATAATGCCTTGCATATTGCAAAGAATCCAACTTTTCATTCCAAAACTAAACGCATAGAAGTTTAATACCATTTTGTCCATGAAGTGGTGGAAGGTAGAAGTGTGGACATGCAAAAAATTAACACAAAAGAGAACCTAGAAAATGCATTGACAAGGCTAATTACTCAAAAAGGAGATAAAAAGTGATAAACCTTTTCAAAGAATGTTCCAAAGGTAGGCTTTCTAATAATATTCCATATACAGAGCATGTTTCTTATATACAAAGAGTAAAATAAATTATTCCTAATTTTAATGCTGAAATATCGTGATCCACAATCAGTGGATAGTTGACTAAAGCCAATAAGGAAAATACATATTAATTACCAATATAATTATAATAATTACAAAGATAATTCTCAACACTCCCCCTCAAGTTGGAGAGTGAATATCATAAAGTCCCAACTTGTCACGAAGTGTTACAAATTGATCCTTTCCTAATGCTTTGATAAAGATGTCTGCTAGCTGAAGTCGTGTAGGCACATATAAGGGCTTAATTAAACCATCTTGTAATTTCTCTCGAACTATGTGGCAATCTATTTCAATGTGCTTAGTACGCTCATGGAAGACAGGATTTGCAGCAATGTGTAAAGCTTCTTGGTTGTCACAAAATAATTGTGCAGGTGTTTCTTGTGGTACCTTTAAATCATGTAATATGTAACACAGCCAAGTCAATTCCAAACATGTGTTTGCCATAGCTCGGTATTCAGCTTTTGCTGATGATCTAGAAACATTAGTTTGCTTCTTTAATTCCCATGAAATAAGAGAGTTTCCAAGAAAAATACAATATCTTGTCACTGACCTTCTTGTGGCACGACATCCTCCCCAATCAGAACCACAAAAGGCCTTTAAAGTGAGATTATTTGTGGAAAGAAACAATAAGCCTTGACCAGGGCTACCTTTGATATATTCGAGGATGCACACAGTAGTCTCCCAATGAGGTTTTTAAGGTTCATGCATGAATTGACTAAAAGTGCGAACAGAGTAAACTATGTTAGGCCTAGTAACAGTAAGATAAATAAGCCTCCCAACTAATCTTCCATACTTAGTGGGGTCATCTAATAATTTTCCATCGGTGGGACTAAGCTTTAAGTTTTGCTCCATTGGAAACTTATCTGAACGAGCACATAAAAGTCTCGTATCTTGCAAAATATCTATTGCATATTTTCTTTGAGACATAAAGATGGCTTTCTTGGAACGTGAAAATTCAATGCCCAAAAAAATTTCAATTCTCTAAGGTCCTTGATGCGAAATCGCTCTAGAAGAAATCTTTTAAGAATTTTAATTTCTTGGAGGTCATTTCCTGTGAGAAGTATATCATTAACATAGATTAAGATGGCAGTGAATGAAGTACCTTGGGCTTTAGTAAAAAGGGAGTAGTCAGCTTTTAACTGTTAATAACCAGCTTTCTTAATAGTGTCTGAAAAAGTGAAGAACCAATTCCTTGATGCCTGTTTGAGGCCATAGAGAGATTTGTTAAGCTGACATACAGTGTTCTCCCCCTGTCAGCGGAGACTAGGTGGAGGTTCCTGGTAAACTTCTTCATGTAAATCTCCATGAAGGAAGGCATTTTGAACATCTAATTGATGAGTAAACCAATGACGAACAACAGCAACAGTTAAGAGGCAACGAAGGGTAGTGTGAGAATGTTTCCTTGTAATCGATGCCTTCAACTTGGGTCTAGCCTTTAGCAACAAGGCGGGCTTTATAACGTTCAATGGTGCCATTAGACCGATACTTGATTTTGTATACCCATTTATAGCCAATGGGCTTGTGACCAACAGGAAGAGGAACCATGCTCCAAGTGTTGTTATCCTGTAATGCCTGCAATTATGTATTCATAGCTTGTTGCCAATGCGGATCAAGGATAGCTTCAGCATAAGAGTTGGGTTCAATATGACTTGTAATGTTAGCTAAAAAAGTGCAATGGGTAGAAGATAGATGAGAATATGAAAGAAATCGAGAAAGAGGATACCGAGTACCTGATTGAGAGCTTGACATCGAGGAAGGTTGCTTGACATGGGCAGACAAAATGTAGTTTTTATGCCATGCTGGGGGCTATTTAGGGCGAAGGGATTGTCTAGTTAGTGGAAGGGCAGGTGGTGTAGAGGAAGGGGAAGGACTTTCGAGTGGAGGTAAAGGATATGGAATAGGTGAATTAGGTGTATTGGTGTCAGGAGAAGAGGGTATAATCTCTCTGGTAGTGTTGGTTGGATTAGGTGTTCTAGATTGCCAATGGTTATCCACGTCAAGGAAGAAAGGTGGTGGCTTAGGAGTGGAAGTTGGTGAAGTAGAGGCAAAAGGAAAAATAGTTTCACACAATCTGACATCACGACTAACCAAAAAGTATTTAGTGTCCAAATCATAAATTTTGTAGCCTTTTTGATTAGTAGGATAACCACCAAAATTGTAAGATTTAGCTCAAGGATCAAATTTTTTGAGGGGATGAACAATTGTAGCATAGCATAAACATCTAAAAACTCTTAAGTGATTAAGGGATGGGGGACAATTTTATATCATCTCAAAAGGTGATTTAGAAGAAAGAAGAGGTGATGGGATGCAGTTAATTAAGTAGACAGTAGCTAATATGTATTCTCCCCAAAAATCAATGGGTAAATGGGATTGGAAAAGCAATGCTCTTGCAGCAACAATTATATGACGATGTTTACGCTCAACCACCCCATTTTGTTGTGGAGTGTAGATACAGGAGTGTTGATATTCAATTCCTTGAGACTGTAAGAAATTTTTTATGGGAAAAAATTCAGAACCATTATCAACTCGGATGATTTTAATCATATCATGAAATTGAGTTCGAGCAAATGTAATGAATGATTGTAAAAGCTTATGAGTCTTAGATTTATGTTGCATAAGAAATACCCATGTGCATCTTGTAAAATCATCTACAATAGTGAGAAAGAAATGAGCTCCTATGTGTGTAGGAACTTTATGTGGCTCCCAAACATCGCAGTGTAATAATTCAAATGGAGTGCAAGTTGATATAAAACTTGAAGGAAATGGAAGTCTAGTTTGTTTAGCTATAGAACAAACACTACAATTATTGTCAAAAGTAATATTATGAGAGGGCAACAATAGGGAAACTAACTTAAGGCGGGATGGTGAAGGATGTCCAAGACGCATGTGCCACAAATCAAAGGGTTGAGAAGCGTGATGAGAGATTGGTGTTTGTTGGAGAGGTGACATGTAATAAAGACCACCATGTTGTTTACCCAAGCTAATCATCTTCCCCGTAGCCAAGTCCTGCAAGATACAAAAGTTAGAAACAAAATGGCACAAAAATTTAGGAAAGAAGTCACTTTGCTGACAGACGTCAAATTTAATCGAAAAGAAGGAACACATAGAACATTGTTTAAGGTGATGTTTGGGTTGAAAGTTACAGTGCCTGTGGAAGTTATTGATGATGATGACCTAGTAGGTAAGTTAATATAGGGTATTGTTGATGATTCAATTTTTGTGAAATGTTTGGAATCAAAAATGACGTGATCAATGGCCCCACTATCCAAGATTCATGAATTTGTGAATACAAAATTAATTGAGCCATTAGAAAAAGGATACAGACTTGCAGTGTGTGCATAAGCATCGTGATTACCAGTTGTGTTAATCATTGATAATGCCCAAGCAATTTGTTGAAGCTACTCTTTGGAACCTCATGTGAGGGATTAGATAATGATGCATTATTATCTTGTGTAGTGTCACCATGAGAAGAATTCGCTACATTAATTGTAGGATGGGAATTTGATCCACTTCCTTAACTTCCGCGCTGATTTTGTTTGTTTCCTTGAGTTCCAATATTGTTAGAATTCCATGTGCCATTTTTGAACCTACATCTATCTTCTGTATGTCCCTTTCTATCACAAAATTTGCAGTGAAATTTCAGAGTTCTACAATTTTCAATTGTGTGACCTTCTCTGTTGCAATGATCACAATACTTATCTTTGTTTTTATTGGAGACATTACTTGGGCGACTATGGACTGTAGCAGCAATGGAGAAATTCTTTGTTGATTCTGACATCATTTGTCGTTGAGTTTCCTCTTGAATCACAAAGGAGTATGCTTGACGAACATTGGGAAGAGGTGACATCATAAGAATATTGGTACGAACAACATTATAGGTGTCATTGAGTCCGATAAGGAATTACATCAGTTGGTCTTTTTCCTTCTGTTCGTTATGTGCCTTCATTTAATTGCAAGTGGGAAGAGTCCGATATGTCTCTAACTCATCCCAAAGACTTTTGAGTTTAGTATAATAAGCAGAGACTGTCATTATGCCTTGTGATAGAGAGGCTAATGATTTTTGGATTTGATATATTGTCGGTGCATTTTTTTGTGAAAACTGATCTTTGAAATGTTCCCATACCTGATACGCTGTTTTGGCATGAACGACCCTTTGAGCAAAGTCAGGCTTCACTGAATGGGTAAGCCATGACAAAACTATGCTATTGCACTCACTCTATAAAGCATTCTCTGTCGGTTGTTCAATTTCTGAAGTTGGATGGATTGACCCATTGATAAAACCAATCTTGTTTTTTGCTGTAAGGGCATGAATCATTGACCTGCTCCGTGAAGGATAGTTGGCTGCGTTCAATTTAATGGGTGCAAGCATGTGGCTGGGATAATCAGAATGATGAATCAAGTATGGGCTTAATGAATCGACGTTAAGATTGCTGCTGGAGTTTGAGGCTTTGAAATGAGATTTGTCTATGAGTGTCTGAGGCTCTATCATCATCGTTGAAGAGATTGAGTGGCAGATCGATTTGGCTCTAATACCAACTCAAAAAGGAGATAAAAAGTGATAGACCTTTTCGAAGAATGTGCAAAAGGTAAGCTTTCTGGTATATTCCATATACAGAGTGTGTTTCTTATATACAAAGAGTAAAATAAATTATTTTTAATTCTAATGCTAAAATACCGTGATCCACAATCAGTCGAAAGTTGGCTAAAGCCTATAAGGAAAATACATATTAATTACAAATATAATTTTAATAATTACAAAGATAATTCTCAACACGGGATTGCATGATAGTTACTCGGAAAAGGAATTAAGACATTCTGAAACCATTTTTGAGTGAATTTTCATGCAACGAACTTGCCATAAGGGAGATACATGAGGTTCTCGTGTCTCGGGTAGTCAGTTCAGTGTCCGGTGATGCACGATACTCTCTCAACTGAGATTTTTCCTTTGCAAAAGTCTCAGGTGAAGTTTTCAGATAATGTCTTTAGCATGAGTGTGTGACAATGAGACTATGCATTCGAATTTTTGCATTTATTGATGTTACATTGTCATATACCATATGCCCATAAAGAATGTGAGGATGACATAAAGATGTATCCCTTGTGTTTGTGAACTTTTTGAGTGCTGATAAGGATGTAGTCACCACAGTAGCCTTTCGAGTCAGTATTTTGAATTGTTTTGCTTACATGTTAGGGGATGTCTTTGGTCTCATGTTTGGTTATTCTGCCCACATGTGTTGGTCTTCCATGAGATTTTGAGATGTGCATAAAGGCATTGAATAAAGGAAAATTCTATTCACTCACAGGTGGTAGTATCATAAGTGTTGATGATTTGTACTCTGATCGCTTTTATGTGGAGGTCTAGTTACATATATTATGTATTCAGCCCATGGGTTTTTCATAATATGTGTGACCAGATTTTCAGTAAAGATACTGTTTAATGACTTTGAGTACCGCTGTTATCCTACATTTGTGCTGATTTAAACATTATCATTTTACAATCACCTTTTCGGTCAATAAAATCAGTGTCACCATTGATAACCTTACCGGTTTCAATACAAAGAAGTGGACAGAAGATGTATTGAACGCTATTCAGATAGCTAAGGTTGATATAGCTATACAAACAGATAGGCCATCTCCACCTATATCCATAAGCTTGAAAGTTCATAAAGCAGCCTATGAAGCCTGGGATCAGTCTAACAGATTAAGTCTTATGACCATTAAGAAATCTATTCCTAACCATCGGCTTAGTAGACTTCCGGATACAGATATAGCAAAGGAGTTTATTGGTAATGTCTCCCAAAGGTACACAGTCTCACCTAATGTTTAAAACAAATGCCTTGATGAAAGAATTATTCTCCATGAGGTATACAAGAGAAGAGGGAGTAATGGAGTACATATCAACAATGATTCATCTTCATAGTAGACTAAAGATGATGAACATTCCTCTTCCTAGTGTTTTTATAATTCACCAGACTTTGAACACACTCCCTTTAGAGTTTAGTAATCTGGTGATGACATATTATTCGTTGGATGAGGAATGAGACTTCAATGCTTTAATAGCCCATTGCGTTGCTGAGGAGGAGAGACTCAAGTTTGCTACTCCTACAACCCTCGAAGCAACTAAAGGGAAGGAAAAGATGAAGCCTGCTAAGATCAAAGGTAGAAAGACTAAATCTTCTCCATATGCTAACGCTGGTCAAATCAGTACTGGTAAAGGTCCGCATGACATAAAGATACCAATAGTCTGAGGTTTACAAGGAAAGACTGAAACCATCAGGTAACTCCTTGGCTTATTAATTTATAAATCTAATTTGCGATAGTCGCATTAAGTACTTGGTGGCTATATATAGTGGAGCATTGATCATGGTGCTTCCACAATGCAGTGGTTCATATCCAGGATAAAGCCAAATAAAGGAAGGAGTAACTGATGGTTGATAGTAATGAAGAGGCAGAAGTAATATCTATGAGGAATGTATGTACTAAACCTTGTTAAGGTTCATTTGGTTTTACACGACACATTTTATATGTGATCTTTTGATCAATTTTAGACAAAGAGGGCTAATGTTTTGTATTTAATGCTTCTGTTGTACAGTTGTTTAATTCAAAACATAATGGTATAACTTTCTTGTCTTATGGTTTGTATAGAATGTGTCTTACCCCGAATTAGATATATGCTTAATGAGAAGTCATACATGGTGTGGCATGAAAGTTTAAGCCACATTTCCAGAACTGGGGTTGAGAGATTGATTAAGGAAAGCATTTTCTCAATTATAGATTATGATGATCTGGAAACATGAACTGACTATTACAGGGGTAAGTTGACTAATAAGAAAGAAGGGTCAATTTGTGCTTCTGACATTTGTTGATGATTATTCCCATTACAGTTATGTGTTCTTGCTTAAAAACTGAAGGTTGAGAACCAATTGGAAAAATTCATCAAGATAGTCAGATTTGACCGTGGAGGAGAATATCATGGTAAACATGGTGTTTCAGGATTTTAAAAGGTCCGTTTGCCAGATGTTTGAAATTAGTTAAAATAGTGATTTAATTCACTATGTCGAGTAGTTTTGAGTAAAATGGTGTATTGCCGAATGACATAATTGCACCCTAAAGGACTCGAAGAAGTCAATACAGAACAAGGCTATTCTACCTGATTTTCTAAAAGTTTTGAAACTCAGCCTTGCACACATTCGTGTATGGGGCTACCCTACTGAGGTAGTATAATCTTTATAAAGAAAGATTGCATGCTCGTTCTGCTCATTACTATTTAGTAAGATATCTCGACCATTTGAAGGCTACAACTTTTATAGTATAAAAGGTGAGACCAGAATAGTGGAATTACAAACAGCTAAGTTTCTATAATATAATGTATATGATGATGGTGGGCTCTTTGACCCTTCGGATGATAGCAGGGCAGATACTATAATTATCATGTACCTGCTACTCATATAGTTAGATCCGATGGATCTAGGTCTCTGTACTGTACCTGTATAGGAATAGGAATCCATACCTGTACACACAGTGGATCCTGGGGGTACAAGATCTAATGCAATTAGGTAAATCCACCAAAGTGAGACGACCTGCTATCCCATCTTTACAATACTATGATATTAGACATGTTTCGAATCTAGTTAGTTTTACAGAAGATGTTTATGGACCTAATGCGGATGTGTGGTGGGATGCAATGAATGAAGAGATGCAATCTATGAAACATAGTAAGGTTTGAAAGTTAATTGAATTGTAGCGAAATTGCAAACTCATCAGTTGTAAATAAAGTTTTAGACCTAAAGGATTTCAGGAGAGAGAGAGCAGCTTATGGGCTCACTTGGTTGCCTAATCATTCATTCAGGGAGAAAGGTTGACTTTATGTTACCTTTTCTCCCGTATCCTCGTAGGATACATTTTGAGTGATTAAGGCAATTGTAACTCACGATGATATAAAGTTACATCTGATGACTGTCAAAACTGCTTTCCTGAATAAAGACCTTTATAAAGTGGTCAATATGGTACAACCTAAAGGTTTCAGGATCTAGATGGAACTGACATGGTTTATGCATTATGCAGATCAATAAATGGCTTACATTAAACCTCCAGAAAATGATACCTTACATTTTATGAGGTTGTGACCTCTTTCAGCTTCATAGAAAATAAAGTTAAAAAGATGCTTGTACTATGAGGTCAGGGGAGCAAAGTTATCTTCCTATTACTACATATGGAGGATATATTGCTCATGTCAAATGTTTTGGCCTTGTTAGATAAGGTGAAGCAATTTTTGGCCAAACATTTTGACAGAAAAGACCTTGGTGTAGCAACTTCTGTCCTAGGTATTCAGATTCACCAGGACAGATCTCAACACTCATCAGACCTCTCACAGAGTGCATACATTGAGTACATGTTACAGAGGTTTAATATGGTTAACTGTAAAACTATCGTAGCACCTATCTCTCATAGTGAGAGATAATCTTTGGCACAATATCCAAAGAATAAAGTAATGAGAGAGGCTATGACGAATGTTCCGTATACAGGTACGGTATAACCTAATGCATGCTTGACTATATATGTACTAGGCAGGACATTGCATTCTCCATTGAACTGTTTGGTTAATATCTGGTTAACCCAGGTGTAGACCATTGGAATGTGGTCAAGCGAGTGTTGAGAAACTAAAGGGGATTAAGGATTATATGTTGACATATAGAAAAGTCAACATATTAAACCCTGTAGGGAATTCATATTTATATTTTAGCTATATGTCTAGATGATCGAAAGTCCTCTTAAGGTTAAGTTTTAAGTTTGCCAATGATAAAATGTCGTGGAAGAGTGTCAAGTAAACACGGGTGACTTCCTTGATGATGCATACAGAGTGCATGCTATGGGGCTACTTCACAGACCGTTTGCCTCAGAAACTTAATTTCTGAGTTGTCTGTGGTTGATTCAGTGGTTAGACCCATTCGGTTATGCTGTGGTAATCCTCTTGCTATGTTGTTTAATAACAACAAAGAATATCACAGGGTCTTAGCATTTAAAGGTCAATTATTTGGCATTTTGGTTTTAAAGTTAATGGATCTGATGCATGTGTGTACTCAAAGATGTTTGGATCTGATTGTGTGATAATATGTCTTTATGTTGATGACATGTTAATCTTTGGTACATGTATTGGTGTTGTGAATGAAACTAAACGTTTCTTATCCTCTCTATTTGAAATGAAAGATATAGGTGAGGTTGATGTGATTTTAGGTGTAAAAGTCACTAAAACTAGTGATAGTTTTATCTTGTCTCAACCTCACGATGTGGAGAAAATCTTAAAGAAATTCAATAGTTATGATGTTATGCCAGTAAGAATATGATCCTAGAATACACTTATGTAAGAATTTGGGTAAAAGTGTGTCTCAAACTGAATATGCTAAGATTGTTGGGAGTTTGATGTTCTTGATGAACTATACTCTACCTGATATTGCTTATGTTGTTGGTAGACTTAGTCGGTACACCCATAACCCCAGTGGTGAGCATTGGAATGCTCTTACACTGTTGATGAGATATCTTAGAGGTACCATGGACTGGGGTTTGCAATTTGTGGGATATCCTGCTGTGTTAGAGGGATATAGTGATGCCAATTAGGTGACTGATAATGATGAGGTGAGCTCTACTAGTGGATATTTATTCACACTAGGAGGAGCTGTTATATCTTGGAAATCTGCTAAGCATACTGTGATTGCACGATCCACTATAGAGTCTGAGTTTATTGCGATAGACTGAGCAAGTGAGGAAGCCGAGTGGTTGAGGTCTTTACTATCTAATATAACTTTGGTGGGGAAACCCACTCCTACAGTTTCTCTACATTGTGATTCTCAGGCTACCATTAATGATGCTAAAAATACTGCTTACAATGGTAAGAAGAGGCATATACGCATTAGGCATAAAGTTGTAAGAAAGTTGATTACCAATGGAGTAATTTATATGGATTATGTTCGATCTGAGAGGAATTTGGTTGATCCGTTGACTAAAGGACTAAGTAAAAAACTAGTCCTAGATTCGTCGAGGGGAATGGGACTTAAGCCCTATTAGGTGAGGAACTCATGGTGGATACCCATTTGTACGTCAAATGAAGCCATGAAATACTCACACTTGTACATATCTTTCCCATTCCTATGACCCATGTACATTAAGGTTGAGCTATGTGCTCTTAATGGATCAATAGCCTAAATTGATGGGTGGTCCTTGTGAGACGGACTTGATGGTTCCACCACTTTGATGAATATAAGGATGAGCTTGCAAGCTCTTAATGATTCCATAGCCCTTGAGGGTGGTCTATGTGGAGACAGACTTGATGGAATCACCTACGTGAGTGTGAAGGATTGGCTTCCTTCTATGAAAGACATGGCTAGTCTTTTTAGAGCACTCATGACTGTCCCTAGGGAATTATTGGCCGAAATGTTGTTGTATTGATCGCGAAACTCATTTTGTTATGAGGTAAGATGCGTGTCTTTAGGTCAATCCTTAAGCATATAGGTTCAAGACTTATTCACCTACTAAGTGAGAGGAGTGCCCAAATTCACTATGTTTTAGTTCAATTGAAAGACACTAGCACTTTAGTGTCAAACCTCGTTGTAAGCTCATAACTATGTTTTATTTTCACCATTGTATTACTAGGGGATTGTTGCTAATGCAACGGCTTTGGGTCTTAGTTTTTATCTCTTTTTCTTATTGAGCTTGCCCCACATTGCTAGTTTATACTTGCTCACTTGGGTTTTTATACTAGTATGTTTATTGGAATGTGTGAGATAATGTCCTCACTAGTTTTATGGTGAGAGGAATGAGGGTATCTCCATACACGCGTCGTCTGTCATCCATCCGGCTGGCTCGGCTCGTGTGCATGACACGTGCATGGTATATTTGGGCATCGTGCATTTGTTTTTTTCAATCAATGAAAGTGTCTAATGCACGTTTCTGATTCTTTATCTTATCTGTAACATCTCTTTTAAATTCTCTCCTGATTTGGCTACTTCGGTTATGGATGAGGGGTTGAGTGAGTTGTTTATCTTCTCCACGAAATGGTCCTCTCTTCTATCTTATCATGTATTAAAAAACACATCGACTTCTTTTTCTCTCAATTATCCCTAATTCTAAGCAAACAATTTTGAGTTCAAACTCTCTTCTCTTGAGTGCACGAGAGAGGAGTGTCACCGTGTAAACCCTGGGGAGCGACGTCTAAGCAACCGATTGCACTATAGTTGGGGACGAAATCGCTTCTAAGTCAATGGTCCGTGCCCACGACACAGTTTCGTTCATTCATTCATCTCGATTTCGGCCCTTTATTTGATTACTTTGCGGTGATCCTTTGATAACAAAGCCTCGGGTCGAATCAGGCTTGAGAGGTCGAATTTTTTGACAAAAAAATAGGCCCAAAGCCCGGTCAATCCAAGGCATACCTAACCTAATTTTCATCTCTATTGGCGCCTTTCATTTTCGAGAAAACGTGCCCAATTTTCATGTCATAATACTCGTTTAATTATCTTTTATAGCTCAATAGTCTTTTCTTTTCTTACCTGTACAAACTGCAAAAATTAAAAGAAAAAGATGAACTAACTTAGATAAGAACTAAAAGTGACAACCTCAAGTAAAGTCCAACAGCAATTTACTCTAGTAATGAATATTATTAATCCACTTTATAAGAGCCGGGATTAAAAAAAAAGCAATTATACGCAGCCTAATTACTTGAAGGCTCGCTCTCCTAATCCAATCAAGGATTAAGTTGGAAAATAACAAGGGAAGCTTGGTCTCCAAGCAAGAAAGCTGGTAGTGCGTTTCACTTTCCAAAAACGTGCTAATTTTCGTGTCATAAGTCGTTTAATTATCTTTCAAAGCTCAATAATCTTTTCTTTTCTTATCTGTACCACACTGCAAAAAAATAAAAGAGAATGATGAGTGGACTTGATAAGTTAAAGTGACAGCCTCGAGCAAAGTTCAAGTGCAATGTACTCTCCTGTGCAAGTAATGAAATGTTATTAATCTACAGTTATTATTGACGTGAATTTTAGAGTAGCTGATAAATTAGAAAGTCACATATTTAAGTCTTAGAAGTAGTCTTTTCGTAAAAAAAGAAAAAAATCAATATAAAAACATTTAGCAAAGTGCATAAAATCCTGTCATGTTTTTATATAATATGTTACTGTTGCAAGATCAATATAAAAACATTTAACAAAGTGCATAAAACCCTGTTCCCTGCATTGGTGGAAGTGGAGAGAAGAAAACAATTCAATTCAGCATGAAGATAATTGGAGTGCCTCTAGTCCTGTTAGTTCTCGTATACCTCTCAGTTTCCAATCATCATCAAAACCTTCTTCTCCCTGTCTATGATTTCCTGGTGGTGTCAAACTCAAAGCCAGGTCGTTTCGCTTTCTTTCAGGTGTTCATCTTCATCACTGTAATCACCTCGCTTGGAAGTTCCAAGACATCTGAAGCAGATTTTAAAGGGTTCTTTCCTCAAACTTCTCTTCTGTACGAATCTAACACTACAACCTTCGATATAGATGGTAA
This sequence comes from Erythroxylum rufum, assembly GCA_027478365.1. Taxonomy (NCBI): domain Eukaryota; kingdom Viridiplantae; phylum Streptophyta; class Magnoliopsida; order Malpighiales; family Erythroxylaceae; genus Erythroxylum; species Erythroxylum rufum. The sequence goes on from JANIHZ010000005.1 coordinate 10,793,189, forward strand.
ATTCTATTTCTATTGCAGCAACAACGTAGATGATAATGAACATCAGGGCTACGATGGGTCTGATGAAGATATTAATTCAGATGCTATTGTTAGTGAGGAAGAAGATGATGATGATGAGAATGATACTGATAATGGAATGGAAAAGAGAGCAGAGGAGTTTGTTGCAAAGGTGAAGCAGAAATGGAGAGAAGAGTTACTTGCTGACAGGCTTCTCTGCATAACCGCTGCTTAATCCAACTTCATGGTAGAGATCGTCTTAAATTGTAATCTTTGTAAATACTAAGTAGTGTTTTTCCTTGTTGCTGCTGTTTTCTTTTGTCCGTCTGTAAATTAGTTGATTTCTAAGGAATCCTGTAAATTGAACAGTGGATTGTATTGGTAGTGAAGAAGAAGATGATGATGAGAATGATAATTGCAAAGGTGAAGCAGAAATGAAGAGAGGAGTTACTTACTGAGGCTTCTTCTCTGCATGTAAGTGTGTAACAGCCGCTTAATCCAACTTCAAGGAAGATGATATACGTATGTATGACACAATTGCCGAAGTCTCAATTTGTCATTTTTTAAAAAATATTAAATTGTGTTTTCTATTGTATCTGCTGTTCTCTTTTGTTCTTATGTAAATTATCTGATTTCTCAGGAATCCTGTTAATTAAATAATATTTTGACGATAATGAATTTTAAAATACTTTGACAATCCAACTTAGGAACGATAATGACTTCAAATAATACTTTGACGATCCAATTTAGGAACTCTGATTTAAATTCGAGTTTGAAATTATTTTAAATAATGTGATTTTGAGGAATTTTTAAAAATGATATTATTTTAGTTATAAATTTTTAAAAGATTAAAATCATAACAACACTAATTTGTGATGCGAATTGAGCAATTCAGAGATATAATCTTGTAAATGATCTCAATTCAAAATTCAGTCAACTTAAATTTAATCCACAGACTATTCTCCTTTTGCCATCCTAATCCAATCAATGATAAGAGTTTGAAAATAGGAGCATTAAGCCAAATGGGAAGCTTGGCAGGGATGACAATGAGTAGGGCCAGGCTCACGGGCCGTGGGCTACTTGAGCCCATCTAAGCCCGAGGAGACTTGAGATCGAGTAAGGCCCAACTCTACCCTTGCAAAATTTTTTAAATTAACAATGCAAAACAACATTGTTTTCAGCAAAACTATGATATTTTGCTTGTAAGTGTTGGGCTTGAGCCTGAGCCTGAGCCTGAGCCCAACCCGAGACCGGTCAACAAGACTTGGTCTATTGACTTCAAGTTGGGCCGAGTCAGACCCAACCTAAATTAATACTTTGGCAATCCAATTTATGAATGATGATGAATTTTAAAATACTTTGACTATCCAATTTAAGAACGATAATGACTTCAATTAATACTTTGCCGATCCAATTTAGAACAATGATGAATTTCGTTGGGTTTGATTAGTGATTCAAATTCGAGCTTGAAATTATTTTAAATAACTTGATTTTGAGGAATTTTTAAAAGTAATATTATTTTAGTTATAAATTTTAAAAAATTAAAATCATAACAACACTAATTGATGATGTGAATTGAGTAATTTAGAGATATGATATTGTAAATGATCTCGATTCAAAGTTCATCCAACTTAAATTTCACCATAGATTATTCTCCTTTTACCATCCTGATTCAATCAATGATAGAGTTTCAAAATAAGAGCATTAACCAAATAAGGGAAGTTTGGTAGGGATGGCATTGGGTAGGGCCAGGCTGGTGGGTCATAGGCTGTTGGATGCAATGGACTTGAGTTCGAAACTGAGCCCAACCAAGCCTGAGGCGGCTTGAGATCGAGTCAGACCTAACTCGACCCTCGTAAAATTTTTAAAATTAAAAATGCAAAACAATGTTGTTTTCATCAAAATGATGTCATTTTGCTTATAAGAGTTGGGTCTTAAGCTTGAGCCCAACCTGAGACCGGGTCAACAGGACGTGGTTTATTGATTTCAAGTTGGGTCGAGTCGAACTCAGCCTAAATTGTTATCCATAAAGCTTAGACTCCTATTATCCAAGCTGGTAGCGCTTATGAATGACAATGGGTCGAGTCGGGTCAAGTCGAGCCTAGACCTACTCAGGTTCGAGCAAACCCAACATCTTCTCTTGGGCCCAGACCCAGCTCGAGGTCCAGTCGGGCTTGATGTAGTTGGGCCTGACATGACCTGATTTTTTACTTATTTAAAAAAATGACATCGTTTTCTAGAAAATGTCATTTTTTGATAGTTATCAAGCCTGTTGGTAATGCAATGGCTTTGGTACTTAGTTTTTATCTCTTTTTCTTATTGAGCTTGTCCCATATAGCTAGTGTATACTTGCTCACTTGGGTTTTTATACTACTATGTTTATTGGAATGTGTGAGCTAGTGTCCTCACTAGTTTTAAGGTGAGAGGAATGAGGGTATCTCCACACGCGCACTATCTATCATCTGTCCACCTGGCTTGGCTTGTGTGCATGACGCGTGCATGGTATATTTGGGCCTCGTGCATTTGTTTTTTCAATCAATGAAAGTGTCTAATGCACGTTTCTTATTCTTGATCTTATCCGTAATGTCTCTTTTAAATTATCTCCTAATTTATCTGTTCACCAGTTGAACTGATTCATCCCAACTTCATCAACTTCAATTAAACCATATGAAATACTACACACACCATGTATATTTCACGCATAAACCTAGAAGAGCAAGTCTGAAAAATCACAAGTTAACCCACAATGTATCGCAACTCAGAAGACGCACACCACATAAGAACAACTCTTGGAATCGTAAAGTTCACACACGTTTATTTCACACACTAGGAACATATGCACGACGCCATATATATCTATACCATAATTCAATTAACTCCACACTACAGGTTGATGCAACACCCATAGATACCCCTGATAAAGGCGTGCACAATTCTCACAATCAGAAACCCTTCACCAACACGTGACAACCACTTCTCTTTATTTTCTTCTATCCATGAAATCCACAAAATCCAGCAATAAAACAATTCAATTACTAACATGATAATAGACTTCAATATAGCGTAGGATTCTTTCACAACTACAAGTGTAACAAACACATCTTTTTTAATCCTACTATAATTAATATCTTATATGTCCAACAAATAAAAGAGATGCCAAAATAAAATAAAAGATATATATAATAATCTTAACATGTACAATTGATATCCCTCTCTTATACCCTCACAAAACGAGGAGCGTTATATACTAGAGTTCTTTGATACTTCTAAAATTTCTCACACTTTAGGTCTCGATAGAATTCTTAGTTGAATGCTATTATAACAACAACAACAATATGTAGAAATCTTACTTAAACGTTAGATTTAGAGAGGTATAATAGTACGTAATGTTACCTCTAACAAATAGATAAACTATTTTTAATAGTACTTAAACGTTATTGTTTTGTAATATTAACTTATTCTCACATATCAATTATTCGTGCTAATAATTTAAATAATTATAAAAATTTTCCTCAATTTATAGAATCTTTTCTTAAGTGATTGAAGGCTTTTTGGAAAAATCTCCCCTTGCACAACAACTTATAAATTTGATGTTTAAATAAAAAAATTGTTTAACAAATTTAAATTTATGTATTAAATTTAAATACTCAAATCAAAATTGAAATAATCGACCAAAGTTCTTATTATACTCGGACAAAACAAAGACTGCGCTCTAAAAAGCCCAAAACTGTAACAATCAGCAGATTCAGCACGACATTGTAGTAATTGTAAAAGTCTAAATTCATTTCCGTCAGCAACTGCTTGACCAGCCAACCAACGCCCAGGAACGTGCCAAGTTGTAATCTTTACACGCCCTTCATTTAAGATTCGTTTCACTTATTGTTATCTTGTGGTACTCTTTTATTCATGTGACCTAAAAAGGTCTTTGCAAATTTCCAGGCACTTTGAACCTTCACCTTCACCACTGCCTTTTTTATTTTTTATTTTTATTTATTTTTTTTAATTTTAGTAAAAATTTTATTCATTTGAGTTTTTGTTCTTGTTTTTGATTCTATTTTATTGGTGTTTTTAAAAATTATGAAAACCATAAAAAATAG
>JANIHZ010000005.1:10848489-10859283 GCA_027478365.1 Erythroxylum rufum
GTAGAAGAAATGAAGAAGAAAGAGTAAAAGATAGTAGGTAGCAGAAGAGGGTCGGGGGGGGGGGGTGGTTGGGAAAACTAAAATTTTTGCACTTTAGTCCTTAGAGTTCCGGAAAATTTCGAAATTGCCCGGAATTTTCCGAAATGTTGGGTACCGGCCGGTATTTATGGTCGGTATCGAGGGTGAGTTCTGAATTCCGTTCTCCGGTCAGTATGGTACGTTTTGGCCGGTACCAGTCGGAACGGAACAGAATTCGGTACACTAGCATTTAAGGTAGTAATTAAATATTTGTATGTTAATATTGTAATAGGATAACTATTATGGGCAAAAATAAAGTATATATAGCTTTCATTGGGAATACACCTGGTATATATTTCACATGGGAAGAGTGTCAAGGTGTTGTTAATAGATTTAAAGGTGCTATTAATGTTCTTTTGATAGTGTAGTAGAAGCTAGAAGGATATATATTCTCAATTTTGTGAAGAGAAAGCATTATGTTCAACTGTAAAATAACTGTAATATATATTATTCGTTATAAGTGATAATTTAATTGGATTCAAATATAATTAATATTGATATGCCTTGATGAAGTTACGGATTTCAAATGTTAAGCCTAACATTGGTCAACATTTTTATGAATGCATTAATATGAAAGTAAGTAATTCAATTATTGTTTGTAGCAATGCTAATTGTATAAATTAATGTTAATCAATATTCAAATTGAATGTCTCTTGTAGGTACTTGGTATTTGTGAAAGAGATTAAATTTTGTTTTTATTGTAATTTATGTCAAACAAATTCTATATATTGGGGTAAGAGTCTTGTTCGAAAGATATATTATTGTTCGCAAGAAGTAAGTATGTGTAAAAATTGATGTGCATAATGCAAATTTGTCATAAGTCCTAATATTTGTGTTTATATCTTTATTTTGTAGGTCCCATGCAATTTCATAGCTTGGTCATCGGATGTAAGTACAAAAAATATAGAGACATTGTAATAATTAGAAAAGCAAATGTAACTATTATGTTTATTATGACTCTTTTTATCTTTTATTCAATCACCTACCATCACCTACCACTTTAATATCTAGCTGTAAGTTTTTGCATATTGTTAAGGAAACTGCAATGATTACAAGGTTTTACATTGTAGAAGTAACTGCAATTATTACAAAATTTCATCTATTAATTATGATTACATTTGTATAATTCATAATTACTTATCCTCTAGTAATTAAAATGAAGAGTTATGTTCTATCTTTGTTAATTGACCATTGTTAATATGAGACTAAAAGAGCTAACATTCTTCAATATGAAATATATTTGCAAAAGGAGAAATGTATTGAATACCATATATAATAAATATATCTAAATGAAAATTATAAGCTCTAATTTATGCTCTTATAAACAATGATATGATTAGCATTCAAAGGAAAAAGAATAGTGAAAAAAAAGCAGTTGGCAAGGAAAACAGTGTTGAAGAGTAACTAACTGGAAAAAGACAACAATCTTGTATAAGAACAATAAAGTCAATATCATTTTAGAAGAGTAAACTATAGAGTAAGATCAAATAAGCAAATAAATAGGTTACAGACATTGACATTATTCTACAAACTAAAACAATATCTAAAAATACTGGTTTCTCCAAATGGTTCTAACTTCTAAAGCTCCAAATTCAAAATCATGCCTCTGTCTTCCAACTTTCTCAGATAGATTGGTGTGCAATAAGCTCCAGCTCTAAAGGCTTAATCTACGGACTTCTGCAATGATTGGTCACTCACACCATCCTTACATAATCAGTAACTAGCAAAAATTTAGAAGTATGATCAGCTTAAAAGAGATGTCATCAAGATCACACACACACAAACACAAAGGAACTATCACCTATTTCACCATAAAACGTATGGAGGAAAAGAGCAAGAAAAACTTTTCATCCAAATGTCATACAAAAACTAGACCATAATCATTAAACAACTTACTTCCATAGCCATTGAGGGCCCAAAAAACTAGTAAATACATTAACCAACCATAACCGAAGCAAGATTTTGTTAGAAACCAAGAGCAATGAATCATTAACAACAAAATCAATGAATAATTAAATCTTCCTGCATTCTTGTTTATAAGTATATATACATAGTTTGGATCTATCACAAAAGCCATCAAACCTTGTTTTGATTCTGCCATTTGTCTAATGATTTAGGATCAGTACATATATGTGTTTGAAATTTAACAGACAATCATCCTTCTGCTCTTTTTCATTGTTACACATTTTCATATTTCTCACACCAAAATAGGTAGTGAAAGTCTTTAAGGTGTAGTCGACATTCAACTTGATCCAACTTTAAGTCGAAATTGGAAAGAGTTAACATTGAATTAGGTATTGAAGCAATACTCAACAACTGTGAAGGTTCCCTAATAACAGATCTTTTAACCATTAGTTTGATCATTCTCCTAGGTTGAGTTGTATTAGTAAGTGTACTTTAGGATTCTTGTGTTGCTGTTGTGTTAGTATTAGGAGGTTGTAACACTTGACATTGACCTTCACCCATCTATGAAGTATAAGCAACCAATTATGTAAATATTATCATCTTGCTTATAATTACATATAAGTAGTATAAACATAAATTTAAATGACTTACTGTAAAGTAGGTATTCCCAGAAACTTCCCTTAATGTTACCCCATATCCTTTACGTGCCTATAAAAATAAAAAGAATTATAATGTTATATAAGTTAGAAAATAACTTAAATTTTATACTTAAAGTCAACTAACCATTTTCATCTCTCTTCGTAATATAGAAGATGCAGTATTTGATCATGTTGATGCTGATTGTGTTAGTCTACTGACAACGTGTCGTAATGCTAGTTAAAATAAAATAACTAGACTACTACTATAGTAGTGGTGAGTCTAAATCGATGCCACAGAGAGTGTGTAAAGTTGTTGAAATGAAAGAAGGGAGGGAGTTTGGTTTTAGAAAGAAAAAAATAAAATAAAACTAACCTAATGAAAACAAATTAAAGAAACATGCAAAAAATGATAAAAGTGGAGAATTTGGTAGGGATTTGGTTCTTTAGTACAATCTCGACCTACACCCTAATTAAGCATATTTCATTAATTTGTTGTTTTCTAACTTCTTTTAGCAACTATTAATCGTGGGTTAATAATTAACCGAGTTTTTCCTTAGGTTTTGTTTAATAAAGATACGATCGTTAATTAAACCTAACTACCAAATAACCTAAGATACGATATCTAGATTTAATTAGGCAGTAACATTATGAATTAGAAAAACCGATTAATGAAGGCAATAAATACATATGGTGCATCATTTAACCTAGGTCATGTTATCCCTAATGGTTACAAATTATTAGTCGCTACATATGAATTTTAATATAACAAACAAATTATATCGATATTCTAGCAATGAGTTTGCAAATAAATGAATTCAACGAACGCATTAAAATTATCTTTTTATGATACCCAATGGGTTCATACACAAACAACCGAACAATAACGAAAATTTGATTATCCATACACAAAACTCAAATCAATTAACATAGGATAACACAATCAATTTTTAATAAGAGAAAGAAACAACAAAAACAAAGAAATACACTTAACCCAGGTCGTCGGCATCGATGTCACCTCCGAACTAACGTCAGGACGTTATCCCGACCATGAGTCTCTCCCGATAAAATGTGCCACCGAAGCCCTCTTCACTGTGCCTCCAAGCTCTTTTCTGTTGCAAGCTTCTCTTTACTGTTCTATCTCACGCTAGTCCTCCCCTCACTACTGTTCATTGATGTGACAATTAAACTTTGTGGTCCATCTTACTATTCACTCCCCTCTCCTTATGCGCTGACGTTTCTATCTTGGTTGCTGCATTACTTCTTACTTGCTTTCTTCTTCTGCGTTTTGCTTCATCTACTGCTGCCGTTTAGCTCCTTATCTATGTTGCCTCTTGGACGTTGTCGTTTGACAATCCTAACTTGTCCGCTTGTGTTGCATCATCATTTCCTTCCTTCCCATATGTTATCGTGTTCTCCTTTAGCTGCTACATGATTTTGCTTATATTTGTGTCGTTTTGCATTTTCTGCTCTTTGGATGTTGCCGTTTATCTCTTTATTGTGTTGTCGGTTTACTCCTTGCTTGTCCACCTTTCATCATCTAGCCATCAATCTATTAAATTCACATTCAGCCATGCAAAAACATGCACCATGAGTGGTGATTTCCAGCAGCCCTCTTTCATGGGTTTTATGCTTTATCCCATTCTTTATCTTGTCTTCTCTTGCTCCAATTTTCTTCTTCTTAACCTACAAAGACAAGTTAAAATTAATCTTCAAAAAGTGGCCAAAATATCATACTTTCGACTCACTTTAACTTCTTTGCTTCTAAATTATGTCTAAAATCACATATGAGTCAAAGTGAGTATCTTAAGCAATTTAATGTCAATAATCCCTAAGTATTATGGAATAATTTCATAATCAATTAAGCAACTATCATCTACCTATTTGACCGCTATGAATACTGGATGAAAGGGGTTCAATAGATACTGATTTTAGTGGCCTTCCTCTTTCTCATTGCATTATACACATTGAAGATAAACATAAAGTTAATAATACTTGATGAATAATAACACATTTGTTACAAAACTAAAATATCTACCTTAATAATTTCAGGTTGCCTTGGAGGTTAATTCTTATTTTTGCAACCTCTTATATTGTGGCCAATTTCATGGCGATGATGACATCTCATAACTACTCCAACCTTAATCAATTTGTTGGGATTGCGAGGTTTTTTAGTGTAATCCTTTTTCCTTGCCTTTTTCGGTCTTCCAAGCATCTTCTTAATCAGTGGAGGTAATATTGGTTAAAGATTCTCAGTCTTTGGCCAAAACTTAGGACCATTAATGAGTTCCATAACAAACTGGTGAGTCTTCAAATAAGAATCACGCTTATAGCATTGATTCACATAAGCATTGATATCCTCCCTCTGATAAGATATACAATCTACATCATGTTTACATGGAATCCTGGTTAAATCCCATAATCTACATTGACAAGTCCGTTCTTACAAGTCAATGATGTACTTGTCCACTAAGATACTGACTTCAAATTTCAAATTTCTATTTGTCCTGAGCATACAATGTCTTGCATCTTATTATGCTACCTCTATATTTCTTCCTCACTCCAGTACAAATGTCATCTGTGCACTTCATCATCATATACCTTTTTTCATGTATTCGAGTCATTAAAGAAACTCAAATGTCTTCTAACATACTGATCAAGCTTTTGATACGAGCTTCATAAATGAATCCATTAAGCATCTCTGAAATATTGTTATGTACTATTTCACACTTTGGTCTTTGAAAGGCCTTCACAAATGTCCCTGAATTCTTACTTTTAAAATCCTCATAAGCCTTCTCTGACAAACTCTTCAACTCCTCTATTAACTCATCGAAATCAAATTGCGTTGTCCAATTCACTTCTTTCCAAAATAAAGTCCTATACATGTGCCCTTTATGAACATTAGACCAGTTTGCATACACATAACAAACACATTTTCTTTGTTCAACTTCTGGAAACAAGTTTTTTAATGCTTCCACTAAACTCTGTAAAAAAAATAGTTACATAAATTAATTAATTGTTGATCACATAAACAAATAAGCATAAGATATATGGATATTTAAAGTTTACCTTTTGCTGATCGCTTACGAAAATCCATGAATTTCCACTTATGTGGAGATCTTTAGCAAGAATGCTCAAAAACCAATTCCATGATTGATAGTTTTCTCCCTCAGCTACAACCTAACATATAGGAAATATCTTATTATTTCTGTCATGACCAACAACAGATAATAATGCACCACCAAGGAAAGTCTTTAGAAAACATCCATCTAACTCAATAATCTTCCTACATCCACCAAGAAAACCATACTTCAAAGCACTGAAACCCACATAAAATCTTTTGAACATTGGTCTCCCAGCTTGTTCATCAAAATCATATTCAATAATAAACTTTCCATCTTTGTCAACTTACATTAACTCATGTCCATAAGACCATAACTTCATATAATGACCTTCCATTGATCCCTAAAGCATAGTAATTGCTTCTCACTTAGCCCTATAACATTGAATTCATTTGCAATCCATTTTTGGCTAGCTTGCTTATTCCTCTGCACTTTACTGTAGGTATGAGTGTTTTCAACTCTCTTCACAACAAATATTTTCTCATTTCCAATCTAGCTAGCTAGCATACACCAGAAAAGGACAATATGCATCACAAATTACTTCCATTCGTACACTAGATCTTACCATTGAAATATTATACCCATTTATAATTGCATATTTCCTTATAGCTTCCCTCAACTGCTTCTCGTCTTTGAACTTCATTCCAATTTCAAACTTAAAATCTGTCATTTCAAATTTTGGACTAAAACTAATGTATTTCTTCTTTGGTATCGATGCTTCATCATCACTAGGAACTGGTGATTGAATTTCATCATCACTGTCATCATAATCACTATTTACACAATGTAAACTTCTTTCTGCTCTTCTGGTATCATTTGAATGATCACCAACTTCATTGAAATTGTTTTCAATTCTACCGACACCATTAACAACATTGTCAAATTCAAACCCACTTTGCGAAGTATTCACATACCTCCTCTCATTTGTTCTAGCATTAACATATTCTTTATCAGCAATTCCAAAGAAATCCTCATCAACTAAATCATCACCAGAATCATTATCCTGCATAACAGTGAAGTCCTCATCTTGCTCTAATTCAACTTGGAACAACCCCTCATCTTGCTTCAATTCATCATAAGAATTTGACCCATCTGTTGCAAGATTCTCATAACCATGACATAGTATATTTGAACATTCTGACAATTCAATTCTTTCATTTTTCAGCATATCCAATATGTCCCTATCATGCTTTAAGCTAATTCCATCAAGCTTCTAATGGGCCCATGTGGAAATTTGTAAAACATAGAGATTACTCTATATCTTTTATCTTCATAAATCCCTTTTAGAACTAGCATGCTTAGTTCATCAATACCTACATTCTTTTTTCTTTTAATCTTACCCCCAAATTATTTACCTGCCTTTCCAACACTCCATCATAATGAAATTCAAAATTGACCAACATCTGCAAAGGCAAACTATGACTAAATACAAAACAATAAATATTACAAGAAGGAAAAAAAGAAGCAACAACTAACAGTGCACAGAAATAGGATAGTATGATTGCATCAGAATAATACACCCACATTTTCAAATGCAACGAGCTTCATAAAAGGCTAGTACTACATCAGAATAATACAAACTAAAATGATGGAAAGGCAACAAAAATATACCTTCACAAATTTCCTGAATTTTTTTCACAATACTTCACAACTTAACTGCCTCACCTACTGAAACGATCATAAGTTAGTCATTTTGTGGATGTACTACTTAAAAAAAGAATGTATCCATAACATACAAATAAGAAACTACACTCAAAAATTTGAGACAAACAAAATTGAATGCATTCAATAATTACCAAATAGAAATCATATTTTTCAGTAATTACCAAATAGAATGCAAGTCGAACAAAATATTAAATATTAGAGCATAGAACAAGCTAAATAGAAATCATATTTCTCATTAAACACCAAGATGAAATACAAGTCGATCATTATGCATTCAGTTACTCTGATTTTTTTTATTCGACTTGCATTTCATACTGAAAACCAAGTGTAGGAGTAGTTAAGGTTTTCATTGTTCAATTTGCTATATACGCATACAAGTCAATCCTCCTTTTCAATAATAAACAAATTGTATCCTAGCATAATCCAATTTGAAACCCTAGTACCCTAGCATAATACAAGTCAATTTTTTGGAAGCACAAATCCAAATTGAAGCCCTAGTATAACAAATTGGATTTGTGCTTTCAAAACCTAGCACAATCCAATTTGAAACCTTAATACAACAACAAAGTATTTCATATGAAAATCGAATCGAAGTGGAAAGATCAATAAAGAGAGAGAGGACCAATCATACCCTAGTCGGCGCCACAGGAAGTTCGGTGACGAAATCTTTAGTTTTTACCTGACGAAGAAATCACTCTCTTCTGAAGCACCAACGCACGAAATCACAGAGAATGCTTGTTAGTCTAATGAAGCAAATAACTTTGCGATAGAAGAAGCACCAACACACGAATTCACTCTCTTATGAACTTGAGGTATTTGGGAGATTTTTGTAACATCCCACCCCCGATGGGAAGGGTAGAATAGTAATTTGGAAAGGGTCGGAAATGTTTAGTATTGTGTTGAAATATTCATGCATACCATTACTTGTGAATAGTAAAATTTGCACTTGAAAATGACTGTATATGCATTCATGACATTTTTCGGTATACGTGCCTAAATGTAATTTTTTGTGGAAGAATATGAATTCGTGCTTGAAAAATTATTTGGAGTGGACTGTTATGTGTTTTGCATTTTTGGGCAATTTTGGGAATGTTTACAAATCGAAGCGGGCCCAAATTGTTTACTGATTTCCGCGCATAAGATCACATTCAAAAAAAAAATTATACTGAGTTTTTGACTGTATTCGAGTGCTCTAGCATACCACTCTCGTGAGGCACGGACTTGGATATCACCCACGATATCGGGTTCGGGTCCTGCGGGAGTGGGATGCTACAATTTTAGGTTACATATTAGAGATTTCAGATTGAGGATTTTAAGCGTTGATCGACATAGAAGAGAGGGAGAAGAAAGGAGGTCTGATTTTAATTGAAACGATGTCGTTTTACTATCAAAGCTAAACAACGTTGTTTCGCTAATAAGACAATCTTCTCCTAAACCAGCTAAGGTGTCTGATTAGTGAGGGACATCAACATGTGGTTAAGCTATATCAGCACATATAACGGTACGATTAAAGTCGGGTAAGAATTGAAAAAATTGAAAGTTTGAGCATTTTATTGTTACTTTTTAAAATTCGGGCTATAATTGAAAAATTGAAGAAAGTTTGAACTTTTTTAGTAATTAGCCCTATATAAATGTCAAATTAAAAGAAAAATTAAGGCAGAATAATTGGCAAAATAGTTACAGGAAGAGAACAACTTAAGTTAAGGCAAAATAGTTTGATCGAGCCTTAGGCTGGTCTCGGGCCACAGTTTCTAAAAAACTGACCTTGGACTAGGCTAGGACTTGGGTTGCATAGGCTTAGCTCAGCTAGTATGGCATGATGTCTAACCTTTGTAAGTAAAACGATATTATTTTATATTTTTAATTTAAAAAAACTTGGGCGAGCCATATCGAGTTGGGGTCGTTGCCTCGAGCTCAGATCTGACCCGATCCATTGTCATCTTTATCTGTGACGCAATATTTCAACAACCATTAAGTAAAAAAAGAATAATTATGATAGAAAAAAATTCAACTGAACAGATTTTTTTTAAAAGTGGTACAAAGCAACTTATATGCATATTGGTCAAAAACTGAAAACAAAATTGGCAATTCACAAAAACTGAAAACAGAATTGGCAATTCAACCAATTGAAAAAAGAACAATGTGTATCTTGGTTAAAAATTGAAAACAAGTATATATAGCAGGATGAAATAGTCCCAAGTTGTTTCTCATACGTTACACAACTAAAGTTTGGAATGAGTCAAGTTGAGCTATTAGAATCCTAAAAATTCAATTTGAATCCGAAAATAATTTAATAAATTTGAATATGAAATTAAGTTTTTTTATCAAATAAAATAAAATAATATATATTAAATTAGATTTAATTTTGACTTTTGAATAAAATGTTCTTATGTTTAAAATTCCATCTAAATTTTTTTAAAAATTGAATTCGAATGTACTCGCATTTCTTCTAATGCCATTAGAATCCAAGGCATTTTTGCTCCCTAATTGCAAATGTGAGGTTGACAACACTCACAAAAAGGGTTATTGTCATTATAAATATTTTAAAAATCAGAAAGAACATTAAATGATAAAACACAATTTTTTGATTTAAAATATAAAATTAGTTAAAGATGAAATAAAATTTGAGATCAAAAATATAAAATTGATTTATTTTAATTTACAAAAATTAGACAACTAATTAATAAACCGACCAATTTTTAATAACAAAGAATATTAAAATAAATCAAACCGAAAAATTAGCTAGTTTAAAATTTTTATTATTAAATCGATCAAATCAAAACTTCTGTCGCTCCATCCCCGTAGGAGCAAAGAACTTGTCGCTATCTCCGTTGTGCTACCGGGGGCTTTAGAGAAGTTGGAAAAAGAGAACATTCATCTTGGAGCGGTTTACTATTTAGATTATCTCAGTAGTTATCCACTCCGCAATTGACTACCTAGTATTTACCGTATGCACGATAATTGATACACCAGAGGTGCATTCTTATACTAGGAAAAGATCCTCTAAGTACTTTAACGTATAGAGGTTCAGTTTTAAAAACATTGGTTTAAATATATTATTGCAATAATTTATAATTCAAAATCAAGGATTAGTTATTAACTTTTCACTCCACAGCTTAAAAAAGGCCTAATCGCAGCATATCAAACGATTACGAATCCCGTCATTAACGTATTAAATGAATTCCATAAATTTACGATCTCATCATGACATTAATAACTAAAATATGTTTTTAATTTTAAAAATAAATAATCAGAAATAATTATTCAAAAATAAAAGTGAAATCAAATATCACTTTAGTGTGAAAGATATCGATGTTTTAAAAACTGAATTGACTTAATCGGTTTAATAATTAAAACTTTGAATCGTTCAAATTTTTAGTTTAATTTTT
>JANIHZ010000005.1:10869236-10879706 GCA_027478365.1 Erythroxylum rufum
GTTGCAAAATTTTTAAAATAAATTAAAATGAGCCCTTATCTTTTTAAAAAAGGTAAGTTAATTATAATGTTTTGTCGGAAAAGGAAATCTAATTGTGAGTAAAATTCTCAAACCTGTTACAACCGGGGGAAGGAAAAAAAGCTTAAAAAAAGAGGGAAATTCTCTTATTGGTGGAATGATGCAAGAAACAAAGTCGCACGTGGTCACGTGTCATCGGCGTCAAACAGTAGATTAAAGCTTTCCCTTTCTCCTTTCTCGCAAGCATTCCCTCTCTCTCAACGGTGTGTTACTTCAGATCCCAAAAGGCTTTGGCGGTTTTGGTCGCAGACTATCGCCGTTTCTCGCTGACGATTACGCCCATCTTTTCCGAGGTCATACTCTCCTTTAGATCCTTCTGTTTATCTCTCTCTTGTCTAAATCTCTTCGTATATTCTTCCTTTTGAGTTGTGTGTAATTGTCTGTGAGTGTAGCTATTAGGAATTTTATTGAGATTTGGAGTAGAAGATCGGAGTTGAAATAACTGGCAATTGATGATGAGTTTTGTTGAAATCAGGTCTAGTTCGGTTTTGCTGTGATGCTTCTGTAAATCGTCAATTTTGTGCTTTCTCATTTTTATGTGTTTGTTTGAAGCGGAAGTTGCAAATTGCATGAGAAACTGTGACCTGTGAAAAGTTCTGAGATTTATGTTTGATGTTTTATTATGGATCCAAATGCGCTTATTGCTTTGAAGCTTAAAAAATTTTAATCTGATTTAAATGGTTTTTTAAAAAAGTGATCAGATTCTTGGATAACTTATGGAGGTTTCTGCAATCTCTCCTTTTCATTGATTGAACTTGGTGATCTTTGTTCGGAGCAGTATTTGCCGATATGAACCATTTTCTTACGGTTTTCGGTTGTTTTATTCTTCTTTCTGTTGTCAATACAGGATGTATAACAATGTGGGTCCCCAGCCTGGGGTGCCAAGACCTGCAAACTCACAGCCTAATCCGTTTGGGAATGCATTCTATGGAGCTGGTTCGGGATTGATTAGAGGTGGATTAGGTGCATATGGAGAGAAAATTCTAGGGTCAAGCTCTGAGTATGTCCAAAGTAATGTAAGTCACATGCTTGGGCCATCAATTGTTGTTTTTTGGTGCTGTCATGTGGCTTGGATTTGTTTAATAAGATTACCATCACTAGATGTTAAAGTGCAGTTCTTTTGCACAAGTGCTTCATTTCCATGCACAATGCCCTTGGCATTGTCACATTGAATGTTCATAATTGAACATCTCTTTGTGGTGGGTTAGTTAGACATTATTTCCTTTCTTGAAATTAAGATGAAATAACATTTTGCTATGTTGGTTTACAATGATGAATTTAGCTCTGCCATGGAATTCCAAAGCTTTGATCTTTAATATTTCAAATTTTAGGACTATTTTCGCCTTTCTGTTTTTCCAGCTTGATCTATACTATGTATTTCTTCCTACTAGCCTGGCCAAAAACCAAAAGATGTTCATGTCATTTATATGTTAGCATTGATTTTTCTTATTTTATATTTTTTGTTGGCTCATTTGAGTGACAACTTACTGAAGAAAGATATGGTTTAGCTTGCATGTTATTACAGTAACTGGGGGATAATCCAGTTGCACTGTTGCTCAGTATGTTGGGTTGGCAGTTGCAAGCAGTGAGTGCTGAAGCCAACAAATTAGTGTGAAAAATTTTGAAATAAATGCTTTTTAGTATCTATGTTGGATACTGTAGAAATTTTAGTTTATTCTATATTCATGTCGATACTTGCTTTCATGGTTGACTGCTCAACACTATTTGAGTTGCAGTTGAAATCAAATAGTTGTAAGGTTCTGAATTTGAATTTTGGGACATGGTAACACACCATTCATTATCATCAAATGGTTGATTGTCTGTGTGTTTCCTCTAGATAAACATGTAAATTTGCTCTTGAAGTGTTTTATTGTTTCTGGAAATGTAAGATATACTTTATGATATGAAATGTGATTTTGTTGTCATTTTCTGTGAATACGCAGATAAGTAGGTACTTTTCTGATCCCCAGTATTATTTCCAAGTGAATGACCAGTATGTGAGGAACAAATTGAAGGTTGTCCTATTTCCTTTTCTACATAGAGTAAGTAGTAATCCCTCATTTTATCTGTTTGGTGCATTGGCTTTCTTTCGCTTTTGTGGCTTTTTTCTTATTGCATTTCCGTCAGGGGCATTGGACTCGAATAACTGAGCCTGTTGGGGGGCGTCTTTCCTATAAACCTCCAATTTATGATATTAATGCACCAGATTTGTACATTCCTTTCATGGCATTTGGCACCTATGTTGTGCTTGCTGGCTTGTCATTGGGACTGCATGGAAAGTAAGTATGTCATACTTTTTACTTAAATTTATTCAAGTTTTAATGGATACTATTTGAACTCAAATGCGACCTGTTTTCTTGCTTCTTAAGTGTATACTAGATGAACTTGGTGACCTGCTTGCTTTTTTATTTTTTTCCCCTTGTCCTCTTCTTCATTTGATGTTTATGAGCGGCTCTTCTTTTGTCTCTTTATATCTTGTCTCCCATTATAATAAATGAAGTTTTGGCTATTTATGGTGTTGTATAGAATGAGAATGTTTTTAGTTATAGTTAAGACCTCTATAACTTTGTTTTTGGTCTTAGATTGCAAAGCCATGTAAAAGGGTCCAAATGCTCATTAGGTTGCCTTCTTATTTACTAAAATGTCCGCGGGGTACTTAGAAGTTATCCTCATTTTTATATTGCTAAGTAAACCTCAATTAGTATTATGAAAAGCATGCTTAACGAGTGGGAAAGATATTTGAGCATGGATTGTGCTTGGCCATGGATTTTATGGTAGCATATGTGGCAACATTACACGATTGCAATTTCAGTTGCAAGGTTTGACTTCAACATCATCCCGCCAACTGCTCCTAGTTCCTTTCATATGTCTTTCTTCCCTTTTATTCACTGTATCTCCATCCCATGTATTTGTGTTGTTGGGTTTGTTCTTTTCACTAACTGCTATTCCATGCATGCCTAAAAAGTGCCTGTTTTGAGATTTTCCTTTTTTTTTTTTTTGGGTTCTTGGCACTTAATTGCCTTCTGATTCGTTTCATGTTTTATTTCTCATATTTTCTTAGGTTTAGCCCAGAGGCCCTCAATTGGCTGTTTATCAAGGGCCTGCTCGGCTGGTTTTCACAGGTTGCACTGCTAAAACTGACACTTCTTTCACTGGGTAGTGGGGAGGCACCCTTGTTAGACATTGTAGCATATGCTGGTTATACTTTCACTGGGATTTGCTTTGCTGTTCTTGGCAAGATCCTATTTCGATACTCTTACTACTTTTTGATGCCATGGTCCTGCTTATGCATGGGAATTTTCTTGGTGAAGACAATGAAGAGAGTCCTTTTTGCGGAGGTGAGAAGCTATGATTCAAGCAGGAACCATTATCTGTTACTCTTCATCGCTTTGATTCAATTCCCACTTTTCATGTGGCTTGGCAACATTAGTGTCAATTGGCTTTTCTAAATTGCATTTCCTCATGTTGTAGCTAGAAACAATTGTGTTTATAGAGCTTTTGTAATGTCATAGAAAATTTTGCTACTTCTGTTGATATATGAAAATGTTAATTTCGTATTCTGGTTATCTTACTCGACTTTCAGTTTCACTTTTGCGATATTTTGAGAGAGAATAGTAATATATATGTCCTTGTGAAATTTTGAGGTGCAGAATCCAGATAGTCATGTGGGCAAATGGGAAAATTTTCTGACTGGATTGATTTATGAGAAGTGTTATGTTTACATGCTTTATTTCTTTTAAACCTAGTTAATGTGCCTGCATTTGATTTTTAGAGATTACCTCTCTACTAACTATTACATAATAATACTCGGGAGCATAAATCTCTGGCATTACTCTGCTCATCATGGTTGCTTCTCAACCACTTTCATCATTTGATCTGCCGCATTCTGAAGGAGACCTTTGTCCTCCACGGCATAGTGGAATTTCTGATGGACATCTTAAGCAATTATGGGCAAGGCTGCCTCTAATTCCCACCACGTTATTGAACTGGCGTGGAAGATTTCCAATTAGAAAATTGTTGTCTAAGAACAAAGCTTTCCAGGAATTGCTTAGCCTTGTCCCATATTCTGGAGGGATTGGACCGTAGAGTTGGTTGTGGGATAAGTATATCGAGGTTAAGTTCTCCACAGCAGCCAAACCAATGGGTAGATGACCACTCAGTTGGTTGGCATGTGCATCAAGCACTTGAAGTTGTGTTTCTCTTGCAGGGTATTTTATTGGTTCTATTACTGAGAAGTGGTTGATGGAGAGATTAATGCGCAGAGCCTGTGGCAAGGTGAGAACTTCCTGGCTGATGATACCCGTAAGCCTGTTATCACTCACATCTAACCACACAAGGCGTTGGAGAACTCTTATTGGAGAAATATGTCCTGAAAGGACGTTGTGGCTTAATGACAATGTTCTCAGGTTTACAGGAAGCTTTGGTAAGATTCCATAGAGCTGGTTGTCTTGAAGGTCTAACGTCCCAAGTTGCCATAGACCAGAGAGGTCTGGGATTCTTCCTGACAGTGAGTTGCTTGACAAACTTAAGTAGGTTAAGCTCCGCAAGCCTGAAATATCGGGTGGAATTGAACCAGAGAGATGGTTCTGCGAGAGGTCTATGAATTCAAGATGCTTCAACCTGGTGAGTCCGTATGGTATGTTGCCTGTGAAGAGGTTTCCGGACAAAGAAATTCTGGTTAGCCTTTTCAGGTTGACTATGGTATCTGGTATTGGCCCACGAAATTTATTTTTGCTGAGATTGAGGGTGGTAAGTTCTGACAAGTTTCCGATCGCTGGTGATAGAAACCCATCATATCCAGCAGCATCGAGATCAATTTCTATAACTCGATTGCTTGAATTGTCAAGAGGAAATGTGCATAAAACCCCCAGAAATCCCCCCGAACTTTCACATGGATCTACAGAAAAATCCCAACTATTTAGATAGGAACTTGCTGGTATTGAGACAGGATCAATGGACTGCTGCACCAAGCGCAGAACTTGGATATCTGATTCCAGTGTGGATGAGTGAACTAGTGTTGGTGCATAAGCTAAGAGTGTGGTCAGAACGGTTGAATATAGGACAAAAGCAAGCTGAAAGGGCAGTTGCCTGGCCATTTGGTGCAAATGTTACATTCATGATTTACAAGGTTCTGTTAAAAACTTTTTATATCGACTTCCCTCTAATACAACACATATCATAGCAAGATCGTGGGAATTGCCATGGCAAGATCATAGACCCCTTTGAAGAATGATTCAACTACTCTTCTTTCTACTCTCAAAAAATATTTAGAGAAAAGAATTTTGAGGAATTTCAACCTTTTTTTATTCCTTTAGATAACAAGAATATGACTAGTTCTTTCGGACACATTAGTTCTTTCGGTGTTAAAATTATACCAAAAAACGATACTCAGCTGCATCATTGATTTTTCACAGTTCATCATCCTCTAATAAATACCAATTTAATTTTGTTAACTTACTATGGTTAAATTTGAAGCAAGTTTCAGGTAAATAACTCGCAAATTAGCACTTCAATAATAACCAAGCATGAAGCATATTATGGAGTTCGGATCAACTTGGTCAGGACAGTATCTTAGTACATGTACGTTGGACGAATAAAGTTGGATAAAACATGGAATTCTTCAAAATCCGTACCCTGGACTGAACATCAAAGTTACTATTGTAATTTCTATAAGGTAGCATCTACATCAGTTGCAAATTGCACCTTAGGTGGTATCATTTCATGTGGAGATAAAGGAGGTACAAACCAAAATGTACTTATGCACTGATGGGTAGTTCAATCAACCATTGAGCTGAAGCCGGAGTGTTTGCGTTTGACATCATCCAAGATCGGGAACAGTGAAATATTCATCATCATCAACATCTGTGATCTTGATCCGAGGCTTTTTATGCGGCATGCTGGATTTGGTGGGTCTGTATGAAGTAGCGTTGATTGATGGAGTTACTGGCATTTGAGGAACTTCCGCTGCTGCCAAAGCCTCTTGAGAAAGTTGCTCGCCTAAAAGACCCATGTCAGCCAACCAATCGAACCCTCCAAGCTCAAGCTGCTCTTTCTACACATTTGGAGAACAAAAATGTCAGAGAAATTTTGACAAGTGAAAATGAAACAACAGGTTTCTGCAAATCAAGTAAGATGGTTGAAAGCCCGCAACACTCACGAGCTGAAGCTAAATTTGTAGGACTAAGCACCCAAATTTCCTCAAGTTACCATGACTAGGAATGCCAAAATGGAAGAAAATTGGAAGTGCATTCATTAATCATACAGAAGTAGACCGGCAGTCATCGAGCTTTACAGTCCAATACATATGGGCATGAGATATATCAGTTCAGTGATTCAAGCTACGTTTTTTCTTACCTTATCATGAGATGATTCAAAGTCTGAAAACCGTAGCAAATCATCAACAGACCACGGAGAGTTAACACTTGATGGCTGTTGCTCAGGTAGTTTGATGGAAGTTGGCTCCGTGCTCTGATTTGGTGGCTCTAAATGTCTCTTCTCACTGTCCTTGGTGGAACTCGAGCTTAGAGCCACTCGAATTCCAGTTGCTAGAAATCTCTGGTGATTAGCAGAAAGGCTACCAGCTGAATGGATTGGTTTATCACAATCCTGACAAAATAGGGCCCTGTCTTCAACACAGAAGATGAAAGCAGACTTTTCCTGTGCATTGAAATTGGCGATTTGGATGGGACAGAATAGTTAGTCATGCATGGTTTCAAGGATATGACAAAATAAAGACCAAAAACCTTGACAGTTTCAAAACAGAACAAAAAAGGATGATACAGAAGCAAAAGTGAAAACTACTTGAACCATTGTCTATGAAACAAAATAGAAAAAGATTGCACAGTTCATATTATAATCATTTTTTATCTTAGATCCTATCAACTTTCTTTCTCCTCCTCCATCTATCTTAATGGTTAAATTCCTTAATAAGTATCCTTTAATCTATTAAGAAAGGGCTCTTTGAAGAAAGCAGTAACACATGCTATACTTGATGAGAATGCAAGTGACATATCCTGCAGTAAGAATTTATACTTGACAAGGATTTTTAATTTCTGGTGATATCAACGTACGAAGTTATTGGATACATTGGAACACAGCTTCACACATGACATGTTGATATAATATCTGAGACTATACAAAGGTAGAGACCATATGTAGACCAAAGGTGTCTCTAAGACCATTTCCGTTCAGCATACACCAAACAATATGAAGCCACACGTGTTTGAAACTCTTCCCACCAAACATTCTTCTATAGGCCATTTCTTGCCCCCTACCACCAGTTCATAAGGATTCATCAATGATAGCCTCTAAGATAATGCTTTTACAAACGCTTCATGCTCATGTGATTTCCTTCTTGCTAGCTAGAGACATTTTTTTTCTGTTTCAACCGGTGAATTCCTTATTTTACATGTACATCGAAGACGTAGAGGATATTCAAGAAGAATTTGGAAATGATTTTCCTCAGCAATGTTTGATCTGGACTAGAGATAGAATCAACATGGAAAAGATCAACTATGGAAATGAAGACCAACTTGTGTGTGAGTTCTTCGATGTCCTTTCTTTCCTTTGCCTCTTAAATAGTAAAGGAAAACTCTTATAAAACAAGTTAGAGGCTCTTACTTTCAAAGATCTGATCAAGGTAGTCAGCAGATGTGAATCTACAGACCAATCTATGATACAGACAGCTAACCAGAATCTAATGATTGACAGAAGTTCAGGAGACGTGAGAACATCGGAATACAGCACACAGAACTCAAAAGGAAACGCGTACAGAAAGTGAGAAATGAGATTACTTGGCATATATCACAAGGAGGCAATTTGTTGGAAAGACACTGAAGAAGAAGCCTCTGGTGCTTGCTTGCGAGCTTGTTTGCTGCATGCACTTCTATGTCACATTTCGCGCAAAGTGCAGCCTCATCAGCACAACAAATCACTGTAGCAGGAGCTTTCTCACACACATCACACTGGATCTTCATCTTCCTTTAACAATATCCCCACTCCCTTCGCTTCTTCCAATAAACACCCACTTCCTTATAACTTCTCTACTGGCTGTAAAACATCAAGGCAGATCCAAGATATGACTGAATGCAAATTGCCACCGTGAAAAAGATGCAAACTTGAAAATGTAAGAGATACCCACACACTGAAATATCGTTGGCGATTCAATACGAAAGGCAGGTGAGTAATTGAAAAGCCGCAAACTGTTCACGAAAAGGTCAAACTAAAAGCACTTAAAACAACGCAGAAAGTGAAATGAAATATTGAGCTGAAAAGATAAGTTTGGCAACATAAGTTTGACACGGGAGAAAAGGGGAAGAGGACAAAGGTAGAGTGGTTAAGCATTAATGAAGATATGCACAGCTAAGATGGAG
Source organism: Erythroxylum rufum (assembly GCA_027478365.1). Lineage (NCBI taxonomy): Eukaryota > Viridiplantae > Streptophyta > Magnoliopsida > Malpighiales > Erythroxylaceae > Erythroxylum > Erythroxylum rufum. Next base: position 10,877,687 of record JANIHZ010000005.1, read on the forward strand.
AAGTGTTTGGGTTGGGTCAGTGTGGGAATGTGTGGGGAGCGGACAGAGGGATGAGTGATTGGCGGAGAATCTGGTTGGGAAGATAAGGCTTTGGATTTTGCGGATCAAAATGAACAACTCTGGAAGAAACAGCGAAGCACTGTGGGCCAAAGCAACCGCCCAATGTGTGGTTGTGGTGTCTTAGCAAGTACCATGTGGTGTCTGTCGTTTTACATACTTGCCAAAAATATCTATAACTGAAATGCACTCTTAAATAAAATGTACATTTCAAAATTTAATAAAATTTGAGAACATAATTATGCGTCACTAAGATATTTTCAAAATCTGAGGTAGCTGTTCTAGGAATTATATGAAAGCTGAGCCATTTTCCAACCATAATATGCTTGCATTGTGTGGATAGTTATGTTGGTTATCTACCCTTACACCAAAACTTAAGGTCTTTATGCTTTATTTGGTCATTATCATAGAAATTAAAGGCTGATATTTGGTCATTATCATAGAAGTTAAAGGCTGCCATTCTCCTCTAATCTCATAAAGGGCATACTGACTGGGAGATCTTTGCTCAACTCTACGTGTAACACATTTGAGCAAATCTCATGCTTCTCCACTTGGCTGTTACTTTGTCCACACATATTGCTTTTTCCAACATATCTGGCTATTGAGTCAAGCCCCTTTGTAGACTAATTCTCTAGGGCAATATTGTGAATGTTAACTCAAAATGAGGATGTTTTCGTACGTAATCCTTTCAAGGCTAATAGAAAGTTTCCAAACCCGCAAGAAAATGGGGAGGTTGTATATGTGCCATAGCTCATTATCCAGCAACCCATTTGCTTTTGAATCAGAGGACACTTTGAAGAGAATATGATTCTCCTATGAAATTATAACCTCTAGTAGCCCTTGCCTTTCTAGGCCTTATGAGCTCTTGCTCTAACCACTAGGAATGGGGACCTTTTGCCAACGAAGAAACCAACTAGTGTAGTAAGGGACGGAGCCAGACATGTAAAATAGGAGGATCCAATGTTTAATTTTTTAAATTTTAAGGAACCCAACTCTCAAATAATTTTATTTTTATATATATATCTATATATAATATTTGTTTTTTTTTTAATTTTGGGGGCTCAGAGACTCTCCTGGATTCCATCTAACTACGTCACTGAGTGTAGTACTCTAACTCTTGGCTCCAATCTTTGAGTATCTTGATATCTAGTCAAACAATATTGGAATTACTAGGAGACAATATTATAATGAGGTTTTATATGTATACCTTCTTTTTTTAAAAAAGTCATCGAATTCCAATCTTTTTTAACCAGATGCGTAAGAATGCTAAGCCATTGCTTTAAGTTCTGCTGTTCTCATATCAGTCTGTTCTAGGTTGTCTTATCATGTAGCTTTCTGTTTATATCTTCTTCTTCTTTTTTAATAGAAAAACGGCCGAAGCCAAATAAAGAAACTACATATGAGTCACTTGGGGGAGAGAAACTCCCACTATGTCAACAATTAGCAAAGGAGCAATGCCATTAACAGAGTCAGGAAGCCAGTGCACTTCTAACGATAGGCCATAGCTATAATTTGTGAGCCAATCCGCACACCAATTTCCTTCACGATAGATAACACACCCGCACCTCCTAATTCCTGAAAAGTAAGTTCCTGATAGCACGAATGATCTTGACTCTTGGTAAGTTGGTATGGACAGTGCCGGCCAGGGCACCATAATGAAGAGCCCATCTTCAATTTATTTACATTTATTTATTTAAGAAGGGTGATAAATGTAGTTAGAGCAAAAGTTAACATTGGAAGCTATTTAGCTTTCAATAGGGTCATCATAATCTATTTGCATTTATTCATTTTAGAAGGGTAATAAATGTTTTTTTTTTATCTTAAGCTCTAATTTGTTTAATTTCATAAACATATGAATTTAAGATACTTTAAATCAAAAATTGGCAGCAACAATTTTTTACAATTTTAAGTTGTGTTTTGAGTGATAATTTAAAGGTAAAGTTTTTAAAAAAATTTATATTTT
>JANIHZ010000005.1:10970323-10980758 GCA_027478365.1 Erythroxylum rufum
AACTTATTTTCTTAAATTCTGTTGATAAAACAACATAGTATAATATGATCTATATGTAACATTTAGGTCTATTAATAAATTTTTAAAAATTATAAACAATATTGCATCATCCTAATTAACAGACATTTTAACTTTGATAAGGTAAAATGAATCTCAAAACTCTATGAAAAGTGAAGTTTGAAGTTATATTCTAGTAAAAACTTTAAGGTTTAATTCCCAAATGGTTAACACAAAGACTGCGAACAGATTAGTGTGAGTAATAAGAAATATCAAGTCAAGCGTACAGACGAGTGGACGTTCTCTAGTACCAAATTCACCGTGCGAGTATTGCTAAATATCAAGTCAAGTTGCCACCATTTAGTCGTAACGAGAGATGGACAACTTCAAGACATAGGTCGTGCCGTTGCACTCGCAAGCGTATGGGAAACCACGTTCGTCTAAAAACCCATTTGTCAATTTGTACAAGGAGTTACGTCTACTTCTACTGAGCTAACCTAACCGAACCCAGACCAAATTTGTGAAAATACAATAAAAATAAAGAAGGTTTTAAAGGTACTGTGGATTTTGGACAAATGAAATCTCTAGCAGCAACACAGCCTGTAGCAGCACTCCATCCAGTTGACTTGACGCTTGAAACGTTGAGTTACCTACACACGGAAGAGACCACTCTCGTCAAGGGGGGTTTGAAAATAGAATCAGTAAAAGTTGCACTCTCTGATTCACAGCTTCAATACTTTTATTTAACATGTTGACCAAAGAAGGCTTGTTCATCTTTCTGTGGATGCGGTAAACCCAAAAATAAATTAAAAAAAGGAGAAAACTTTGAAGGTAGAAGAGTAAAGCTATATGGTTATGGGCTTAAATATAAACAGAATTCATTTATTTGTTTGATTGTGCAGAAAGAGTCATGCCTTTCACGTAATCGCTATAATGTTATATTGCACTGCTCATTTGTTGTTCACACACAAATAACAGACGAGTACATCGGACGGTTTAGTCACCGAATAAATACCACAAGTTCGACAGGGATATTCAAGTATACGTGTAGCATGGGCATAGTTCTGTCCTAAAAAGGTTATTGAAAAACTAGTAGCAGCCTAGAGCTGCATTATAAGTGACTTAGCTACGTATAGATCGCATCACACAACGCCACTTTTCATCCGATGATCATTACTTATTTCCTCAGCTGTTCAACTTTACCATCACCAATTGGCATTTGGTGCACGTCCGAGTGTCATGAACAAAGGGATAGTCCTACAAAGGCTGAGCCCTCTCTTATAGACGGCAACGTTAGTTTTGGACATTAAATTTGAGACCGTACGTGCTTTATGATTAAAAAAAGTATTTATATGATAGAAAAGTATTTCTTCTCGTTGGAAACAAGCAAGTGAACAATTCATGTGTGAATTTTGGGTCCTTTCATTTTCATGATCCTTGTAAGTGATGCAAGGACCTGTCCACATGACGACATGAAACCAATTCATCAATAAAGCAACAGCCAACTGAATAATGCAGGACATGATCAACCTCCTGAGTTGTGACACTTTGATCCAGGTTTGAAGCTTATTTCGCTTTTACGTTCAGACAATAAGAAATTGCTATCTAGCTTTGCACACTAACCCGCAGCAAACTCCCTTCTTCCATGGCACATTCAGTTTTTAACGCTAAGAAACCTTAGAAGTTATAACCAGTTCCCAAAACGCCGGCTAAAACCAAGTAGTTACATGGTCACAAGTACAAGTTTATATAATTCGCTAAGCGTGTTAGTGTGCAAGTACAAGTTTATATTATCGATTATTTCTTTTGCCTTCAACTTTTGACAAACTGACTTCAGCGAATAAGTTTAAGCTTTTGCAGTAGACTAGGAGGGTAGAGACCATGTCAGAATCTTTGCTGTAGGATAAAAACAGGCCATAAGTTTTAATGGATTGCCTCTTCTATAATTCAGAATAAGCAGTAGCTGGTTAGGCGTTTAGGATTATCTTGCTAGTTCGTTTTTATAAAAAACCAAGGTAACTCCTAAGAAAGAGCTAACGAACAGGTCAGTTTTTTTCAGAAAGATTAACCAACAGGTCAGTTTGTAAACACTTGAGTGTCTCATTAACCATTAATCCTTTCGTACTTGGGACCAGATTGTAGGCATCGATGTCAAAACAGGTGAATCAATATAATTCCAAGGACTTGGTTGACATGGTAGACCTGACATATTTCAGACACAAATAAGTCCGGATCTAAAATGCAAGCCTCTTGCTTCTTTCCATCTAATTCTTTTTTGTAACTTTTGGCTTTCACTTGGTCATTCTTAACATGGCATGCAAATATGTTGGTTCTGAATTGTAGTAGACAACGTTTGACTTTAAAAACGTGTCAACTGACTCATTTAAGACATTTTAAAAGATAACATTAATGCTCTTAATATCTTAAATAAATCTTTTGTAGAACATAATCATATCTAAGAATCTAGCTACAACTCTCAAGCATATATACCACAAATCATGATATAATATATGAGTGACAGATAAACATAAATTGACATTGAGGTGAGGAAAAATCGTAAATCAAGGAGAGCTATTTCATAATATAGACTAAATGAAACATTTAACACATAAAACAACAAAATCCATTTCATGATATAGATAAAAAGAAAAAAATAATAAAACAAGATAAGAATTAAGAAAACCAGATGTGCAAATAAAAGTCAAAACAAAATTTTACAATTTAGGAACTACTCAGTTTATTAAGAGAAATAGGGAAAAAAAACTCAAGAATGCGAGAACATCTACAGAGAAGAGTGTAAATATTGACCAGACCAAGTATCACTAAGAAGACATGATGCATGACTGAACCTTCCAGTGCCCAACACAATCTAACTTGGCCATACCTAAACAAGAACACTGGATGATCTCAACATGAACATAATAAGCTAGTAGTAATACTTATGGTCCTTGTAACATCTGATGAAACCCTCCCAATACAATGTTACACATTGTTTTCTAAATTTCATCATTTCAATCAAACCTTAGATATCACCACAAAACAATCAACTTTGTCATATTATCACTTCCAGAAAGCTCGAATCTATTATCCACCAGTGCTCCTCAATTTTTAACTAGATATCATCCCATTTACTATCACTTTATCATCAAATAGGCCCCAACATATTAGCAACTTCAAGGCCATATAAGTAAAAGATCATATCTGCTACTCCCCAAAGTCAAGCCAAACTTATCAGTATAATGCTAATAGACAAGTGTAATTCCAAGTTTCCAACCAGACAAAACAATCCATAAGTTCTACTTAGAAACATTTCTGCACAGCCAAGCACCAGAAACAGTGCAACCTAACATCAAACTATTTTTCAACAACATAAAAGAAGCACAAATTATCAGAATCAAATCCCCATGTTAGGCCAAAGTAAAATTGTCAGATCGGTTGTCTTCTTGACCTAATCTTCCATTGATATTCTATATCCTTCTCACCAAATGTTATGCCTACAATATTGCATTTGAGAGATGCTTCATAATTTGGCATCTCTTCCTGATATGTTCCACAATCTAAAACAATCTGCAATTCTATGATGTTATTTAAGTACTCAGAAATTATGCTTCCAACCAACACCTAATGTTACTCGAGTACATGCAACTCAGTGTCACCTACATGTTCCAGATTCTCTGTTTATAAAGCAAAAGTCCACCAGTCATATCCATGTACAGTCAGAAGTAGAACCAGATCAGAGAAAACAACAAAAGGTCTATTTCTCTCACACCAAAACAAAATCTAAACAAAAAAAATCACAGGCATTCATTAACAAGAAAAGCAGAAAAGTTGACATTATTACTGTTTCGTTATCATATAGAAAGCAAACAATGTAAGTAAGCATCAGACTAGCAAAGTTCAGAGCAGTTACCTAGATGAAAGAACCTCACTGCTGATTTCCAGATCCACGTGTAGCTGAGGTACTTGATTGATTTTGCTGTTGCTGCTGTATTTGGAGGAGGAGACTTGCTGCAAACTGTAATGTAGACTGGTATCGCTGATTTTTGTCAGCTTCATCTTTTGAGTTGCTCAGACCAGCTGCGGGAAAAGTTGTTTGAGATTGTGGCATCTGCCTGGGACTCTCCCAGTTCACTTTGTCAGCAGTCAATGGCACCCCAGATTGAGCATGGAGATAATTTGCACCCTGAAACCAAGTGAACAAACCAAAGAGACTCAGATTACTGAATAACTGGTCAACTATATAATGCCAACCAACTGTTATCAACTAAGTACTATAAGGAATGTGTGAAACATCTGTCTAACCTGCTGGGGCAATGCAAATTGACCACTTTGAGCAGCAAAACTGGTTGGTGGCATAGATTGAATTGTACCCTGATGTGGTATACTGTTCGTGTAATCCTGCATTTGGACACCATCGGGGACCACATTTGCTGAATAAGTGGCAGCATTTGACTGATAGGTCTGAAACTGTGGATGAACCTGAACCTGTGAATTGAACTGGTTTCTCGATGATAAGTGCGTTGTGCTTCCAGAAACTTGATTTTCATGATTCCAACCCTGTGCAGAAGTTCCTCTATCAGGAGTAACTGAGGAAACTGAGGGCCTAACCATTGAAGAGCTTGGCATCGTCTGGCCACTATCTGAGGCAGATGACTGCACATTTGGCAGTAGAGATGCAAGAGAAGCAAGAAGCTCAGGTGTTAAAGAAACTCCAGCTTGGGAAACTACAGTATTACTAGAGCTGTGGGTTTGGGAAATAGGAGGTGGCACAACAGACTCGACTGTTGACGGATAAAATGATTTTGGAATGAGTTTTGGGTCTTCATTCAAAACCCTGTTATAATCTGCTGGCATCATCTGTTCCTCCTTTCCATGGCCTCCATTAAAGTCTGCTTCTGAAGGATTAAGGTGAGGCCTACCAATATGCTGTGGAAAATGGATGGGCTGACCCAACTGAGGCTGAATGGATGAACCACCAGGGACTTGTGGCAACTTGAGAACCACACCATACAGACGCTCAGGTCCTGTAACTTTCAACACCTCAGATAAAAAATCTGATGGAGGTACCAAAAACAACGTCGTCCCATCATCAAACTTTGCAACACCAGCTCGGTTCTTTGTACCCAAATAACGAAGAAATTCTGTATAAGATGCAAAATCTTCTTCACTATCAGGTAAGAAGAACACAACATCAAACCCAATAGCCTCATTGTAATGTTTAGCTAGCATGTCCAGCCCCGTTCTGGCCGAGCAATTTACAACTTCAGGACTGTAAAGCAGAAGTTCCAAAGTTAGTATGAAATGATAGCTGTTGAAGTACAAAAAAGGCCATAACGAGAAAAGTGAAGGTTTTGCATGAAAGAAAGGTATCACCTGACATTATTTAGCTAAAATTCAAATCCAGAAAGCAAGCAAATATATGATAAAAGTTCAGACATATTCCATGAAAATATTTAACCTCCAAAAACAACTTGAACTCAAGAACAAAACATGAAAGGTAGAGATATTTTGTGTTGCAAACATCAGCAGTCCGAGAAGAATATCAGCAGAAAGTCACGAAAGGTAAACCACTATAATAGAACTTAATGCATCATTCACAAGAGCCCATTAAATTTTCTACAATGTAGCATTTGCAAGACCTACAACACTACAAACAGAGTAATAAATTTAATGTTCCTTGACAAACATTGTTAATTTCATAGTGACTGGGTAACACCAATGAAGAATACTCACTACCACAAGTATTAAGTATAGGCAATTCCTTGCACCTCAAGCCATTCCTTATAATAACACAACGTATGACATAACTTAAGATTTGAAATTATTTTAGAACAATATGAGATTGTAACACCATAAGCATGCACTACCAGCACCCAAGAATCTCAAACTCCTGCACCATGTAATTTGAAATCAAAACATAAAATAAGAGTAAAAAAGACACCTACAGGTCAGACTCAATCCCATTTCCTATAGGCACGCAACGAGCATGGCAAACTGGAGTTCCACCCTTTGCAATGGTACCACGCCATATATAATCCACATCAAGATTACCCTTGGGCTGACCCCTCATTATGGGTCTACCACCAACTGGACTGAGACTATTCTTCCCCATAAGATTTGGAGATGGTCCCAACATGCCTCTGTCAGAAGCTACAAGCCCATACGTTGGCTCCAAACCTAAAGCACGCTCATCAATCCTTCTTGGGGGGAAAACATCATCATCCAGAGATGGTGTACCATCAATTCTAGTTCGTTTGGCTTCCCTTTCATATTGATGCCCGTCAAGCACATCCCACCCAGATGATGACCTTATTGGTGGCCTAAACCTCACAGCAGGAGAGGGAAGGAGACCAGATGCAGGAGGGGACGGCCTCCTCCAGTTTGGGCCTCCAGGAAGAATGGAATTTCCATCTCGTAAACCATTCACTGTAGGTAAATCATTAAACTCTGTCCCTGAAAGTACAGCGTCAAATCCACCTTGAGGGCCAATTTGTCGAACAGGTAGGCTTGATCTTTGAGAACTACCATGTTGAAAAGGACCAGGAAAATGCTGACGAGGATCAACTACATCAATTTCTCCAGGCCCTAAAGGATTGTCGTTAAACATTTCCAGCCTTTTGACACCAGGATAAAAGGTAGGGTAATCTTTCCCTGGAGAAATTTCACTGCTAGAAAACATAATTGTTATACGAGGATCATTAAAAAGTCGTCCTTGTAACCCTTCTTTGGCACGTCGGGCTTCATCAATGCTCCTAAATTCAACAAATGAATAGTGCCTTGAAGGAAAACTCTTTATTCTCTCTATCTCACCAAAAAGGATCATTGCATTATGGAGCATTTGTTCATCAATCTGCACAGAAGCAGGATAGCCTACCCATAAGACATTACTCGGTTGGCCTTCTCTTCTGTCCACAGAAAGCTGAAAGTTCTGCAAGACAAAAAAAATCAGAATATATAACGAAAGTTCTGCAAGACAAAAAAAATCAGAATATATAACAAAAGTTCTGTGAGACAAAAAAATCAGAATATATAACCTAAATGTATAAATCATATAAGATTTTCAGTGCCTAAAAGGTAAGCCAGGAAAGTCACAACAAAGCACAAAAGATTGAATTATTGCGTGCAACTAATTGGTGCATATATTACGTGTAATATAAATATTTAGTAGATATGCCTCATTGCACATGGACTCCACATAAACAAACCAGATTTAGGTTTAGTGAGAATTGCCGAAAACCTTAATTGCTTCAAGAGAACAGCAGATAATACCAAAAAGATCACATAATACAATACAAAAAAAATCACATAATTTTGCTGAGATCAAATAGTGACATCATATAGAAAACACAGTTCATTCTTTGGATTAATACTGTTGTTGAAATTGGCCACAAGTCACCTGATCTCTTCTTAGTCCAGGATGTAGAATTGGAATCTGGTTTTCTCTTAGATCACGGAAGTCAGGCAACATTTCCTGTGGAAATAGTAAAGAAATGTAATCCACCATTTCTGCAGGCTAAGAGTAAACAGGTAGGAGCACCCAACAAGCATCAAATTGTAATTGTGGAACATTTAGAAATGTAGAGGGCAAGATAAAAACAAAAATTATAGACAAGCCATATGAGACCCTTTTCTCCTTCAGATATGACAATGATTGATTAGACAAGTCCAAAGAAAGAAATTGAAAGAAGATATGTCAACACTAAGCCATATCAAACTTTTTGGGGTACCTCTAAATAAATCACATTATTTAGCAGGCTCATATCCTAAAGAGATCAACTCACTCTTCTAGAGGGTTGTGATCGAAGGTAATCAACCCGTATCTGATCACCACCAATTCGCTTTCCATTCATAATTTTCATAGCTTGAGAAGCATCTTCAAGTCTGAAATACTCAACAAATGCAGTATTTCGATCTCTAAGAAACTTGAAGTCCTCAATTTCGCCAAACTTGAGAAACTCTTCTTTCAAATGTTCTTTAGATACAGAAGGGCTGATTCCACCCACCCATAGATGTCTAGAAGGTTTTGCCTGAAAAAAAAAGGAAAGACTTAATAAACACCTAGATATTGCAATTTTTCAAACCTAACAAATTCCATCACATGAAGAATAATCTTATCAGTCAGCTTAAGGAATACGTAACTTGAATGTTAGGCTCTCATCTCCATGTGCACTAAACCAAGATTTTGATATTAAAAAACCAATTATGGTGATGATAAGTTTTTTATGAAAATTTAAATTACGGTGGTAGTGGTACTAATAAGGACGTATCAGCCTCAGCCTTTACATGGCCACTAATGACAATCATCTTATAAAGTTGATGGCACTGATAACCGTATTTGGGTGTGCACCATAACAAGGCAAAGGTCTGTCTGACTTATTAACGCCAATAAGATTCAGATAAAGCTCTTGCATCTATCAAAAATGCTTGAAAAGGCACACGGAACCTGCTGCTCTTGGTGATGGTTGCCATACAATAAAAAACAAACACAAAGCATGATATACCGTTTGATCACTTGTAGAAAATTACGATTATGAGTATCAGCAAGCGCCTGCATCCTGCTGTTCCTCATTATGATTGTCATCATAAATCATGACTGGAATCATCTCCTCATCTTACATAGCAATATCATGATTTTTGCTCCACTAATTCGTATTAAAACAAAAAACAGGTAAATACCTTCTGATCTTAACTGAAAGGTCATGATTTTTTTATTATGTTTCAAAAGAAAATTATTTGGGATTGACATTTCCCACAAGCGAGTACTTACAAATTAAACAAAACGAATGCGGGGCAATAAATATTTCTTGTAACTTTACAAATTAGAAACATAAAGCAATAGTCACCTAAAAAACTGTCTCCAAATATGGAAATTGGCCGACCTAAAATTTTGATCATCGGATCATTGGTAAGTACAGTAATTCAGATTAAGCTTTCACAAACCAAAAGTAATAATAATGAAAAACCAACGCGTAATTCGTTCTGGAACAAACGAGTCAATCAGATGTACTTTATTCGGGATAATTTCTAGGTTGACATTTTTCCCATGATGAAGACTTGAAAGCTTAATACCTCACAAGAATTGAAGCCAGAATGTTGAGCCATTACCGCACCCGACTATCATTCCACCACAAATTATCAAGTATCAAGTTGGTTTCGGAACTGGTGAGGGCTATGTCGTTCTTTTTATTGCATCAACAATAAAATCTACGTTCGTTTTTTATATTGAGAATTAAATCTACTTTCTTTCACATCTAAAGACAATTGAATTGTTCAAAGTTGATAAATTTGACTCTCTGGATAGGAAATCGCAAAGGATTCAAATCCCCAAACTAGGGAACTCGAAATCGGGGTTTAGGTCCTTTAGCGAACGAAATGTATGCCGTATTGTTTTGGATCGAAAGAGGTCATGAATACGAAATTCACAAAAAGCCATTTTAATAATGAACCGTCAATATTTACTGAATCAACAAATCGACGAACCAATGACAAAAAAAAGAACGCGAAACGACAACCGAAATTAACGAACAATGATTAATTACACCAAACGAGACGCAGAGGAGAGAACAACAAACCGGTCTTGCAAACTCAATCTTCAATGCGTTCCCACGCACAGACGTGCCCTGGAGAGCCTCCTTGGCGGCAGCGGCGTCCTCCACGCGCTTAAAGTACACGAACGCAAAGCTACGGGCAGAGTACGTGGTGACTCTGTCCAGAGGTCCGAATTTAGCGAAAAGATCCGTTAGATCGGAGTCCGTCGCGTCCGCCGACAGGTTCCCCACCCATAGGTTGCTTGACGGAGTGTCCGAATCGTCGGAGTCCCGATAGCCTGGCTTCATCGATTTCATCGGCGGTACCCTTCGCTATAAAGTTAGGGTTACGAAACAAAGAAAAATAAACCCAACTGGAAACCCTAAAATTTGAGAGGATAAGACAGGAACTAAAAGCCCTACAATAAAAGGGCGAGGGATGTGATGATATATATATATATGGATAAGGCTGGTGGGCCCGCGTGGGACAGGGGTAAATGTGTAATTTCAGCGTAAACACTTGACCGGAGGCTTCCTACTGGGATCTAGAGTTTAGGAAAACAGTTTTTTGTTTTAAGAAAAAAGGGCGTTTAGAAAAAGTTGATTACACAAAATTTTAAAAAAAAAAGCATCGACTTCGCGAAAACTTTTATTTTTGACAAATAATCAAAAAATTGTCAACTGTTAAAAATTACGAATAATTAAAAAATATTACATTTGTTAATGTTTTTGGCATCACATATTTATTTCTGCTGAATGTTTAATACATATAGGCCACATTAAATGTATTTATAGATGTTATTGTGCAATACTTAGTATATGTTTTAATCAAAAAGCAAAATTCAAGTTAAAATAAGTTTTTCTCTGAAATTTGTGATTTTCCTAATATTTAACCTTACAAAAACCAAGTT
>JANIHZ010000005.1:10981487-10993983 GCA_027478365.1 Erythroxylum rufum
GCCTAATAGTTAAACTAATAAAATAAAAAATTTAAAATTTAAAAGATTCAACCGGTATTAAACCGTTATAAAATTAGTTACAGATTAAATAAAATTAAAGAATTTTAAAATCGATTGAAGAAAAATATATATAAAGTTGAATTGAAAAAAAAACGTTAAATAAAAATTAATTAATTAATTTTTATTTATAAAAATTGGTTATTTTTATAGAGAGAGAGAGACGGAGACAACCAGCAAATAGGTTCTGCCTCGACATCAATGACAAGTTCTCATCTTTCCGTGGATTTGCTGGTATGAAATGGCTTTGCTATTTCCGATGTAAAATGCTTAAATAATATTTCAAATTGTAGCAATCTATTGACAGAGGAAAAACAAAGGTCCGGTTTGCTACATGGTTGTACGTGACTATCCTACAGACAAAGCCAGCATTATGTTCTTCAATCTTAAAAGTTATCCTTTGCTTGGCGGATGATGCCCAAGGCTTCAGCATCATCTGCCGTTGCTGAAATCCCCAATGACTTCCGGATTTCTTCACTTGAAGTTCGAAGGAAAGGATTGCAAGCCTTCTCAAGCTTTAGTGTGGTTGGAATCTGTGGCACCACCAAAAACAGTATAATGATAAATAAAACCAACAATGGTGGAACTATACTAATAAGTTAATCAATACATGGCAACACCAAACGAAGCATAATGGATTGTCATTCTCTAAGATGGTCTCAGGCCAGGTTTAGTGCACCACAATGATCAACATACTACACACGGTAAGATACTTCTGACGAGTCAACAATCCATTCTTTAAAATCACATATCCAAACTGTTCCAATTCTCTAAGCTATTTCGAGAAATTTTGGAGATCGTTTCTTGATGCTTTCAAAACGCCACGTTGAATTCTAAAGGTTGATAAACAGCAAATGCAAAAATTACAAGATCTTTCTTTTAAAGAGTAATCTGTTGACAGTTCTAGAAATTATCAGCAAGCGGTGAAAGTGCTGTGGCAACCGAAAATTCAGTTGGCAAGTCTGTTGACCTTGCACCTAACACCTAGAGTTAAATCCTGCGACTCTATAACTTAGTTAGTTACTAGGGGGCAAGAGAAGGAGCTACTCATGCAGTTCTATAGAAGTATGAGTTGCATGGAGCATGTTCTATCCGCTTAATTCCAAAAAGGAGAAAATGGTTAGGACTTACAGTTGGGAAATTCTTGCTCCGAAGATGAGCCACCTGAGCTGCATAGGACCGAAGTGCTTCATTGTTGGGTTCTATAGACAGTGCAAATTTTGAATTACTCTGTGCACAAGAACAGCAGCTCATATTCAGACCCCTACAGTTACATAGATTAAAGAACCAAAAAAAAAAAAAAACTGAAAGGAGATAGAGACAAACCAACGTATATTCATGACCACAGTATATATTTGTATCATCTGGCAAGGACATGATTTTCTTAAGTGAGGCAAACATCTGTAACAAGGAAAGTCAGTTACTCTCTTCGTCCAAAATGTCCAAAAGGTTGACTTGTTCTAAAAAATTAAGATCAGGTATAGGAGAATATTGGGAAGTCAGAGACATGTTTACAATCAACCTGGGGGAACAGAAAGAGACAAAGTTAAAATATCTAATTTAGAGTATGAAAAAGAAAAAAAAAAAAACCCTTTTGTTATCCTTCCCCACTAGTCTCTTTTCTAAACAGAAAGGGCAAGAAGTTTTAAGGTTCACTAAATTTAGAGTTTCATGTAGCTGGATAAATGGCCTAAAGGCTCATCTTTGCATACAAATTTTGAATCTCAATAATCCAAAACATGAATACGACAAAAAACACTGGACACTCCATTCCATTCAAGGTTAGAGGGTATTAAACCCAATGCAAGTGAAGTTGACAACCTTGGTTCCTACTGGCATTTCCTAAAAACACCACTAATACATTAAAATTATGCATTTACGTACATACAGATCCTATACCTATGAACAAGAAAACATGGGTTCCTTGTTAAGCACTACATGCTACATTATCAGAACCAAGAATTGCCCATAAGAATGAATGAAAAAGAGGATATTGGTGGAGGCTCCCAAATCAGGGGGCTTGGCATGGACAAGCCTGTATGACATAATTACCTGCTCTGGCGTTCCTTCGAATAGCTTGCCACATGATAAGCTAAATAACGTGTCTCCAGTAAAAATTACCCCAGATCCAGGGAAGTAAAAACTTATGTGGCCTACAAGTAAGTCACTGGTATCACATAAAATGATTAAGAAAATATGCATGGAATGAAAAATAAACAAATAATAAATACAAACTGTTTAAAGGTCCAGATATGATGGTCAGGGAAAAAGACATAATAAAGTATAAGTTGGCTAATGCAGCAAGTTCTAATTGACAATGAAAATAAACATGATCAAATACATGGACTTTCTTCAAAATCTAACAAAAATCAACCTTGAGTATGACCAGGACTTTCCATTACATGCACTTCATGGCCTGCAAACATCCACTTCTCACCATCATTCAAAGCAATATCTATGCCAGGAATCCGCTCCCTGTCAATTCCAGAACCAATCACCTGCACAAAAGAAGTAGGGTTGATAAACCTAATAACTTTATAAGCATTTAGATAATTTACATTAAGAGTAAACAAAGGTGGAATTGCATTGTGTTCACTATGTATAATAAACCTAGTACTTTATGAACATTTACATAATTTACATTAAGAGTAAACAAAGGTGGAATTGCATTGTGTTCAGTATGTATACTTCATAGTACATTTAAAACCTAAGATTTGAAAACAGCGTAATGTTGATTATAATAATGTTCCAGTGAGTTGCCCAAGGACAGCATCAAATGCATGTCATTCTAAGGCAAAGGTGGGAGAGAACTTAGGAAGCACATGCACATGTAAAAATCGGCAGGGTTCTGTTCAACTCAAATAGCTTGGCCCCATCTATTCTGTTTGCACCAAATTAGGTGCTAACTAACTAAGATTTCAAAAGTGCTCACTTGTTGTATTAAGTAAATGTGCAATGATCTTATGAAGACCTCTTGTTTAATTTCTTTTACTTCTCTTTATCCACGTCATAAAGAAACCCAAATTAAAAGGTATATAAATGACATTATGATACTAGTGAAGCAACGCAGCTTCTTAGCAAAAAAATAAAAACAAAAGAGAACTGACAATCCTTCTCTCCAGTTTAAAAAATGGTCTGCACTTTGGCGAACAAAAAAATGAGTCCAAACCTTAGGTTCTTGATTAGTATAACCATGCTCTGCCAAGGTTGAATTGCAGCACCCTAACTCATTAAACATGAGAGAAGAAAAAGAATTTTCACTCGGAAATATTAACATACCTTTGCGCCATACCTGGCTTTCAACTCTTCATTGCCACCGGTGTGATCGTAATGGTGATGAGTGTTCAATATGTAAGTCAAATTGCGATTTTTTCTACTTAAAGCATTAATAATTGGTATAGATTCAGAAGGATCAACAACACCAACTGTGCCCGTATCCACATCATGCAAAAGATATGCGTAGTTGTCTCTAAGACATGGCACCTGAAAAAGGTGTGTTGGGTATGGTTATTGCAAGAAGCAAAGCAAAAGCTTGAATTATTATGAAATGCTAACAAATATTCTTACTAATTCAATTTGCAATGAGGAAGACACACTAGAAACACTGCAGAACTGAGTAATTCTAAGTGTTCGACCAGCTCCACGCAAAGTTTTCAATGGCAAACACAACAACTGCATGAATCCATACACTAGGCCTTTTCTTAGGCAAAGTTGTCTCGTGCCTGGCCATACACAGATCCCCGTCCTTGCCTGAAATATGAGATCCCAAACTCAGGTTTTGCAATATTTAACTTCTCTTCGACTAGAAAAGTGAACCAAGGAAAGTTTTGACATGATATGAAGTGGAATTAGAATAATGAGATTCTGTAATATAAGGATAAAGTAGAAAATATGAAACTTATATAGGCAGTTCTTCAGCTAACAAGAAAATCAGCGTCCGGATTTGCATTATGTGCATACTGGAATTACGCAAAAAGTGAAGTCCAAAATGAAAAGGGCATCAGAATTCCATTAATTACAATCCTCCTGTTACGCCACTACTTTCAAGATTTCAAAAGGACTCTTAAAATGTCATCCTCTCACAAGAAAAACACCAAAATATTCCAACACCAGTTTGAATTACTCCATCCCCACATCACAAAGTTTCACAATTTTCATCAGTAAATTAATTCGCTATCATCCATCATCTAGTTTTACAGAACAAAGCACGACACGACATAAGCGAGTACAAAAAGAGTCAATTCCCACAATCCCACTTCGCGCATCAGGCAAAACTGGTGAGTGGTAAAAGACACTTGCCTAAAGAAGAAAGGTATAAAAAAAGCCAATGCCATGCCCAATTCCACAAACAGAAAAATGCCACAACTTTAACCCGGAAAAAGTACAGCAAATACAACACAGTCCAATAACAAAAATTAGAGGAAACCCAGTTCCTAAATGGACTCAAACACACAGATCAGGCATTTGACTCAAACGGTCACGACGTAAACAAACATGAAGCCCTTCATTGAATTCACCAAAAATGAAAAGGAAAAAAGGTTAAGTATCAGACATGTAAGCGGAAAAATGAAAAAAATAAAAAGAGAGAGAGAGAAGAAGAAGAAGAAAAGGGAACAAACCCTGGAACAAGTAAAGGAAGCCATAGCACAGGAGGCTTTGGAGATCATTTGCATCCCCAACTTCTTGAATCTAAATTACTTTCCTTTATTATTTTGCGTTTTCTTAGAGAGAGAGAGAGAGAGAGGGTGTCCGTGGGGTGTGGGGTTGTTGTTCAGTATAGGTGTGTGGGCTGGCACTTCGGGTGAACCTTTTTCAAGGAGCAGTTGGCACCACTTGGTGCTTAATCATGTCTTTATTACCAAAATTTCAGATGATTTATAAAAATGAAAAAGAAAAAAGAGACGGTTGGGTGACAACCATAACGATAGGACATAGTTAGACAGGACGGCTGAAGAGATGCGGTGATCTCACCCACCGCTTTATACAAATATCATGCTTGTTTTGTATACCGTGTTCAGTACGTGTGAAGTGGACGACTCAGGGACTTTCAACCACTTCACACCAGTGTTATTCGCACTTCCTAAAACGTAATTCACACATATTACACAAGTTATTATCTTATTATCGCAAAATAGGGTCTTGTTCTCCTCCATCAATTTGAAGTCCACCACCAACGTTAGGACGTGAATGACTTAAAAGCTGTGTGACGTTACGTGTAGTCGCTATCATTCATCATTCTTTGTGTTAAAGAGAGTCCAACAAGAGTGCCCATTTTTGGTACACCCAAAGACCTTTCATTTGGACGGCAGGCAAGGTCCCATGTTGCAAAGAGAACATCATAAAATGAAATTTCAAATAAAGTTTCTTTTACATTGATCCTCAGTCAGTAAGGATTCATTTTCCAGGCAGCCAACCTGTGTTTTTCAGTCTGTATAATATAAAAATGCCTTCTTCTTGTCCATCTATACATGTGTGCCACCGTGAAGGAATTTCATTTATGTACACCAACTACCTCTCCACTCCACCACACTTTTGTTGGGTAAAAGGAGAGCAGCACTGCTTATAAATCTTTAAACCCTATTATCATATCATATCATATATATGCATCATCACCCACAACACGCACTTCATGCATCCAAACCTAAGCTAACCTAACAAGACAACAAATAACGTCACTTTCTTGTTTTAGTTGTCACCGGAGACGCTTGTGATCCACCACCTAGTGCTGCAGCTGCAGATTCAACGTGAGTAAGCAGATACTCGTAAATCTTCTTCCTAAGACGGTCCACTGTTTCCGCTGAAACATAGGTTGTTTCACCAATATTGTCTAACCAGTCATTCACACTCTTGAGTTGTGTTAGCATCCCTGCTATTTGACCATTATCTGTCAGAACAGAGGTATCCACATCTGTGTCCAAGAACCTCTCCACATACCCTAAGAACCAAGCCTGGGATTCCATCTGCAGCTTTTCGGCCAAATCTGCAGCCTCACTAAGGCCGTTTCCTCTTATCCACTCTGGTGTTGATTGGGGCTGCAGCTTTTGACTACTGATGGCAGAACCATCCCCAGGCTTGCGAAGTGCTCCAGTTGCCACAAGCTTGGATCCAACTGCCGGACGCATTTTTGGTTGGCTCTTTGTTGTGCCATTCTTATTAGAGTTTTCAAGTACTAAAATAGATTGACCACTAACACTAGTCTTTTGAACTTGAGTGGAGGGACTAAGTTCCTTGGTGAACACAGAAAAGGGAGACAGATTGGTGGTCAATGCAGCCTGCACCCAAAAGGCTGCATGCTTACGTCTATCTGATGTTATATTTTGTGCTTCTTCTGTAGGACTGTTTTCAGAATCTGCCAATGAACCACTTGGATTAACTTTAGGCAGAGAATTGGCGATCATGCGAGTATTGTTCAAGCTTGAGTGGAGGGTCAAGAACTGCTCCACAGCAGGTTGCGGATTTTCTTCCTTGGCAGATGAAGTCAGCTCAGAGTATATACTGCAAAAGTAAAACAGCACAAAACAAAATTCTAAAGATTCAAAATGATTGACTGTATTGCGTACACATTTTAACTCGTATGAAACTAAGAAATTTTCCAAAAGTAGATCTTGAACTTTCGTACAAGACTTGTCATGCTTTGTCCACTATCTCCCTAGTACAGAGTACGTATTACTACAGGGTAAGAGGAAACACAATATCAAATCTTGATGGGATTGTTTATGTTCATGAATGGGTTTTTGAATTATTTTTAGGATTCTGTTCTACTCCAAGTTCCTCATTAGTAAGTTTAGTCAATGCTTAAGGATCATTACCCAAAATATACATATTCTGTTACAATCGTACCCAGGTTTTGACTAGATACTATAAGGTGTTCTAATCTCAAATCAACATCATGTAAACTGCATCTAGATTTCAGAATTCTTGGATTATTAAGTTTGACATTCTGCCCTCACACATGTCTGGTGGTGTAGAAAATAGAAATGCCATTTTGTGATAACACTTCTACCACTTATAAACCACAATCATCCCCTTATTCAAAACCCTGAATATTTTTCAGGCTGTCAAGATATTGAAGAATATTCAGACCTTTATCTTCCTATTACACAATTAAAACAAAGATTTCATTATCACCACATTTGCTTAATAAACCTTTTGCAGTTTTAGTGGTGATGTAGCAGTTTAAAGGAGTCATAGTTCTACATATCTATTTAGACTGATTCTTAGTTTCTCATATTAAGGCATACGTGCCATTATTTTCCTCTAAAATATGTGCTAGATATAATTTTGAGCTTCAACCTATCAACTAAGAATGTCAGACAAGCTCTAGAAGAAAACTGATATTCCCAACACAGAATCTTAGACTATCCATCAAACAACGCTAACAAACATATGAAATCACCAAAGATGAACAGTAACAGACAAACTTCCAACCTTAGACATCGAAGCAAGCTTTCTGCGACGGAAGCTTCTTGGAGAGCATTTACTGCAGCTGTCTGTGCAGCATCTCTATGCCTCATAACTTCCTGCACAAGATTTGCACTAAGATGAGATGAGAAATGGCCAGGAACAGAAGGGTTAAACTTAGCAGGCTCCAGGTTAGAATGCATTGAACTAAAGACTCCTGGACTTGACTATTTGTTTAACCTTCATAATTCAAGAAGAGTTCTTAATTCTTTCACCCTTTTTCACAATGAATCATAATCTCTTTTAAAGGGAATGCTTCATTCGGAAACTACCATTCCGGTTCCCTTTTACATGTGCATAGGGCAACAAAAAGGTCAATGAAAGAAACCTCACCAAAGCATGTAAAAGTGAAAGGGAAACAAAACAAAATACTCGTAGAGAAGTAAAAATGTCCATGAACTTACTAACATGGTTGCATTACCTTTCCCAGCTTTGACAGAGAGGAGGGAAGTGAATTCCATGAAACACTACCCTCAGTCAGTCTTTTATTAGTTGTTGATACCTTAACCAAGTTTCCAAGTCCATTATTCGCAAGCTCTCCCAATGATTTCTTCCCGATAGACATTCTTGGCTTATTTGATTTTTCTTGATCATCTAAATGTCCATTTGAAGTAATCTTTTTGTTAGATATATGAATTTTCATATCCTCCTTAAAAGCCTTTGCAGATATTTGGGCCTTATTATCTTCTCTAGATGGCAACTTTTCACTTGATGTGCTCTTTCTTGGAGCCTGTAGAAAAGATTTGTATAAGTAGAAGTTTGACTTCAAGAAGACACCCAGAGCGAAATTCAACTCAAGAAAATTAGCAGGCAGCATGACATCCAAAACATTTCAAGAAATTGGCAAAAATGAAGAAGTATCATTAATGGGGCATAAATGAACAGTTTCATCCTGCAAATAAATGACCCGAGTGAAGAAACCCTCGTTTGAGCTTCATGATGAAGCAAGAATTCATAAAATCGAAAACATAAACAACTAAGAAACAACAAAAACAGTTTCAACTTGGTCAAACAGCATATCCAATATGAACAGTATCAGCCAAATCACACATTTCACAATTTCATGACCAACAAATGATGCTTACCGAAATACTTCGAGTTTCAAGCTTTGGAGCAAGTTTGGCAGTTGTCCTTTTCGAAATTTCCTTATTCTTTACCTCCATGTTCCCTTCCCAACTCTTCCTCAAAGCCTTGGCCCCAAGCTCAAATCCATGAACTATGTTCTTAATCACTGGCACCCTCTTCACTGTTGGACTTGCTGAGTGAACAGAACTTGTTTTTTCTGCTGCTATCAACCTGGGTGAGCCTTTCTCCAATCCTTTAATTTTTGCTTGCTGGCTAACTCCACTAGCGAACTTCTCAAACGAAGTGGGCAATGAGTAACAACTCGTTGGAGACGAAGGAATTGATCTTGAACTAGATGTCTTCAATTTTGCCGAAGAGTCCCTCTTGATATCAAGCGTCAGAGCAGGTTTTGACAATTGGGACTTTGATCTACTCAGAGAAGATGACTTCTTGTCTGAGAAATCCTCCTTAGGACTTCCATTCAATTTACCTTTTTCCTTCTCTCCTATACTTAGATTCCTTGAAACACCTTTTTTAGGTGATTTGACTTTCTCTGAATGTTTTGGAACTGAACTTGTATCATGACCATTGTTGAGGAACCCAAGAGAGTGAGTTGCCACAATATCTTCAGGGCTACCGACGCATGGGTGTCTCCCAGGAACTGGCCTTACCCCTCTAAGAATGGGAACTGGTGAGGCTGATTCAAGCCTTTCAACATGAATAAATTGTCCCAATTGGATCTTATCACTAAGAATTAGATCATCATGGTCATCAGGCAAAGACACATAGGTGGCATGAGATGAATCTGACACCTTGAGATAAAACCCCTGGTTAGGGAACAACTCACTACCTGCTAATGCCGGTACAATGCTCACAACTTGCAACAGAGAAGACCTATGCTCACCAGCTACTTTCACGTCTGTGTTCATATGCTGCAATAACTTGAGAAGAACTCCAGGGACAAGAGTTGCCATTTCTTGTGATACCTTCAATTTGCATCACTCTACCAATGCCCAGATGTAGATTTTTGTTTTTGGTGTATAAACCCTAAGGCACCAAAAGGAAAGGAGTAGTTGGTAAAGGACCGGTCTTTGTCAATACCCAGATGGAAACATGGAACCAAAGACTGTGGACTTTGACAAGTTACTGAGAAGGAAATAGAAGATCATACTTTAAAGCTAGATAATATTTATTGCTAGACCAGGTATCTGACGATAGCAGATTCAGACCAGGAAGAGATAAACATCTCTAGATTCGGATTACAGGGTGCTTAAGCTTGTGGAAACATGAAACCCCAACTCTAATTTATTCAAAAGCAACAATAAATGGGCAACTAAATTGAGACCTGTAGTCAGGATGATGCATTAATTACAGAAACCAACAGGAAAATTCGCAAAATCAGTAGAAACATTAATCAAAGATGAAACCTTTTTTGTCAAGAAAAGAGTGATCATATAACCCAACTCCTAAACTAAAATAAGGTGTTTAATAATGATGGAGTAATAATGGCGTACAGCTTGTTCAGGGACAAGTGACCGGTACTAAAAAGCTCAACAACCCAGAAGAAAAAGGGACTGCATCTCAGAAAGAGCAGTTAACATTTTATGGGAAAAAAATCAAGAACAACAGAAAAACCATTAATGCACAAAACCCAAAATGGAAAAGAAACAAAAGTTTTGGAAACTCTAGCTGGGTTTTTTTGTAGTTTTATCAGAGAGTCATCAGTCATGAGAAAACAAATCCAGATAAGCAAAAAGGGCAAACCTTTTACCTAGTAGACGAAGGAAAAAGAGAAAAGGAAAGCACAAAACTTGTTTGTAGAAGTGTTCCGAACATGATATGATGTGGAGCTGAAAACTAGCCAGAAAAATCAGAAAAGGGTAAAAAGGAATAATAGATGACAGGCCTATTGTATGATTGCCATTACTCAATACACAAGCATCTCATATTGAGAGAGAAAGAGAGGCGTCAGCTCAGCGCCTGACACAAACACATATAAACACATGCAACATTTACAATGAGTACAAAACAAAAGAACTGAAACTGACCCCCCGGTAGCTAAGCTGTAACTGTATAGGTCTGAAGTAAAAGCAGAAAATATTGCAAAAGAATTCCTAATCAAACAAAGGCCTCTCTTGAATTCTTTTAAACAGCAACCAGAGCAGAGAGAGGAATCTTAACAAGGGAGCTAAAATTTTAACTGATATGTTTACTCCAACAGACTGGTGGACCCTTTTCAAGAACACATCTATCTAAACAAATATTTTATGTATTTTTTAAAATATATATTGTATTTTATGAGTATGGTAATGCAAATGGGTGCATGTGCAAGGTAATGTGGGGTGTTAGGAACAAGGTAATGGCGTGTCGGCTACCTGAAAAGGCGTCACAGCTCCAAAGATAGAAGAGCAGTGCAGTTGTGCTGTTGCATTCTTCCCAATTTTTAATATTAATTTGCTGATTTGCTTTATTTTAATAGTTACTTGGCAAATGAGCTCAATTGCTTCACAATCACCATGAAACTGAATGCATGTGAGACTACTTTGGACCAATCAACATTCTTATTCTTGCAAATAAATAACGTCCTCCATGCTGAAAATGATAGAGGAACATTTTTTTCTATTTCCCCATTATTCATTTTCAGTCAACGGTGATGGGTGCAACATTTTTTTTGTTTTGAAAAGGAGACCAAACTTAGGCCTTACAAGTCAAAGTATCCTGTGTGTACAAGCCTTTTTGCTTTGCGGGGTACGGGAGAGCCACAAAATATTGAGTGATATAATTAATTTCAATTTTAACATACTTAATGAACAAAATTTTCTACTTTGTGAGTGTGTGGAGAGAGTCATAATATACACAGACTTTCTTTTGTATTTTCATAAAAAAGGTTGTTCCGTGAATTAGATCTTGTAAACAAGTTAAATAGATAAAATAATTTAATTTTTAAATAAATAATATGCTTATTTTTATATTTTTATTATCTATAATTCCCTTCCTTATATTAGTATTAGGTTTTATGTGGACGCTTCATTTTTTCCAACTCTACTCTCTCCTGATCTTAAGAAGAAGAAGAAGAAGAAGGCAACCAAAAGCAATGATGAGGCATTTCTATGGTTTTAGTGGTTGACATGGCTCAAGTCAGATCACATAATTTTAAAGCAGCATGACATTGTCCATCAAGTAGAATCATAACCGGAATCCTGTTTGCAACACTACTAGCTGCGGAGTTTCCATGTGAAGTCACCAACACTATTCTTTTTCCGTTTTCTCTTTTTTCCAAACTAAGCTGAAAATGGTTACCATGTTAAATATCTTAAAGATATGATGGATGTAGACGTGTTCCATGCCGTGTATTTCGTTGTAAATTAGACTCATGTGTGAAGAATAAACACAGAATGGGACATGTCCCACACTGAACTGAAACCTCAAGTGAAGCACATTCATGTTTTGGCCTCACCTCTTTGAAGTTGTATTCCAATTAATTCATATTTGATTAGAGGTGTTTTAATAGAGTGTATTGAATTGCCAATTATGTGATGGAAAAGAAAGGGAATCAATTATGTTTATTAATGTGCATTGTTGGATCACACAAATTAAAGGAGAACTTCAATGTACATAATATGTATTATATATTTCATTTATAACTTAAAATGTTAATGTATGAGCATTGATCAGTGTTTTTGTAACCTTTTCGTCTATTTCTCTTTATTTACAAGTTTCGTTTATTTTAAAGAAGGAATAAGTGTCATTTGCATGCAAAGAATGTGCACATCAAAAAGCTTCCCCAAACCATAAGGTATGGTTTGAAAAAGATTGTAAGCCTGATGCGTTTGTATGTTTCAAATCAAATTTAATAGAAGTTCTTTTAAATGCTTAGTGAATTGATTTTATTTGAACCACTCATTTTTCAAAT
>JANIHZ010000005.1:11029778-11048586 GCA_027478365.1 Erythroxylum rufum
TCGGGAAGGTCCCGGTAACAAAATTTTTGTTTTTCCGCTGCTGGAACATGTGATGTTCCTCCCGGGATTTTCCTACACTATCTGTATAAGAGACGTTCCAGATATATACCGATTATAAGAGCTTGAGGTATCTGTTGAGTCAGAAGGAATTAAATATATGACAAAGGAGATGGATAGAGTTGTTGAAAGACTATGACTATACAACTGAGTATCATCCGGAAAAAGCTAATGTGGTGGCAGATGCATTGAGTAGAAAGTTGAATAGCAGTGTAGCTCAGATTTAGTCATCGAAGTTACCGAGCTTAATTCAATTGAGAGCTCTAAATGTGGAGTTGAATCTAAAGCAGAATGAGGTATTGATAGCCATATTAAGACTGAGGCTGATGTTGCATGACAAAATCAGAAAGGTACGGAATAAAGATCCTAATATGGTAAAGCTTATTGAGAAATTGAAAATGAAACCAGATTCTGAGTTTGAACTGAGAGATGAGACACTATGGCTGAATAAAAGGTTGTGC
Organism: Erythroxylum rufum; assembly: GCA_027478365.1. Taxonomy (NCBI): domain Eukaryota; kingdom Viridiplantae; phylum Streptophyta; class Magnoliopsida; order Malpighiales; family Erythroxylaceae; genus Erythroxylum; species Erythroxylum rufum. The sequence continues at coordinate 11,030,297 of JANIHZ010000005.1, forward strand.
GTGCTTAATGTAGATGAATTGAGAAAGGAAATTCTAGAGGAAGCTCATGTAGTCGTTTATGCTATGCATCCTGGTACCACCAAGATGTATAATATGCTAAAGCAGCATTTTTGGTAGCCAGGAATGAAGAAGCAAATGGAGGAGTATGTTGCTAAATGTTTAACTTGCCAGCAGATTAAGGCTGAGCATCAAGATTTGGTTGGGAAGCTTCATTCATTACCTATTATGGAATGGAAATGGGAACGAATTACTATGGATTTTGTTATGAGATTGCCAAAGACTCCGAGGCAAAACGACGCCATATAGGTTGTGGTTGACCGATTGTCTAAGTCAACCCATTTCTTACAAGTGAGAGAAAATAACTCACTAGATCAGTTGGCTCGGAAATATGTAAAAGAGGTAGTTAGATGGCATGGGATTCCAGTTTCCATTGTATAAGATAAGAATCCCATATTTACTTTGAGATTTTGTAAGAGCTTATAATCAGCTATGGGTATAAAGTTAAACTTCAATAATGCATTTCATCCTCAAACAGAGAGTAAGAGGATAATCAAGACTGTTGAGGATATGCTCAGGGCATGTATATTAGAGTTTCAAGGAGCTTAGGATCAATACATAGCTTTAATTGGGTTTGCATATAATAGCCACTATCACAGTAGTATCGGAATGGCACCGTATAAGGCATTGTATGGTAGAAAATGTCGATCGCTTCTATATTGGGATGAAGAGGGCTTGAGAATGATAGAAGGCTCAGAACTAATTCAGTATGCTCAGAAGATACCAATCTGATCCAATGCATGTGTTACCGTCTCAAAAGATTGAAATAGCTAGTAACCTAAGTTATGTTGAGGATCCGATCAAGATAGTGGGATATCAAACAAAATAGCTGAGAAATCGAGTAATTCCACTGGTAAAAGTCCCTTGGAAGAATCACTCGAGTGAGGAAGCAACTTGGGAAACGGAGGAGCACATGAGGAGACAATACCCCCACCTGTTTAAACAATCAGGTAAAAATTTCGCGGACGAAATTTCTTAATTAAGGGAGAATTGTAACATCCCGTTATCCCATATTAAGGGTTAGAACCTTAGAATATTGTACATGAGAGATTATTGAGAAGTTAGAAAGTGCATTTCATGCTCATGTATAATATAACATACACACACATGTGAATATTAATTATTGCACACATTAAAATGATTGTATACGCATTCATTGACATTTACTGGGTATAATAGATTTATAAGTGTGATTATATTGAGAATTGTGAATTTTATGTATTAAAAATTGATTTGGAGAGTATAATTATTGATTTAGAATTTTTGGTTGAATTTGGAATATCTTCTGAAATTATGAGTTTTTTTAGACTAAAAAAATGTCAAGTGACAAGACAATTGATTTATGGTAGTAGAAATAAGTATCAAATGGCAGATGAAATTTGGTGTTAGGATTTGTTGAGAATATGATATTAAAAATTGGGTGACAATTGGAGTAGAAATTAGAGACAAATAGGCTAGTTATTAAATGGAACCATAAGGTGGTGACATATGCCAAGTGACAAGTGTCACTTGCCATGCCACACCCTCACCCACGATCCTTTTAACATTGAAAGACCATTTTAATTTTTTTGTTCTTTCTTGCTTCCTCTCTTTATGATCTTCTTCACTTCGACGACACTTACCCACCTTTATCAACGTTAAACCTTGTCCTCATTTTTTTCAGTTGCTACTCTAATTTTTTATTGTCTTCTTTATTTGTCAAAAAAAACTAATCTACCCACCTCTATGTTGATGATCATGTGAGCCATTGAAAGCTAGGATTCATGTGATTTTGAAGAGTTTGGAATTTTACCAAGTAAGTATCATATTATTCTTCATGATTTGTTGAATGAAACATGTATAATGATAGTTAGTGGTTAAATGATCATAAAATGGTGTTTTATATGTGTTGGAACGTGGGTAAAGAAATGAACACATTGGTGTCTTGTTTTTTGTGTTTATAATGATTAATATTTCATAAGTTGTTGTAGAGATGAGTTTGAAATAGAAAGATCATTCAAAAAGGTGTACGAAAAAGGTGCAGAAAATTTTGAAAGGTAGATGGATGTTTCATGTTTTATTTTTGGTGTTATGATTAACCATAGAACATGATTTGTTTGTGATTGAAATTGAGCTGAAATTGAAGTAGAAATGAAGAAGAAATAATGAGGACATAAGCTAGAAATGATAGACTAAGCAAAAGAGATAAATTAGGATGAAAATGATGATGAAGTGTGCTGGAATATGCTAGATGAAGTGTTTCCATAAAACATGCATCTATATTTTAGCCATATTTTGATCTTTACATATCCAAATAGGATGATTTTAAGTTTAGATTAAACTAGAGGCAAATGAATATATTTTTCATGAAGGAATCAAATTTGAATTATGTCTTTAAGGGTTTCAAAATTTTGCTTAAAGTTGAGTACAACATGTTGTCGCGGTTTGGGATCAGTCTGTAGTATTTTAGGTATGTATTGCAGAATACTGAACCAAACTGCATGAAATTGGTGTCATTAGAAACTTAAGACATATTTCAACATTGTTTTAGAAGAATCTATTGCCTAAATACTATTTTTCCTTATAAAAATGGCCATGGAAAATTGACCTAAAAATCTGTTTTGAGAAAAGCCATCAGGTAGTGCACGATCGTGCATAAGCACGATCATGACAGACAGGAAATGTTGGGTCGTACAAGATCATGAGAGAGGAATCAACAGGAAGTGCATGATCGTTCACAAGCACGATCATGACAGTGAAGATGCAATGCTTTTTGATAGTTTTAAACACCCTTCACTCTTTTGACCATAACTTCTTCTCCGGACCTCTGATTGACTTAAAATTTGAATCACAAACTCCTCACACATTGTCCTTCCTCTACACCAAATTTTATTATCATCTGAATTCAATATGAAAGGATTGGTAAAGGGTTGATTGAGGAACTTAGGAAATCAAGTTTTGCAAAAAAATGATATATGAATGATCATAAGATGTGAATTAAGGAAATATAACCGGAATTGTCATTGAGCATGCATTATACGTGTCATATATACATATGTATATGATTGAGTATTCATGAAAATGTGCAAATTAGTAATGTGTAAATGTGTATGTATTGCATGATATAGAAGAACAATTTGAGCGACAACATTCAGACATTATCGGGATGTCGAGGTAATAGCTATATGGAACATACTGTGAGTCAACCTAGATGTGTAAACTCAATTATACGTGTGCTTTTATTTGAATTATATGTGTAATAAGTAACCTAGATGGTCTCACATTGGTTTATTGTTTGATATAAATTCTGAATTGAATTATTATGTAATGTGAATGTGTTAATTTCAGACATTGAATGTCCGAGACGTTTGATGCATGAAAAATATATTGGAAGTGCTCATTGTATATGAATCTGAAAGAATATGTTATACTCAACTTAATTGTTGAATGCCAGACCAATGTCCGATGATGAATGTGAATGTGAAAGAAAATTGAGTATAAGTGAATAATTGAATACATATGATACATTTCATTACATGAATTTATGACAACATAAAGGTAGTTGTGATCAGAGTCGCCAGTAAAAAAGAGCTTAAAGCTCAGAATGTGGTAAGAGCCTCTGGTTTACTATGTATAATGAGCCCTGTATCTCCAACGGATAAAGGACAATTATTAATGAGTCTGGTATCTATAATAGATACGGGACAGTGAAAAAGGCACTCGGTCATAACAAAGTAATGACTGAAAATGAGTCTCATGAACATTCCACATATAATTTAATATGCATATGTGATTGAATTGAATTTTATGAATCGTTACAACTTGTTTGTGAACTTGAAACATGAATTGTATATGTTATGTGAAACGAGTATGCCATCGATGATGGGTAGCTCACTGAGTTCTCAAAACTCATCAAAATTGTAACGTTGACTTTACAGGTGCGAGAGAGTCGGCTTAGCTTCTAAGACAACTTAGAAGAGATCTCGTACTGCTTTTGGAGAGAAGAAATGACTCAAAAGTCGGTCAGATGAGACTGAAGGATTTAGATAGGATTTTTGTATAGTTCCTTATTAATGTAGCATGTATCATATTTTGTAATAGAGCTGTAGACTCTGATAGCTTTTCGATATTGTATAGAAAGATGAAGTATGTAATGCTACAATGTATATTCAGTTTTGTGAAATGAGAATGAGGAATTGAGTTTTCAAATATTGTAATATTTATGTTTTAATGATGAAGCCATGAGAAGTAACGTGATTACTCTAACATGCCATCCTTGCGGGGTACGTACTCGGATATTCTTCAGAATGTTGGATATGTGTCATATGAGAGTGGTGTGTTACACAAAACCAAGCAATGACCAAATCACTCAGGTAAGGAGTCCAGACGCAATCCAGGAGTCCTAAATTGGAGTCACACATGTAAGGTGATCTTCAACAATCTCATGATGTCCTCCAATTACACACCGACATCATCCATACATGTTCTTTTCAAAATGGACTTCTTTCACACTTAAACAATTATCCAAAAATCCAATTCAAATAATAAGTATTACTTTGTTACGCCTCATTTTAATTTGAATTTTAAGACTTGCATTATCTTAAAGAACCGATAATCAAAAATGCTAAAATTAATAATAAGATATATAATAAATATCTTAACATATTGTATAAGAAAGAATATTATAATTTACCCTCATTTATATGGATTTTTTAAAATCATTTTGTACTCATTGATGTTATGAAAAAAAACTTTATTTATGAAATTATATTTGGACATTCATTATTCTAGATATTAAATTGACGGCATCCAGATTTACTTGAACTTGGGATAGAGAGATCCTAGTAATTGTGGAGTTTTGAATGACTTAAACGAGTACAGCAACCAATTATTGAAAGCTATCTAAGTACAAAAGGGTTGGTGGTTTAAAATGACGAAATCATATGTATGTATGCGCGCATGTGATGATGCAAAATGAAAACTTTGATGTGTATGTTATAGGCTTCAGAAGATAGATTCATGACACTGAAATATATGTGAAGAAAGCAGCACAAGTCTTATCTAATTCTAGAAAGTTGTTTTCCACTATATAATGTTGGCCAAAAGTCGGTACAATATTAATGGCTACTGTTGTAACTAAAAGCAAATGTGCCATTCAAATCACTAGACATAAAGGCAAACATGGGATCTAGTTCGTATTCCCATATGTTTGCCACCAATGTCTCTTCTCGGTCCCTCTCTAGCTAATTCCTATTCCTCTCCTCTTCGTGTCGATTTTAGTTGTATGTTTCTTCGCCATCTTGTCCTCTTCTTATGCACCAGCTACTCCTGTCCTAAGTTTGTATAATAATTTGATAAATCAGTTAACAAGATCGAATTATACTAAAAATACAACACTTGTGTATCCAAATTGATTTTAGGAGAGGGTCTAAGATGCATGCAATTGTATTTTAGCATACAATTAATCTTGTGTCTTGGAAAGACAAAAGGGTAATGTCACGCATGTAATTTGATACGAACATGTCCTTGGGAGTTTGATAAGCCTGAAACTTGAACTACAGGTGTTTCTGGATTGTTTTCTCATGGCTGAAAAGAACTATAGGGTTCCCTTATTTGTTGATTTTATTATATACCCAAAAATAGTGTGAAAGCTAATAAAAATTATAAATTATATGTTTGAAATTAAATTATGTAAAAGGTGATAAAAGAGTATAAAATTATATGGTTGAAAGACTACATAAAAGCATCTTTTAATAAGGGAACCATATATTCTATTTGGCATTATATGATATGTTAAATTTGGTAATATCCTTAATTGATTAAACCATAGATGGGTATAAATAGTATTGTAGGATAAGGCTGCGTACTATTAAACCTTTCCAGATTTATATAAAATATTGTTATTGTTATATTGATTTTCAAATTGGTTGAAATCTTATATAACCTTACAACATGTAATTACTTTATACAAGAACAAATAAACTGATGGTTCTGCAGGCCGCTCACTAAACAATCTTAAATTCTAAAATTCATTGGTTAAACTAAACAAGTTGTTTATTTATTTTTCTCTCTTTGTTTTATCTATTTATTTTCTTGTTCCTCTGAGCAGTTATGCCGTCATTAGCCAGGTTGGTGGATGGTACTTTTCCAAAGTTGAGGGATATGACTTGTTTCTATTCCATTGAACCAGAAATCAATCAGAAGATTTAAAGGCAAAAGAGGAAGGAAAAGAGTGGGTATAGTTAACTTTCCCTGTTAATTAATCTTTTTCCACAAATTACTTGGAAGCTCCAACTTTGCATTAGGGATTGAAGAAATTAAATTAAGGGATCTATACTTGGATGGCATCTTTCTAGGTATTTATATCTTAATATAAAAATGCATGGAAAGTACAGGTAAGTGGCATACAAAAGTTAAGGTTTTTAGGTCATTCATCTATAACTCTAATTCTTCTTATTACAGAAAGCCCACTATTCCACTAGGGGTTGAGGGGAAAGATACTCAAGAAGCAAAACCAAAAAGGAAATGGGACGGAGAGGTACTGAAAAAGAGGCACCAGTGCAAACACCTTCAAACAAATACAATTATCTAAAAGCAAGCAAAAAAGGAACACAAACTCCCAAGCATAAACAAAAGTTGGAGATGAGATAAGCTCCATATTTGCATGAATGATGAGATAAGATTTTGAAGTATACTCCACAAGCTTGTGAATAAATTTGTAAACGCTAAGCCTTCTGCTCGATGTGTAGATTAATCCACAGATGCTGTGTTTTTAGGGTTTCCATGCTGATGTCCATACCACAGGTTCCTCCTTCCATGTTAAGTAAAGTCCTGATTCATCTCCTTGAGGGAGCACAAGTGACCATCCGGCCTGGTACCTTTTAAGCAATGCCTTGACATCATCAACAACATCGTCGCTAAATCCAACCGGATAAAAGGCCGTCCGGAGTCTCTCCAACCATTGTCTTCCCCTCTCCCTTCTCTCACACTCTCCACCTCCATTTTCCTCATCACAAGCCAAAACCCTAACCATGCTTCTTGAGCACTCCCTCTCCAACATCAACCTTTCATTACTTGTTGGCACAAAGCTTTCCTCTAGCATCTCAAAATACAGTGTGTAGTATCGAAGACACTCTTCAAAGCACTGGATAAAGTCGTATCTAGAGCTGGTGAAATCAGCTTCTTCCTCAACAACTGTCACAACCCGAGGATTGAGTGATTGAAACATTCGGATCACTTGACTTCTTTCTTCTACTTCAACTCTTCTCAACGCCCCTATACAATTAATTGCAATAGCTTCATCTTCTTGAACATCTAGTCCTTCCTTTGTAAGTTCTCCTAGATTGTTTAGTCCGCTTATAACATTGAATTCAAAGGGAACTCCCATTAGTCTAGCAAACTTTTCCATTCTTTGGCCTATTTCCTTCATGACTGATCTTACGAGGCTAGCTGTTACTACAACAGTGAGCTTCAAGTGCGGCGTCTCATCGTTTCTGGTGGCTAAAGCTTCTAGTAGAGTAGGCCACTGGGTGCAAAGGGTATTGCTAATATCGATTATGTGAAGTTTGCTTTCACCATCTAAAGCCTCCAAGATGGCACCATTTGATGCTACATGACCAAAAGTTGTCCATGGACTTACCTCCTGGAATTTCAGTATCAACTTTCTCGCTGAGTCAAAGGAGTGGCTCCTCTCAGCTACTGAATTTAAGGTTCTGAAGCAACGTTGGCCGGATTCGGTGGCTTTACAAAAGAGAGCTTGCAAGAAATAAGATGCCAATTTTTGGTCACAATCTCCATAAGGGGACGCAAGCTCATTCAACATCCATAGAAGGTGGTGGATTTTGGTGGAGTCCTTCTCGGATATGGCTCTAGCACACTCCCTAAGAAGCTTGCCTGCCCATTTGTTACTCGAATCGCTTGGCTCGCCCGAATCCGATGAACGGCTGGTCGATGTATGGCTGTTCTGAAGCTGATTACTGTTGTTGTTGCTATTGTTTTGCATGTCTAGAACTGCTGCCTGATCATGGCTCTGCTGGTGGGAAAGGAAAAAGCGTGTGTCCGTGTCTTTGAGGGTAAAGAGCGATATGTCCATGTGCGATAAGGAAAGCTTTTCTTCGACTCTAGAGTCTAGACAGGACTCTCAGTACAATTTGATCTCATTTGAGCTTGGAAATGGTCAAGTACAAAGCTATATGATATAGAAGGGCCTTTAATATATTGTTGTGGGTAGTCACTTTCATGACATTTTGTTATTCATTTGATATTTAGTATTTAAAAGCAAACTCTCTATGGTAGCAAATATATATAGCTACACCCTTCCTATGCAACTTCTCCAACATCGTAACATAGGAATTCCAAAAAAAAAAAGAAGCCCGGACTGCAGTTGTCTTTCCTTTGTATATAACACAATAAATGGGTATATAATATATTTATTTAGTTGTGTAAAGGCTGGGACAGTGGCACAATTACATTCCAAAAGATTTTGACTCTAACAGTGCTTGGAACAAGATCACAACTTGCAAGAGCCCTAAGTAAGGATCGTAGAATAGCATTGGCTAATTACATTATTGATAGTTTCATTTTGTATAGAAGTATGCATGATTCACATTAAATAACTCTATAATCTCTTTTTCATAAGAAGTTAAAAGCACAGAAAAAAAGATAGTTCTCCATAAGAGACATTTACTTGCATATATAGTCTAAAATCACTAGGACTGGGATTTAAATCAATAGGACTAGGATCTCTAGGCACCTGCATAGTAGCTTGAGCATACGGCTCAGTTTCTGATTAGTTAACCACCAGCGTCAATGGCCCTCCTGAAAGCACTTTGCAGCACAACCTCAACGAAAGACTTTCCGGAAATAAGCCCTTTCGCAGTTAATCATGAGTAACTTGAACTGTCCAGACATAAGTGTTCCAAGCTGGTATTACAAGCTGTCAGGGTACATTCTTGGTATGAATCCATTTCAGGAGGGATTAAATCCTCGCTAATTGATTCAAATTAAAAAAAAGAAAAACAACAGGTTCATTTCTTAGTTTTAAAAAGGTTTTTTCTGTAGTTTTTATTGATCATTGGTTTTTCCGATGTACAGCCACTTGACAGTAATCCACTTAGACCAAGCATTGGAGTAACTACATTAGTTTTTGCAAAAAGCCATGGTTACATAGTAAACTTGTCTGATAACTTAATGAAAGGTGAACATAGTGTCTCTTGTACCATTGTGATCTCACAAAGCATGGAATGTTTCTCAATGCACCCAAAACATATGTCAGGGCAGCAACCATTAAAAACCATATTTAAATAGCACTAAAATTATAAAACTATTAGGTCCATGTCATTGCAGTAGTTATGGAAAGGAATAAAACATATATTCCCAGAAAATTATATAGTAGTACTCCAAAGGAATCAGCATGGCTCAATAGCAACTGAGAGAAGTTAAGGGGAAAAAATAAGGCAAAATACATTCACTAGAATTATTCGAGCACTGCCAAGATGATGATACAAGCAATATAAAGCTTGAAATATATTAATACCCTTGGCCATCCCTTTAATCTGATACGATCTTTACCTCCATAAGCTTTTGTCAACTTTAGTAGTCACCAGAGTCATTGCAGATAATTCCTTGTACCTAGCTCCTATAAAATGAATCCATTGACCGGTAGAGTTCATCTTAACTAATTACTTGTTCAAATGGCAAAAAAAAAAAAAAAGAAAAAGAAGGAAAGGTTACTGAAGGAATGCTTTTAGTTTACTTTGGAGTTTATAAGTAACAAGTACAGATGAAAGCTACCAAGCATATATAAAGAAAAAATCAATTAAACTTGATCAGGCAAATGAACTCGGTCGTCATTGGTTTATTATATTCAATGGATGATCACCATCAGCAATTGTTTTTTTTAATTAGATTATTATCTGTTTGTTGTCAGAAGCAGATTCAAATTGAGCATCTCTCTTTTTCTCTGCGCTTCATCATGTTACCAATGTCAAGTCAATCCTTGTCAAATTTGTTATTTAAACTCATGGCTCATTAAAGCCATAGACAATAGTCCAAGCTTATTATATAGTTCAAATGGAAACTTACTGTCTGTTGCAAGAACAGGATAAAGAGAAACAAGCACTTTAAAAAGTGGCTAGAAAGGACTTGTCAGTAATAGTTAGTTTTGCCCAATAAGAGTTGCTTGTTGAACTTCTCTAAAAGATGTCAAGCTCATGCTTTTACTTTACAAAGAAAAGCAGGAAAAGGGAAAGAAGAAAGAACAAAAGGAAGAAGGCCATTTTAGATGGTGACTTGAGTTGGAAAACTCAAGAAAGAAAGCAAATGGAAAAGAAGAGATACAGAAAAGTCACCTTACCATAAAAATACATTTGCAGATATTTCGAAAATCGAGTACCATTATGTCTCAATAATTATCTCGTAAACGATCCAATTATTCTCGTACAGTTCTTTCTAAATCTTCTTATTATTAACAAATATGTTTGAATGGTGTCATCTAGTGATTATACTTACTCTAAACGCTCCCCTCAAATATTACTGTTTAAATAATCATAGTTCTGGGACATCTAACATAATCTATATTTGTGGTGCAGACTAGCCGATAAAGATGTGTTTTATACAACTCAAAATCATATCCCCTATAGAAAACATACTTGGAGAGATTGAAAATGAAAGGAAAGAAAAGAGATAAAAGATAACACCAAAACTAATGACATCTATTGTAGTTTATTCCACACTGATGATTAGACGAGAAGACAAGTTGGAGGGCTTCTGTTTCACCATCCAATCATTGGAGAAAGTCCTAAGCGGCTTCATCTCACCTTTTTTTTTTTTAATATAGAATTCCTTGTTAATTTTTTATTTTTTGGTTCTTACTAAATAATATATAGCCTTTGTTGGGGGTGTTTTCCATTCATTGTGATCGAAGATTTTGTGCCCTACCTTGTCTGCATGTATTTCTGAAACATCTCATTTTGCCTATATGTATAAGAATCATTCATAGAGGAAGAACAAAGCTTCCACAGGGCAGATTATGGAGTGCGTTACATGTGTTTTGCAGTGTAGTTATTCCAACTTTTGCCATGACCTCTGTTAAATCCAAAGGATGTAATTGTTTCGCAAACTTACAAATTTTTCCCGGTCGTTTCTACCATAAACAAAATCAAAAAGATTAAACGCATCAAAATAAATTAACATCGAAATTTGTTAACACAATTTAGTACACTTTACTTATGTCTTTAGGGCCCTCACTTAACTTAATACTTTTACCAAAAGACAATAATAATTTTATACAAGACTTTACTAAGTTAACACCACTCAACCTTTGATACTACCTCTCGTCCTCACTACTTGTGAAAGTAATTCACATTTAATAACACGACCAACTCGTGTTAATCTTAACAGAGAATTTTTCTTAACAATCTTTTAACGAAAGAACAATAAATGAATAACTCAAGTGATTAAATAACTAAGAACAAAAACAATGAACAGTTGAGATATAAAAGAAGAATAATTTCAGATGGTTTAGCTCTACTGTAATAATATATATGAAAATTGTCACTACAAACTATGGGCTGATTCACGCAATATCCAGTACTAACTCACAGCTGTAGCAGGAGGGCATCAAGCATGATAGACCAAGCAAACAAGATTTCACATGAAAATCCAGTAGAACCTTCACCATGGTTAACTTTGGCAGAAGACACACAATATTCAAAACAACCCAGTTGTGAGCCTCACACCAAAACATCAACATCCAGTCGTGAACATTCCAAGACATTGCACTCATAAGAATCAATCGACCAACGCTGCAATACCAAGATGTTGCTCCCACTATGAAATCAATTTATAAACGTTGCAGCCCAAGATAAAATTATACCAACTTAAAGATCAGCACATCAGTCATTCCATGCACTTTTTAATCACCAATACCGAGAAACCCACAGTCTCAACTCACACACCACATACAACCAGCTAAAAACCACGCAAAGGAGTCACACACACTCCCAATCTGCAGCTGCCTCACAATGTCCTACAGCCCATAACAACGTGATCACCCACACTCCTATTCAAGATAGACTTCTTTCACACTTGAACCATTATCTAAAAATCTAATTTAAATAAGAAGTATTACTTGGTTACATCTCATCTTAATTTAGATTTTAAGACTTTCATTCTCTTGAAGATCTAATAATAAAAAATGTCAAAAATAAATAATGAGATATATAACAAATATCTTAACAATCTCTCTCTTTTTAACATTTTTGTCACAAATAAGAAACTCCCCCTAAATAACATAATCTCATATATACATATTGAAGTCACAATACTCCCCCATAATCCAAGGTCCAAGCATAAATAAAAGTATCCAACATTCACAAACATCTCAAAATAACCAAATACTAACCCAAGTCATATCCCTTTTTGGGACAAAGGATGCCAAAAAGAAAAGTTAATTAAGAGGCATCGGAGAATCGAAGAACCTGCTGCTTCAGTTGACGTAGAGCATCAAGTCAATCTTGAAAAATGTCTTCAATCCGCTCAATTTCAATAAACAAAGCAACATAAGGGTTGATAGAGGAAGTCCCCGAGGCATCCGAAGGACCAGGTGAAGTGTAGGGCAAATCCACGACTCATGGTTGCTTGAAAATTCTTGGCGAGATGTTCATCAAAGTGATTGGTTTAATTATGCTCATCTCCAATCGAGGGACACCATTAGTATATAAAAATTGAGAAATCAAACAAGGAAAATATAGTAGGGAATCCGACTTGCTCCCAATAGCCATCATAGCTTCAATTATGAGTCACCCTAAATTGAAATTCACCTTAGTACCAATGGCATAGACCAGATTTGCCTATATAAACTGAAACAACATGCGTACTGAGCATTCAGTTAGCTAAAACTAACTTATAAATCATAAAATACTTTTATGTCAGCATAGAGGAGCTTAGCACCAAACTAGATAGCCAAACAGTTAATTTTCCTCCAGTTAACACATAGCTATTTGGTTATTCGAAATAGTCCAATTATCATCATAAATTTAGTCTCCAATCAGCTTATCAAACCTCATAAAAATATTCAATCTATCAACATCAAATTGTACCAGCCGACCCCATACATACACCAATTATAGCTTAAAGCAGTATAAGTCAATAAATCACCAATCAAATTGCAATAAAATTCTTTTACCAGTTCAACATCATATTATTCTAGTAGCAATGCAACTTGCAATAACGTCCTTTTAGATAACAAAACATCCCGTTGATACTATTGAAATTCATTTATATTAATCAAGTGATCAAGAACAAACCTGATATCAGTGAGAGTTTCCCATTGATGTTCAACTTCGAAAGAGTAAAATTTGAACGATACCCCATTGTCCACTATCAAACGATTAGAAGGAATTCACCGAGGTCGGCAGACTGTTTTTTAAGCTTACTGCTTAGTCCGTTTCTGAGTGACCATAGGAGGAGCAGTCGGTGGAGCAACTACAGTGGGAATCTTATCTGAATTAGATGAAGAGTCTTCAATCGTGGAAAGCAGCACTCACATGGTGTCATCCCATTCTAGTGGCCTATCCTGAACTAAAGTGATGTTGAAAATTTCAATAGGAGCAACTGAAAACGACCAACCCTGCTTAATTTCCTCCCACGCATCGGGTTCAGCAGTAGACGATTTGAACAACGAATAGGTGCCACTGGTCGTTTCTCCACAACTGAAGAGGAAGATTTCCCCTTGTTCTTGCCCATTTTGATGTCTAACAGCAAAAACCTAAGCAAATTGAATGATTGACGTTGGCGTAGAGGGAGAGAGTTGTACCTGAGAGAGATTTCTAAAGGAAATGAGAGTGATAGAGAGTCTTCGATGGAGCCAAAAACACACGATGATGTTGAATAAAAGTGAAAAGATTCTTCAATTTAACTAAATAGAGGCTTGAGTGTTAACTGAAGGATAGATGAGGAGTGGCATATGTGGCGGTAGCATAATAAGAACATAAAGGAAATTAGGATTTTAATCCCTATTGAAATAACACTTCATTTTTTTTATTTACACATCAATAATTTAAGGCATAAAGTCTTAAGGCCCCTCGAAGAAGTTTGAATCTGACTGCGTCAAGAGGTTTTGTAAAAATGTCTGCCAGTTGCTTTTCCGTAGACACATATGACAAGGTGGCTATTTTGTTCTCCACAAGCTCTTGGATAAAGTGATACTTCAAATCATTGTGTCTCATTCGTGAATGCTGAAATGGATTCTTTGATATGTCTATAGCACTCTTGTTATCACATAGGATTGTCAATACATCCTGATCAATTCCATAATCTTCCAACATCTATTTCATCCAAAGAAGTTGTGAACAACAAGTTCCTGCAACAATATATTCTGCTTCTACTGTTAATAGTGAAATTGAATTGTGCTTTTTACTGTACCAGGAAATCAGATTGTTACCCAAGAAGAAACAACCTCTTGAAGTGCTTTTTCGATTGTCTAAATTTCCATCCCAACCCACATCGCTATACCCAGTTAGATAGGATGTAGAGTCACATGTATACCAAATTCCAAATTCAGATGTACCATTTACATACCTTATGATCCTCTTTGTTGCTGTCAAGTGTGTATCTTTTGGATTGGCTTAATAGCGAGCACATACTTCAACACTATAACATATATCTAGTCTACTTGTTGTTAAATACAATAGGCTTCCAATAATGCTCTGATAGAGGCTGACATCAACATTTTTGTCATTCTCATCTTTATTTAACTTCGTAGAGACACTCATAGGTGTTCTTGCATGTTTAGAATTCTCAAGTCCAAACTTCTTTATTAAGTTCTTTGCATATTTGGTTTGCGATACAAAAATGTCATCCTCTTGTTTAATTTGCAAATCCAAAAAGAAGTTCAACTCACTGACCATACTCATCTCAAATTAATACGTCATTAATTCAACAAAGTCGTCTATCATCTTGGGATGAGTGGAACCAAACATAATATCGTCAGCATAAATCTGAGCAATCATCAAATCAGATATTAATTTCTTTATAAATAGATTTTTGTCAACACTACCTCGTTCTTAGCCTTACTTGATAAGATATTGTGTGAGTCTTTCATACCAAGCCCTTAGTACTTATTGGAGACCGTAATGAGCCTTCTTCAACTTAAAAATGTGATATGCATGTGCTGAATCAATAAATCCTTTCGGCTGCTCAACATATACCTCTTCTTGTATAAATCCATTCAAAAATGCATTCTTCATGTCCATTTGATAAAGCTTGAAGCCTTTCACACATGCTATACTTAACAATAGTCTAATAGACTCAAGTCGTGCTACTGGTGTAAAGGTTTTGTCGAAGTCTATTCCTTCAATATGAGAATATCCTTGAGCCACTAACCTTGCTTTATTTCTAGTTACATTGCCCTTTTCATTTGTTTTATTACGAAATACCCATTTTGTTCCAATCACATTCATATCTAATGGTCTTGGCACCAATTCCTATACATCATTTCGTGCAAATTAAGTCAATTCTTCTTGCATAGTTGTTGTCCAGAACTCATTTTGTAAGGCTTTTTAAAAACATTTTAGGCTCGATTGAAGAGGTGTAGCACAAATATCCTGCGAGTTCTTAGTAATCGACTCATTTTCTTTCTCTTGTTTTTCTTCTTTCACTGACATCTCCAATAACATTTTCTACTGGATGACTTCTTCTAATTCGTGAGGGTGGATCCCAGTTCAGATCAGCTTCTTTTGAGTTTTGAGTATTTAAGGAATTATTTTCGCATAAAGTGTCTTGGAGGATTCATCATTCGAAGTAATTGACAATTCTTCAGTTTACGCAGTTACTTCATCAATAGCAACTAACTGCAGATCTAAGCAATTTTTTATTCTTGTATCGTTACTTGTTTAAGCTGGTTCACAAAGATGGTTTTGCATGTTCTCTTCTGCCCCTGTAGCATTCAATTGAGACATATCATTTATCACCATATTTATGGATTCTAACACTTTCTTGGTTCTTTGATTAAACATTCGGTATGCTTTATTGTGAGTTGACCATTGCTCTTACTCTCAAATTTTTCAAGTTGTTCCCCATCTCTAAGAATGTAGCATTTACTGCTACAAACATGAAAGTAACTCACATCTAGCTTCTTTCCCTTCTAGAGTTCATAAGATGTCTTGTTCAAGATACTTCTAAGATAAACTTTGTTACATATATAGTATACTTTGTTGACTGCTTCAGCCCAAAATCACATAGACATCTTTCTTCCACTCAACATATATCTGGCCATTTCTTGAAGGGTTCTATTTTTCCTCTCAATAACTCCATTTTGCCGTGAAATTTTAGGCGCTAAAAATTCTTGTATGATGTCATACTAATCACAAAAATCATTGAAGCTTGCATTCTCAAATTCACTTCTGTAATCTGATCGAATTCTCAGTACTGCCATATTTTTCAGATTCATAACCTGCACATATAGGCTTCTAAAAGCCTTGAAAGCATATGATTTTTCTTTCAAAAATGATACCCTAATGTATCTAGAATAATCATCAACACAAGTTAAAAAGTATTTCATCCTACCAATGTTATCATATTGTGTTGGACCAACCAAATCCATGTGAATTAATTCAAGTATACGGGAGAAAGTAACGTATCTAAACTTTTTATGTTGCACTCATCTGCTTACCTATTTGACATGCACTACACATTGATTTGTCTTCTTTGTTCATTGAGGGTAAACCTTTCACAACTTCTATTTTCTTTAACTTGTTAATGAGTTTATAGTTGACGTGTCCAAGCTTTTGATGCCATAGGTCTATATTATTGTCGTATAAGGCTGATTTGCAAGTAGTAGTGACCTACAACATATAATAATTGTCTGCTGATCGTTTGCTGCTCTCAATACATTCTCCTTGCTCGATTAGCACTCTAAATTCATCACTTGAAAATTTAACCAATAATCTATCATCACAAAGTTGTCTTATACTCACCAAATTGGCTTTGAATCCATCGACATGAAGCACATTTTTGATATGTGGCAGTCTATCACGCTTAAAATCCCTCTACCACTTACTAAAGCCTTCTTTCCATCTCCAAATGTCACATGTCCATCCATGCAACTTTGATAATTGGATAAGTAACACTTTTCTCCTGTCATATGACATGAACATTCACTGTCAAAATACCAACCATTACTCGAAGTCGCCTTCATAGATTTAGGAGCTACGAGAGCTTGCAATTGACTGTTTTAAACCCAAGTTTGCTTTGGAATTATGGACTGCTGCTGGAAATTTTGTGAGGAATGTATGCTCTTTCGGTTTTGGGTCCTTTGGAACAACATCTATAGTAACTTGTAGCATCTCGATCTTATGTTTCCGATAACCCAGCAAAAATGACATGTAAGAACAAACCTCCGATTCTTCCTCTAGGTTTCTCCATGGGCAGATCTGGATGCATTATTTTTCTAATCATTCACCTTATAGCATTCATCTTTGTAGCCAATGCTTTGAAGATCTCCTTTTATCTTACCGATTTCCAACAGTTTTTCTAACTTCTTTGTGCCACCATTTAACATCCTCAATCCCTTTTCGATACTGACCAATTTCAGTTTTGCTTCATCAAGTTTGTCTGGTGTTGACATCTGTTAAGATATATGTTATATATATAAGTAATTAGTTTTAGCATTATTTATTAATTGGATATATAAGGTATTAATCCTTGTTTGACTTGGATTCAAAAAGCTATTTTAGATAATGTTCTAGAGGTTATGGAATCCTATCTTGAATAGATGTGTATCTTAAGAAGAGGTATGATGGATTTTTAGGATAATGTAGAACTCTATTCTAAATTAGAGTTGCATTAGTAACTTACCTTATTGGTTCATCAACTGAGACACGTGGCTTGTATGTTGAAGTCTTTGCAAAGAAGAAGTGTATTTTGTGTGGATTTTGGTATATAGCAGAATAAGGGCTTTTGGTATATCCTACGTGGGTGTCTTGCAATTAAATATGTAGTGGGACTCTTATTCTTATTGTGTGAAGGATTTGTGCACATCTTGAATCTACGGCTGCAACATGACATGGGAAGATAGCTGAATAAAATTTGCGTAGTGAGTGGAGTAACGGTGCAGTGAGTGCAAGTGTGGGTGTGCGTTAATTGTCCATTGAACAAACACTAGGTTTTTGTGCACGTGCTGTGAGTTAAATACACCGTGGGGTAGCTTGCGTGGGTTTTTGGATAAAAATAGTGCAAAGGGTGTTATGTCTTGA
>JANIHZ010000005.1:11065898-11082514 GCA_027478365.1 Erythroxylum rufum
TATGTATATGCCTATCTATCTATCTCTTTCTCTCTCTCTCTATATATATATATAATTTTTATGTAGGTCTATCAAAAACGACCTCTCTACTAATTAGGGGTAAAATAGCGTATTATTGGATCTTTAGACTCTGAGTATCAATGAAACTTGATATTGTTGTTGTACTAAGAACTAGTAAATAATAACAAACTAAACAAAATCTCCTAAAAATTTGATCAAATTGTTGGTCAATGTCTACAGGATGGGATCCCGATTTAATTTTCTAACACAAATAACGTCATGCAACTTTGAACGCTTCAATAATAGCCCTAAAAATATCATTATTGTCATCACATCCAGTTAAATTTCACTTCAATGCAAGGTTTAAGGAGGTCTGATAGTATGTAACTGTACTCCTACAAAATAGAGAGGTTATTTTCGGTAAACCACTGGTGCTAAAAACATGTTCAGCCTTAATGCCATGTGTGCAGTCAGTTCTACGCATATCAGCAATTTTATGCATACATTCAACAGGTACTGAAGTACAACTACAAAAGAGTCTGCAAAAATTACGAAAAGAAACTAACACCCGACAAAAATTTCTGAACTTCACTGAACCTGCCATTGCTTCGGTAACAGCTTGACATATAAACTGCAAGGAGGAGACTTGAGAAAAGACGAATCATTTGGGCCTTTTTTTAAGGAGGTTGGAGGGCAAGTCCCTGGAGACTGGAGAGGCGTGGATCAAATTCCAAGATTTGTTGACGCGAGTCCATGTTAAGAAACCATTCAATTCGAAAGAACGAATTTAAGTTGATAATTAAGGTTCATTAAATAGATCATATATGATTTTATCAGTTAGTAAATAAATAAACCTTATTTATTAGTGAAAAATGAAATCTTTTAGTAGAATGAGCCTGACATAAGGCAGCCAATGGTACAGGTCCTTTCTCATTCCTGAACTGAATTATATGCAAGTAACATCAAGAAATGAATGGAGATGTATTACAAAAACCAGAAGAGTAAAACAAACCAAATAATGTTGACGTTTTATGATATTGCTTTAGAAATTGCACTGCACTGACGGGGTTGGTTCCCCCAGATTCTGTCTTCGAATTGAATCAAAGAACTTTTTCTGCTGCAAAGGTCACCAATCTTGTCTGGTTTCACCTCTCCCTTTCGTGTATAATCAAACTGAATTGTACGATTCTATTCAGTCATCTGTATACTGTTATGTCCGGAACTTGGTTCTCAGAATTTGATTCTGCTTGATGACCACGTGAGGAATTGCTTGCAAATCATCCTTCCAGTGCCAATCCAATATGAATCTTATAAGTGGTTGCTAATTCCTGCCTGAACTATGTTTTCAAGCTTCTCTATGTTAGAATTTGTTAAGCTACTGTGCAAAGCAACTTAATTAGTTTTATATATTCACTAACACAATTCCTTTGCTTCGTTGGAATGTGGTTTCAAAGGTCCATCTGAATAATGATGCTCTTGCTCATGATGAACTTGCACCGTCCAAATCACCACCAATAACACCATGATAATTGCCAGACACACCATTGATGCCCATACAATGTGAGCGTTTCGCTTCAAAGGTCTGCAGTGCTTTGAGATGATCTCCGAAAAGGCATTCTTAATTGTCAGACATTCTACCAGGCTTTCCATTTCAGGATATGCATCTACAAGGTTCTGTAGAGATATTGCATAAGCTGTTAACGTACTTGAGGTACTGGCAGGTATGAATTGTCCATTATCACATCCTCCATTGCTGGAATCTGAACAAGTAAGCTCCTTCAACACCTATTGAAAGGGAAGGCATAAGACGAGAGCTTGAGGACTTTAGGCCCATGACTGGTAATGCAAAAAATTGACAGCAACTGAAATTGCAGAGATAGTTGCTGATGCATAAAAATACCTCTGGGATGTCTTTTATGCGGATTGTATTAGCAGGGCAATCATCTGGCTCATATTGGTTGTCTGGAGGTGCAGTGAAGGGATTGCAGATGGAAAAGAATGTGATGGATGATCCTTGCATAGCTGATAAGTTTGCATTTATCTGCAGTAGCAGAGAGAAAATACTAGTCGTAGTCAATTCGAATTACGAAAGTCTTTCTCCAGTTCTGCTATAAATAAGTCAAACTACCTGATTAACAAGGTTGTAAACCCCTGCCCCAACATTAGACAAGACCGGTTGTGCTGAGAGCAGTTCATCACAGGGAAGGATGGAGGTCAAGCTACTGTTGTATGGATTTTCTTCGAAGTTTTCAAGAGCTGTACATGTATCACTGGAGAAACTGCGAAAGTATAGTTCTTGTTGGGAATCTTTGTAACTTTGTAGAAGAAATCAGGGAAATGAACTTATCACTTACTTATCTAGGAAGAAATATAACCCAAAAAAGAGCCAGCACAGAGCAGTAAGGAACCAACAAAGCACTATTATCCTGCAACATAAGGAAACAATAATAAATGTTGAAAGATAACTCAATGGACATGATAGTTTTCTGTCAAAGAATATTCTGGTCAGGCTAAATTTCAATGTTTAGGTTTCTTACAAACGAAGGGCTCTTCTTCTTGACCTCAAATTTCCAATGACTGCAGTAGAAAAAATCCAATATTCAATGAGAATTGCATAAAAAAAAATCCAATATGACAAAAAGTTGACTGAAAGTGAACTGTTTGGGTGTCAATAAGATGTTAGCTTCTGAAAATATTGTCATTGAACCGGAATGTGCCAATTATACTATGAAAATAAATTGGAAACGTATTTTGTAGGCATAGAAAGGCAGACAGAAATGGAAAGGCACCTGAACCAGCAATTAAACCAACCAGATTCCAGGCAATAATCATTTTGGTCGTTATGTACCTACCGTCATCAAAAATACACATGTTAGAAGCCTGAGTAGCAAAATGCATAGGACAAGTGGTAGATGTTTTTTAGAATTTCACCATGCTTGGGTTGAATGATTTCTGGACAATGTTTATATTCGAGAGATGGGTGACAGAAACTTACACCATCTTGAGACCATCGTCAATCAAGCGACTATTTTTGTTAACTTGTCTATGTATGTTAGCAGCCTCAGCATCTAGCTTTTCGGATATAGATGTGAGGAAATAAGATGCATCGCTAATACTTTTTCCTGATGCACCAAAATTTCCAATGATACTTTGGTTGGTCGATCCTAGATTGTCTCTTATTCCTTTCATTGCTCGAGTAGCATTGTAAATGGTTTCTGAAGCACCGTTTGCAGTGTCAATGATGATGTTGAGAACAGTTTTTGCTTGAGAATTGTACTTTGCATTCCCTCCAAGAACCAGACCAGACGCAGTTCTGCACATAGTACTGACAAGTCAACTTTTTCCTTGTATAAACGTCTTCAGGATTCGAAATTGAACTTCAGGGACTTACATTGCCAGGATAGTGAATAACACAGAAAAGAAAATACGCCATATCCATATGTAACGCTGCTTAAAGCAGGGAGATGTATTTTTTAGCTGTCTATTCCTTCTGCTTTTGCAACAACATAGGATTGCTAGAAGAAAGCTTCCATATAGTATGCCAATAAGAAGCCAGACAATCGCAATTGCATATCCAGAAATTCCTGTAAAAACAGTTGACTGCCAAATGAAAATATGTTATTTTCTCAAATGGGGTTACCATTTGTATGCCATTCTGCGGATCTCAGAAACAAAACATCTTACGAATCCTCTTACTAGACCCCCTTTTGTATGCCTGAAATTAGTAAGCATGATCCTTGCAACATATTATTACAGTATTCTCATTAGCTAGTTAACACCAGTTAGTTTGAGCACTCCATACTGGAAAGATAACGAAAGGGATTAATCTTAACTTCCATGGATTGGATAAATGATTACATGTTCTATGCAGAATGTTCCAACTTAATACCATTGATGTTACTTCATACATATTACAATACTTATAAGTCATTAATGGCCAGAGAGATCAAGAGAAAGAGAGAGGCTTACACTCCAGTAATGCTTGTTGGTAATGTCATAGCCTCCTCTATACTTCTTAAAATTGTCAAGAGGGTCCACTCTCACCGTGTCATCCCACTCTCCACTGGCTTCCGAGGCATTGTCTAGCTTGAGATGATTTGTTCCTATAGTCCAAGCACAAGTTTGAAAACAACGTCTGCTTTCCTTTTGTTAATCTATATACTGTAGTATGTACCAATAAACGAAATAGTTATAACTTTAACATATTCCAAATATCTTAAATTACTGTTGTTGGTGGTGACTACTAACAATTTTGAGCAAGTAATTATTTTAGCCTGAGTTAACCGAAGGATGATTTTGTGGAGTTTGGATCATTTGTCTAATATTATGGTATTTTATTATATCCTACAAATTTCACTTATTTATTTATGTGGATTTTGCATAAATAAACACAGGACTCGCATAAATGAATGACCGAGATTTATGGGACAGAATAAAATACTATAATATTGGACAGAGGATCCCGTCCTGATTTTGTGAAGTTGCCTGAAAGTTGGAAAAAAAGTCAAAATTACAAAATGTCTTCCAACTTACCTTAATTTTAAGGTGAAATCTTATTTTCTATTGCATAATGGATGGATTTAATGAAACCTCACTATCGTTCTGTAATTAACTCCTTAAGTACATGAACTTTTATTTGATTTCAACATCAAAAGGTTGAATTTAGTTTTCTGTCACGGTCTCGACAAGCCTAATACACAAAAGATAAGTCTAAATCATAACAAATGATGGTTTCATGTGTTTGGTTTTTCTCCAATTAATTACAAGACTATTTGGTATCTTATAATTTTTATGCATTTAATAAAGGTTTTTAAATTTTATGTATTGAGAAATGGTTTAAGAGTCGATATAAAAAGAAACAATAGTTTAAATTATTCTAAAATAGCGTCTCAATAAATATTGTCCACTTTAAAATATTATAATTGATTAAGATATAGATTGTTCTTGATGTTTACTGAAAATTTTTAAAATTTGTAATTTATCTGTAGTTTAATGTCAATTCCAATATTTTATTTTTAATATTTTCTAAAATCAACAATTAATTAATCACGATTTTCATTTTTTCAATTGATGTTTATCACATAAATTGATTCTATAATGGCATTTCGCATTCCAAAAAGGAAAGTCTAATTTTTCGGATATTCTACAAGTATGCAATAGTTTGTACAATATAAATAACCTAATTATGTAGCAGAACATATAGTTGGACACTAAAGATTGGTTTATGTGGTGATATGTCATTGTTTTTTTCTGACTTACCTGGCAAAGAAGCTCTTGAGGAGATTAGTTGTCCTGAGCCTAAGATTAAAACCAAGAGAACAAAGGGCATACTAAGTTGTGTGGAGCCCATACTTATAACCTGTCAAACAAGCAAAATAATGAGCTTTGAAGGGAAATTAATGGTTCATGCAAAGCAAATTTGACCAAACCAACCTATCCCATTAGCCATTTTCCCCTCTAACTAAACCCAATGCCAATGCCAATATTGTTTCCCACTAGAAAATAAAGATACAAACGACTAACCCATCAAACAAGTTCATTTGGATTTCAAACTTTTATTCATCAAACAAGTTCCTATAAGCCAGGACTCAGCGCAGGAACTTAAACAATAAGGGAGAAAGAGAGAGGGTATACATATGTATATATATAAATTCCATGGAGGAAAGGCAAAGGAAAAGGGAATTTGTGGCCATGTGTGAATTGAGAAAAATATGTTCAATTATGTCAGCGGGTGCACTAACTTTTCTAAAAGCTGCCTGTTTTATATCTTTGCAAGAAAAGAATGTTTGATGATCAGCCTACCATGTATGAAGTGAATGAATGTTAATATTCGAAAAGCACAGAAAGATCGATTTGGTCCCTTTAGGACCTTAAACGGCTTGAAGCAGACATCCCGCATTTGTGAAAAAGAAAAAAATTATGCAGACTGAATGTTATGACGAATGATCAGCTTATCCGAGAATATGTCGATGAACTACACTGGCAGTGATCATCAGCAGAAAACCACACAAACAAGAAGAAAATCAAGAAATACCTGTATATATCTGATCAGTCAAGTAACCGGAAATTGGTGACCTCTTTCAAAAGTTAAAGGCTTCCCTTCAACAGCCTCTGCAACATGTATCTTTCTGCAGTTCCAAGAATATCTTCAATCTGTGCTCTGATATATCATCAAAAACCTTGCAAAATCCCAACTCCAGGCTCTCAAAAATCGAAAAGCTTATTTGATACAATCCTAGAAGTTCGAGTCTCTTTGGACAGGAAAATAACTTTCAGGAAAGATGAGCAACTGTATGTAACCCATATCTAGACACCCAGTGACGGTTTGCATGAATAATCATTTAAAGACCAAGTTTTGAGTGTTCTCAAAGCCCTTGGAAGGGAGAACTAAAGTCAGGAACTTCAACAGAAGCACCTTAACATTTCCAATGCCCTTCGAGGAACTCTATTTATACCTTTCAAGACAAAGAAAGCAAACTCGTGATAAGGCCACATACTTCAATTTTTCTCATAAAAAACAATCATGTCAAAGCATATACGCTGCTTCTTCGTATTAAGGACCAGTCAAGCCGTGTTCAACATTTCCATACATAAGGTGTTGTTAACCAAACCCCACTCCTCCTCGAATCCCACCAACTCCTTAAGCTTTATTCCTTCCATATGCGTACTACTTAATTACATACACAAACATATATATTAATTACGAATCCAATTTTTTTCTTCTTTTTATTTCGAATTCTACCAAAAATCCACTTAATTTCTAGGCAAAAGGCATATTTGAGGTCAGTTTTAACGACCACTTGGTAATACGTTCTTTTTGTCGTTTTGGTTATAAGTCTTGGATATGCTTTTCTTCCTGTAAGATGTTAATCCAACTACTTGTTACAAAAGCATGTACCTATGTCGGCTTAGCCTACTCAACTAATAAACAAAATGACACATCCCAACAGGATTTTCTCTTTGTATGAAGAAAACAAAGAAGCAACGTTTTTAGGTTTCAATTTCTTCTTTCTTTCTTCCTTTTGCTTTTATTCTTTTAACTTCTTCTTTTCTAAAAAAAAGGGTTCGAACTCGCTTAAATAAGGTTAAAAGTTCGACTCCTGCTTGTGTATGCAATAATATTAAATACTTGGTGATAGTACTAAGCCGCCTCTCAGGTCTCACACAGCATGAGCAGAGAATAATATAGGTGTGGTAATGACTTAAAGGTATCACCAACAGTTCGAGCCTAATCAGAATATCTCATAAATTAACTATAAAAAATAAGGTTCCAAACAAAAATGAAAAGGTTAAATGTAATAGTTATTTAATATCAAATTGCTTATATAATTAACGAAGGCAGAGTTTGATCACAAATCTAACAACACTAAATTTAGGGAATTTAATCTTGTTTTAAGGGGTTATGAGAGATAGGAGTAGTTTTGAAGGTCTGGAAGAAAATGTTGTTGCAGTTGACCACCCCTTTATACCCAACTTCAAATCATAATAAAGGGTCTAAAGTTAAAGATTTCGTACAAATTAATAAGGTCCCAATCATATATATCCTGAACTCTATTTTGATAATGACATTCTAAAAACCATAATTTATTGAAGGTAACTCAATTCAAAGCCATTTCGTACAAAACTGCACCTTCATATAAGGATAAGGTAACTGAATCCATCAACTTCAAGTTACTATAACTTCAAGTTACTATACGCGTATACCTGCGCCTGTGTGTCTCTGTTGAATTTGAGCTAGAAGGAAGCAAGAAACTGAGGCATAAGAAACGCAGTGTTGGCTTTGTGTCACGTTTTAGCATTACCACATCTTCAAAACTCAACTTACCCTCTGATCAGTTCCTTGTCCTGTTTTTCTGGGTTTATCTATAGCGTTAGACGTAATCAAATTGAAAAATCCAACATTAATCAAATCAATTAACCAGAAGTATTATATTATCTAAGTAATATGGCACCCCATCGTCCATATCAAACAACACAAATGTAGTGTTGTTGTAATTTCAATAGGATCCACCAAAAGTATTTTAATTTTAAATTTAGAAGAGATGAATTTTTGTTGCAAGTAAAAATTGAGATCAGATCACCCGTTCCACTTTTAGTATTTCAACTCTATTCCAAGTTATCTTATCCATACATTTATGTAAAACCTACATAAATATGTAGATGAGATAAATTGAAACAACAAAAGTGGAACAACATACACCTTCCTGTAAAAATCTTCCCTTTCTAAGTAATCCTTCGATGATTCATTTTATTACAATGGGTAATAAATCGTTGCAATCTTTTTTTAAAAATACAGGAAAAAAATTTGTGAACATTGTGACCGTTCCCAAACCCCGCAAAGGTGGAAGCCTCGTGCAATGGTACGTTGACTTTATTAAAAATATTTATATTTTGTTATCCATTTGCTACAATAAATTTGTTTTTATGTGCAAATGACTCAAATCATTCAGTTATTGAAGATTTAATTTTAACAGCCCTCCTTGCCTGGACTGTTAATGGTAAACCATCTGCTTATATTACAAGAGTGTATGTAACATATCTCTCAATATGTATATCCATGATGCATGCAACTTATCTCCCATCCCCTGTGGATGCAGCTTGACATGTGTAAGATTATCTAAGAATTTTTCAAGGAAAAAAACAATGACAACCATTAACACTAACTTATTCTGCTTTTTATTTCCTAGCATTTACAGAAACTCCAAGTCAGTTTCAACTGTTTTCAAGTAAACCATATGTACGGGGAAACAAAAAACCAGAGCTATTTTTACAGCATTTCTAAGCTGAAGGTTATTAGAATCGGTTAATTCTCAGTAAAGGGTTTGAGGAGCAGCCATTAACGATCGATATTATCTTCAAGCAAAATTGAATTGGGAAGAATCATCAGATTTTTGGAAGTTTGGTGGGGGAAGCAACTTTTTAGTCAGCTCTTCATCTAGCTGAACTGGGAGTGGTGGCATCTGCTTCATTACTTCTGGCAAGTAAATCCTGCATATAAGCAACACAATCAGAGTCCGTTCGTCTGGAAACATAGACCAAGATTTCTGGAAGATCCTATTCATTTTAACCCATTGGTTATCATCCAACACAAAGAATCCATGAAATGCTAGACGTTGAATGCGGTAGTCCGTAATCATGGCCTCTGTTCTACTTTCTGGCCACAGTTTCAACCCCTAACACCAAATGCTGAGTTGCGGACTGAACAAAAACATGACAACAGAACAAGTGTCAAACCAGTTCCTGAAACAAGTTTGTATGTAATTGACCTTCAAGGCCTGGTTGAATATTGTAAAGGAACCAATGACATGCCACATACAACCTAAGACTCAGTTGTCAGAGCCAAATCACTTGAGCTTGACAAGCTCAAGAATTGGGCACAGATCTGGCTCTTGCAGCAACTCAGCTCACAGGCTACTTCTCTCTTTTCTTGTATTTAATCTTCAATCGGGGAATACAAGCACTCAGGCATTTCACAGTTCTAAATCAAGTGTCTAAAGGCACTGCCCTTTATCCATATCAGCTTTTATCAATGTACTTTAAACATGAGCATCATTACATACTTTAACAAAATAAATGTGAACTCAAAAAAGAAAACAATAATCACATTTGAACCAGAAAGAAGATTATATCACCAAAAATATCTTAGCAATTAGTGAAATACATGTAATAAAAACATAAATCAAATAAACTATACACAAATTATCAATTAAATTCTTGAAGTGGTTAAATAAACCTTAATCTTTACTCTCAAATAAAAAAATGATCCGCAGCATTTAATTTACCAATAATATTACAATGTAGAAAAGATCAGCCTTAAAAGACTGATACCAAAATAAGGATCAGATTATTAGTTTACCAAGTTAGGGGTTAATTGAACTCTAAACTAGATAAGAAGTCATGTTTTTATAAGTAATCCCTAGAGGTTTATTTGATCCTTTCCTAATTAAATTCTGTTTCTACAAGGAAAACAACGATATCCCTTGAATGCGTGGCATATAAAGAAAAAGGTTCCATAAGGGAGATAAAAAGATGCCCTTTTCCTCCTGAAATTTCCTATCAAGTCCATTGGTATGTCTTATGAATTCACTTCATGGCCACACACAAATGAGGTAGCATGAAATCAAACAAAAGGGTTAATCAACACCAATGCATTCACCGTTTCAACTCTCTGACTTGAAACTAAAAAAGCATCCTAAATTTCACATGAATAAATGTAATAGTAATTCAAGAACATAACAAAAGTTTTCTTTTTACTCTAGCTATTAACAACATATAGACATGAAATGAAACCTTTTTAGTGTCAAGTTCTAAAGACAACTTAAAGAAAGTTATGTAACTTCACTTAATAACCTAGCACACAAGCTCATTCAAGGCAAGCTCATGAGTACAAGCTTGAAAAGGAATCCTGAATTTTCTAACTGCAAGTACTGAAAAGCTGCTAAACAGCACTCAACTTAACCATCCTTCATTCCTAAACTAGGAGGACTGTAGAATGGTAGATCTTATGCTAAAGTATATAACAGACTGGATCACAAGGAGTCAATTTTCTTTAATACTAATCTGATTGTGTCAGATATTATGAGTCATCCCTTTCATGTGAATGCTGGGCACATAAGCATATAAAGGACTTTAAATTTCAAAGTTAAGAGAGACTGACTATACAGAAATTAAGCTTATACAAGAGTAAGCAGGTAAGAACTCGAACATACAGAAAATGAACACTTCTTTAGAGAAACATCTAGAAATAACAGAAATAGAGACAATTCAGAAGATATATAATGCTTATCAAGTACAGACATATTGATAAACATAAAGCACAGCTGAGAACATACTCGTCCATAATTTTGAGGATGTTGTCACGCATTTGGGCGAGTAAAACAGTGTTCTCCTCAAACTGAAGAGGGACAAGAAAATGAGTCATTAGTATGAATTACTTCTCACCCAACAGTATTGTCATTTTGTAATATCTTGAATAACCCTTGCCTTTTCTACTCAACTGATTTCAAAGTAAACAAAAAAAGGCTACTTTTATTGAAAGAAGGTAAACTTGACTGGAACTCCCTCCTTAGGAAAAGATTAAAGTGGGATGGTGAAATGCAGTGCATTAAAGAATTTCTTATCATGGTCAAGAGAACATATGTAGATTCACTAATTCGTTATTTTTTCCCTCAAAGAGTAATATTACATGACATAATAAAGGAAGAGTAAAGTATTAATGCAACTAGAATCACAAGAAAGCCTATTAAAATCATATATTTCAAGTATTATCAAATTAAGCAACTTATAAGCCCCTATCTTCTAGAGAGGAGTCCAACCAAAATATCAGAGCTATAATTGGCAAGAAGTTTTGATTTTTGAGGGACTAACTCTTTCCAAAATAATTTGAAAGTGAAATTGATGGACAAGACATTCACCTGCATGGTTGAAAAATTTTCAGATATTTGCTTTATTGTCTCTTTATTTTGGTCAAGAAGCTTCCTTGTGACTGTGCTAAGGGCTGCACCAAAAAAGAAAATGCAGCTACTCAATATGCTATTGCAATGGAAGGGCATACCCAATTAAGCAGCAGAAAAGGATTATTACAGAGCATATCCATAAGCCCATCTTAAAATTTTTACAAATTCCAATCAGGGGGCCTGATCCAGATACTCTGACAAGTACAATTTCAAAAATATAATCAAGTACCATAAAACTCCAAGATGCCCCGTCCCAAAGGTACTTCCCTTTCATGCCCATGATCAGTATGATGGTAATATCTTTTGGAAACAGTACTTAAACATAATACCTAAATTACACAGGTTATTGGGCTACTTATATACATGCATTTGAGGTTCTTAAACAACAGCAGGTTGTAGAAAGCATTATCAGCTAACGAGAAGTTGGTCTGTCTGTCAACAGCAGCGAGTTGACAACTATTTCACATACACAGAGTACATTTTATTGAAAGAAAACGTGTTACATACTTTCCTGTAACTTCCGTTTCTACAAACAATGCAAATGACACACTAAATTGTTTCCATAAAAAACTCAATTAAGCTTTACGTAAGTTTCTGTCAAGCTTTTTAATATTGTGTGCCGAGATATTTACATTCCCGAGAAAGTTACTAATCAAATCCTTCTAAATACTTTACACCTGTAGTCTTTCATGCTACATAAGCCAAGATCCACAACATAGGGACTCACCTACTGACCATATAATCAAAATAGCATCATTTAACTGCATATAGTGTTGTTTGATGAGCCAGACTACTAGTTTAAAAACTGCAATTATGGACAGAAATCAAAGGTATCTTAGGTAAAAAAGAGTTCATGACTTAGAATCGACATGAAGAAAGATTCAGTTAGGGACTCTGAAGATGGCATAAGCATAATCTATTAGCAGAAACCTAACAAGGATATTCCTACTCACGTGGCTTCCATATTGTCCAAACACCTTGCTATTACAGAGTCAATCTTGGAAAATTAAGTTATCTGGTGATTAACATAACTAGAAGAATTAGAATATCTGATCAGAAAAGCATAACAAAAATCATAATAAATACAACACAAAAGTTTTCCTAATTAGCAGAAAAAAATAAATTTGCAAAATATTCTAGTAGAACCATGCAAAAATAACACGAAAACATAGTCCATCACCTTTGTGAGGGACGTCATCATCAGTGTCGGCAGACATCCTAAGAGTTGTACAACGAGGAACATTGGGCCTCGCCATGAGCTGTGAAGTCCTTGTTGAATGACTACTAACTCTTCCCTGAGAAACAAAGGCAGATTATCTAGAATCTGAGGAAAGCACAGTGACAATTTAAATTGGAAATTCTTTCACCACGTGTATACTTTTTATTGCATGATGCCACGTTCATACGTTTCATGAAAAGGTGCTCTGTAAAACCATTGCCCGCTCATTGTTTTACAATAACAGGTTTCTCTTAATTAGATTATAGTTATGCTGAAAGGAGTATATACTTGAGCTTTTCTAGTGACATTCTCAAATTTTCCTCTCTTTAACCCAAACATGCACTTCCTCGACACAAAAGCAAGGGAAAAATGAATAATGCATATTTACTTGTGATACACAACTAATACAATGTTAAGCTGTGCCTTAATAATCCATAGGATATTCACTGGGAATCGACCAAAAGTAAAACCCATGGTAGCAATACCTACCCTTTTTTCCTTGCCATTCCCGGCTAAATTTCCATCTTTCCTTCTCTTACTATTTTCCTTTTTCTGGACAAATAAATGTGCAAAGAAATAAAATAAGTCAACCAATTTCAGACTCTACAAGTATCAGATGCATATTTCATTTTCGATTTACAAGGTAAAAACCTCTGGAAGTAGAATAATTAAACTAGAGAGCTTAATACAATATTTCCAACCAGTCTCATTTTGAAACCATGCTTAGAAAAGCACCTTGGTAATTTAGCCATCAAGAGACCAGGTTTCAGTAATCTAAGGAAGCAATAAATATGATTATCATTTCTAGAAACTACAGTATCAAGCAGCAGAATAGAGGATTAGGAGAACTCAACAGTCAGCCATCTGCAACGCAATGCAACATCGCGAACTGTCTTATTTGGTAGTTTCGTTGATATGTTTGCATAAAATGTTACGAGTGACTCAGCTGGACTTCTCCTGAGAAACAAACCAAACCACGTGGTTCAAATAAATTATGTGAGTTGATAATGTTTTCAGAATCTCAATGTAGGTTAACAGTTGAAGTAATGGGAACCTCAAGTATGCTGTCAATATATAATGTAAATAACTACAAACAGCTTACAAGATTTTACATGACCTAAAATATGGGTTCAATCAAGAAATCCCAGAAGTTTCGTTACAGAAGCTTTCTGGGGGGGGAAGTAAGTCAAATGTATAAGAGAATGATGAACATTAAAATTTAGGAGACACTATTGTAACGCTCAGGTTAAAGTTCCTAGTTCGGGATCAACAACCAAAATACAGTTGAGAGATTTTCCATAAATACATTCCCAAAACTTGGAGAAAGAAATTTAAACACTCAAGCCGATGACCAGCATCTAAGTTTAAATTAAAAATCAGGTAATATGTGGACTTGTGGAGTCAAAACGACCTCCTGTTTACTTGGTTGGCCAAAACATCAGGTAATCATGAGTTTTATTCATACTTAGCCAATGACATTATGTTCAGCAAAAGTGTCTTTTTTATTTTCTAAAACATCATGGCTGAGTTCTGGGTACGCTTGAATGCATTTGTACAGGAAAAATCATAAGGCAAAATATGAAGTTTTATACTTGAATAATTCCACTAATATTCAAAAGAAAAAAGCATTTACGATACTCATTCACGGCTGATTTCAAGAGAAGTTTAAACAAGAAGATAATGAACTATTCAACAGAATCAACAAGAACCATAACAAAAGGGAAGAAAAATTTAACAGGTACGCATCATAATCGCATATAAAATTTCCAAGACCCAACTGAGCAAAAGTCGCAAAACATGAATTAGTTCAACAAAACCTCACAAATAACGAAACTTACTTAGCCAAGCCTGCATTAAGTATTGCCTGCTCGTTGAGGGTCCAATCCGTTGAAATACCAGGATTATGCTTCAACGCCGAACTCAAAGTCTTCAAACCCGAATTGCTGCCAACGGCACCGGTACTATTGAATGGATAAGAAGCATATTTTGCATCTTGATAATGAATGCCTAAGGCGTTCGCCATAACGAAAACTTAAAAAGAAAAAGAAAGAAGCGAGAAAGATAGACTCTTTCCTCCAATATTCAAAAGAAGAATACTTCTCAAAATCAAGCTACAATCTTTTACGCAGCAATCTCCCGTTCTGCTGTTGTTTCCCGCCAATTCCCTAGTCACCACAAAAACCGCGCAAAACCCAGATGGGAAAATGTGTTTCGTAATTGGGTTTTCTAAGATTATACAAACTGGAAGAGATTGACGATAAAGGCACCCACTTTCTACGCCAAAATTAGTACAATCGTGAAACAACAGATACAAACACGCAGTTTGATATGGACGTGAGATTGAAGGGAGCTCTATAAACAAGAACGGAAATCTCTCAAGGACGGAGAGAAAAACAACAGAGAAATCACCGGGAAACTGCTAAAGTTGGCGGTTTATGCTTTTTCGAAGTTTACGAGCATGGAGGTGGAATGGAAAAGTACAGACCTTTGTGATGGTTCAAATATTGGAGAAGTG
The DNA here is from genome assembly GCA_027478365.1 of Erythroxylum rufum. Lineage (NCBI taxonomy): Eukaryota > Viridiplantae > Streptophyta > Magnoliopsida > Malpighiales > Erythroxylaceae > Erythroxylum > Erythroxylum rufum. The sequence goes on from JANIHZ010000005.1 coordinate 11,081,089, forward strand.
AATGCGGTGAGTTTCTATAGTCTACGGAACATTGTGCATATGCTAAATATAAGTTATGTCGTTTTTCTCCTTAATAGTATTTCAAAAAGGTCAGGAAAAGGGTCCTAGACTCCTAGTTAATCTGGTCTTGCAGCATTGGAGAATAAAAGTAACATTCCTGAAGATCTTGTCTTTTGTAGCAAGTCTACTGTCTATTCAGATTATTCTCAGGTCGTTGAAATTTTTATTATGTATTTGCTTGCTTAAGCAGTTTTGCCCTGGCACCAACTTTATATGTAATTTATGCATAGTACTAGTTCTATGTATCTTTTACAAATGATTTAGACTTATAATTGTAGTTTATAAAAATGAAGTTATATGTATCTTTTTCCTAGGCTCCGCGTCACAGCGAGACTTCAACGTGTTCTTTGCTAAAATATTTTTGAACTATTTTACACAATCTCTATTTACCAAAATCTTGAGTTCCAATTCCAGGTTTTCAATGTTATCAAAAGAGAAAAAGTGGATTGACACGTGGTAATCTTACAATGTAGCAATTTGTAATGGCTGGTACAAAGGTCAACCACTTTCAAGCATAATTATAAGATCTTCTCCCTTAAAAACATGGAAAAGAAGCAACCACGCAGAAAAGCAATAGCAATGATTCGTGACACATCAACTTGCCACAAAAGGGAAAGATTTTGGCATCAGAATCTCTAAAGTTATGTTGAAGTGAATAAATTCATTTAGATTGTCTTTATTATGGAATAAATGTATTGTCAACAGCAATACATCTTTATCCATTATTATTGACTTTAAAGCCAACATTTCCATCGATATCATTGAGGAGAACCGCTTTGAAACTTTTTTGCCCTTCCTATGTCGAATCTGATCAAGCTAGAAGAGAAGGACAAAAGCTTATATGAGAAAAGGACGAAATGAAGAAAACAGGGAAAGAATTAATGAATTCCATCGCTCTTAAGTGTTGTTTAGGTACTACTCTTTATATGGAGTCAATTTAATGGTAAAAATTAGAAAATAATAATAAATGTGCGTAAAGATTAAAATAATCCAATGTTATCCATTTGAATTAGCTATCATTACTGAATAGTTGAAACAAAATTTAACTAAATGGTTGGAGTTGGTCTACTGACCAATATCAATAACATTCTTTGCCTTCAACTAAAATATTTGCACATTTTGAGTTTACTACTTGTCAGTATGTGACAACTCCTAGCAATCTCTTGAGCTTTTGACACACATGAAACTTGAGAGGCTTAATGAATATGTCAGCAACCTATTTTTCACTCTTGCATTGTTGAGTTCCCTAAAAAAATTGTTCTATCATTGTTGAGTTCCCTAAAAAATAATAGAACTTCGCATTAATATGTTTGCTTCTGCCATGTAACACTGGATTTTTCAAGAGCTTAATTGCTAACTGTTATTA
>JANIHZ010000005.1:11119555-11138712 GCA_027478365.1 Erythroxylum rufum
TGTGTAAAATGACTTATAAAGACATAACTTTCAAAAAAATTAGTATTTCGTTAAATATTCTTATAAGAATTTAGAATTTATATTTTTAATTTTACACAAATTAAGTTTATAATTTTGATAAAAAACATAAAATTAATAATAATAATAATAATAAATAATTAAGATAAAAAGTTTACTTTTTAAGTCTAAGGATAAAGATTCTTAAATAGTTTTTTTTATCGTTTTCTTGTTGTATATTTTTTAACTAGCTGAATAATAAATGGTAAAAACTAAAAAGTAGGTGTTCATGTACGCCAACGACAAGTTGATGAAGGAAATGAACATAGATATTCGAGGGCATAATCTGTCATTTACAATAAGTTGAAGTAAAACGTTACTCCCTCTGAGCTTTTAAAAAATCAGTTGATTGAGTTCAATCAGCTAATCCAATCAGTTAATTACCAAACACTAAAAACAACTGGTCAACAAAGTCAATCAGTTAAATTTATTGAACCAGCTATTTTTTAACTGATCAGTCAATAACCAAACGGGGCCAAAAACTAAAAAATTAAAAACTCTAAAAACTTGAGCTATGATTCTCTTACTTTCTTAAACAACACCAAACAATAGATAGGTGAAACTCTTCTCTTATTGCTCTCTTTGTTATCTTTTTTTTGTTATTTATTTCAAAAAAATAAAATACAAACAATAGAAACATGGAAGATATAACAACGAAGATGGAAGGGGTTGTGGTGGTCAACTTGGCAATGGAGACAAGCGATGACGAGAATTGCGTGACAACAAGGACATCGATGAGGTGGTGACTGAATGATGAGACTAAGAGCTAAATGATTGAAAGAGGTGACCAAATGGGGATAGTCACTAGAAATAAGGAAGGAGGGTTGGATAAAGTAGCGTTAAGAAGTTTTATTTTTATTTTTATTTTTCAATTTAGTCCTAAAGTTTAGACTATTTTGGTCTTCAATAGGTATTCTAAATTCCAACCAGTACTAACCTGTACTAGCCAAAAAGGACAATATAGGTCAATACTCTGAGCTGGTACGGTACCAATTCTAGCAGCATCATTTTTTGGCCTGTATGGATTGATATGGTACGAATCTTGCATCCATCCATGCTACAATGAATCTATTTTTCTTAAAACTTGAACTGTTGTGTAGATTTTTTTTGTCTTTTGAGTAGAAGATATTTAAAACCTTAAAATTTATCTAATTTTGTAAAATAATTAAAAAAACAATAAAATATTCAAAATTTTAATTTAATGCAAAACTAGTTCGCTATTAACCTTACGACTAACAATGCTGAAGTGGTCCACCACATAAGAGGGCTGTTGATTGTCTAGCACTTTGATGTGATAAATATTTATAAATTATAATTATTTTATCCACTCAATATAGCCCATATCCCAAGTCCCTTTGAGCCTTCCTGTTGTCATCATCTATCACTGATCATCTACACTAGAACTTTTGCCTCCTCAACCTTTATGATAACCTCAACCAAACATTGTCTATCTTCGACCCTATTTATGATCTCTTATGCATCGACCAAGCACTAATAACTGGAGACACCATCTCTTGCCTCCCTTAACTTTAACTCATTGTTACCACTAACACCAGACTTAACCATATTAGCCTTATTTGAATGTCAAAAATGAAGAATTAATATGACTAATTCATTTGAAGATGTTGTTAATTATGCTCTAGCATGGTTGATTGATGATTTGAGGAAAGTGTTGTAGATAACTAGTAAGTTTGGTGTAGATCATGGCATATTAAAGAAGACTATCCATTTAGATTCAAAGTTTAATCTTTTTCTTACCCATTTCAAAATTTTAATTTACTAATGCAAAAAAAGTTCGAGCGTTTGTGATATATGTGATGGTTCCAAATAATTTGGTAAGTTGATGATTGTAAGTGAACTCGTATTTATTATTTTCATCTTATAGGTAAAAGAGTTGGAATATTAGAACTTGTAAGTATTGGGTCTAAACTAACCAAAATTAGAACTTGTAACTATTGGCTCTAAACTAACCAAAACAATGAGGCCTTTACTTTAGCATTGCCTATAATTCAAAAAAAAAAATGAAGCCATCAATTCCATTTCCTTATTTTGAAAATGTTTGTGAAATTCTTCTTTTGTTTCTTACTTGTGTTTAGATCAAGTTCTTTTCCCTTTAGGGAATGATACTAGTCGCTCATTTAGGCTTTAATGCTTTTACAAATAATCCTCCTCTCCCTTGCCTCTTCTTATTTGGCTATCATTTCACTTTGTGATCCTATCCAAAGTTTTCCCCCTCACCAAACTCTTGAAGTCTTATCTCTCCCTCCTCGCCTCTTCCCAATCTCTAAAGTGGCACATGTCTTAAACACTAAATGCTCTTCTTCTTATGTTCCCTTATCTACTCTCTCTTTTAAATCTTTCCATACTTCTTTCATATCCTTTGCCTAGCCCTCCCTGATGAAACCTTAGAGCAAAGTGGTTAGTGATACTTGCCTAATGAAAAAACTTAAATTCATACCACAAACTTTAGATGAAGATTCCCAATTAATTTATGCACCCATTGAGCTACTACTTGTATGAGTTACTCGATGTTCCTATTTTGCTAAGGTTCTTTATTAATTAAAGATCCTCTTTTCTCTAAATGCAAAGTTGTTAGGAAGTCAAATGGAGAAAAATAAGACTAAAAAACACTTGGATTAACAAGTAACATTGCTTCCTCTTCGAGTTTAATTATAAAGCGACTATGATGAAATTGCCATAATCAAACCCTTAGTATATTATTGACAAACATATATTTTTCAAGTATGGAGACAATAAATGGAACTTAGTGATGAGCTATAATTAAAGCACATTCTTTTATAGGTTAATTTTCATAATATACCACTAGAGTATTGGTCTACTATAGGACTTAGTTACTTGGATAGCTATCTTTGGAGGCCAATCTACCTTAATGAAACCACTACCAACTTTAAGAGGATATGATATGCCAAAATTTGTATTAATGTTGACAGAGGAAAAGACTTAGTAAATTATCTAAGGTTGAAAAAACTAGATGGTAATGGAAGTCTAAAGGAAATAAAGATTATCCTGAGTTACCCTTGGAACCTTTTTAATAGTTAGCAGATGAAGGTATGGATGCCACCAAGCAAGGAGTTAAAAAATGGACTGTATAATGAGTTAATAGATTTGGAGCATAAGGAAACTAGTGTTGATCTATATGAAACCAACTCAAGTGTAGAGGTTAGGACATATTTTGTTTTTATCTTAGTAGATCCAACATATGTGCTTACTGGAATTGTAATGGATAAAATTAAATTAATCATGAACGATGTAAAAGATATCATAAATGACTTAAATGGTTGAACTAAGTTTTCCTAAGATCTCTTATTATCATTTAATAGTTGATTCCTTGACCTTGTTGAAAATAACAGGGAATCATGCTTCTCCAATGCTATCATCATCCTCCCATCCCCCAAAAGATAAAGATTTCATGCTTGTGAATTAAAAAAAACTAGGTAGGAAAACTAAAATCAAGGTTGATCTTTGTCATTCCTCTCTTGCTAAATGATCTTCACTTGGAATATTTGTGGCCTTAACTACTGTAATAAGCGAAAGATTTTCAAGGATATTATAACCAATAAGAAGCCTTTTATGTTAGAGCTATTAGAGATAAAACTCAATGCTTAAAAGGAGAGCCTAATTTTTAGATTTAGAATGAAGTATGTTGACTAATCACTAAGCACATTTTAATGGTAGGATAATTATAGCCTTTGACTTTGTTGAAGTCTAAATCCTTCATTTCTATTTTTCAAATCAGTTACTCCATGTTTGTGTAAGACTTCTTAAAACTACTTGTTTGGTTGGTGTTACCTTTTTCTATGTGTCCAACTTTTCATTCCAAAGAGCTCAATTGTCAAAGGACCTCAAAGCCATTCATTCTTGGCCCTTGGATAATACTTGGCAATTTCAATAGCAATCTTTTTGCAAGGTAGAAGGAACATACAACAGTCTGAGGAATTACACAAATGATTTCCTTAATAGTGAAAATCAAGTTAGTTTAATAAATCTTAGATAGGAAGGCCTCTTCAGCATATGGAACAATAATCAATCAAGTTAAAGAGCCATTAAAAAGAAGCTCAATAGAGCAATGGTCAATACAAATTGGTCCACCAACTTTCCTAATAGTAAAGCCTATTTTAAGAACCGTTTATGCTCAAATCACTTTATTATCAAAATTCGTGGGTTATATTCTCATAAATATGAACTAACCATTTAGATTTTTTTAATCATTTAACTAGATCACTTGAATTTAATATTGTGGGTATGAAAGGCCTCAAGGTTCAGACTAAAGGAGTTGCATCTTACTAATGTGCAAATAAGCTCCAAAGAATTAAAAAGGAGCTTAAAATTCTTAATAAAAGAAGAACAATTACCATAGAACTTAAAGGTTAGTTTAAAAAAATCAAAGCTCAATAGCTACTTTATTTAAATCCTAAGGATGTAAATATCTTGAATAAAGAGAAGCAAGAAATATATAATTACATTAAAACTCTATAGGATCGCCATTCTTTTCTTAATTATAAGTCAATAACTTTATGCTTAAAGATGGAATAGGAAGACAAAATATTTTCACAATGTTATTATAGCAAGGATGAACCATAACAACATAGTATCCCTGTTAGATGAGGGGGGATCAATTTACACCTGATAATAGGCTATTAAGGAATAGGCTCTTAAGGAGTTGGCCCTTATATACTTTTGGTGAACCTTAGGTAAACCTATTAACATATCTTCCTCTGTATAGGTTGTTAGAGCAGTAATTCCTCACCCCTTTAGTTAAAAGCATGTAAAGATACTTTTAAGGCCTTTACTAAGTAGGATGTTAAAAGTGACTTGTTTAGCATGAATGTAGACAAAGCTCCCAAGCCCAATGGATTCAATGCTTTCTTCTTTCAAAAGTCCTGAGATTTAGTAAGTAGTATGGTAACCAATGTTGTCTTAGATTCTTTTAAAAATACGAGCATGCTAAGGGATCTTGATAATGCCTATATTTGCTTAGTGCCTAAGATCCCAAAGCTAAGTATTATCTAAAAGTTTAGAACTTTACCTTGTAATGTAATTACAAGATAATAACTAAGCTTATTGCTAATAGATTGAAATATATTATGTCTTAGATAATCAATCACAGTTAAGTTGTATTGTATAAAGAAGAAGCATAAGGGACAAAATATTGATTGCTTAAGACTTATTCAAAGATTATAAACTCTAAAGATTTACTTTAATAAAGCTTTTGACTCAATTGATTAGGAATTCCTACTAAGTACCGTATAAGCATTTAGGTTTCTTAATCAGGTTATTTAATGGATTGAATAGTGTATCTCAATTATTAATATAAATTTTTAGTCAATGATAATGCAACAAAGAGGTCTAATGTAGCTAGAGGCCTCTTATAGGGAGATCCTTTATCTCATTGTCTATTCTCTATATGCATGCAGCTACTTTATAGACTACTAAGGGATATCATTGATAAGGATAATCAATTTGTCTACCGATATCAGTTCAAAAGTTAAAGTTGGTAAATCTTTTCTTTGTCGATGATGTTATCTTGTTATATGAAGCAAACTTACACTTCATTAGTATTTTGATGAATAAATTAAAAATATTTGGAGAAATTTATGGGTCCACTATCAACCCTAGCAAGAGCAAACTAATTGTGCATGCAACTGAGGTGTTAATAATTGAACAACTTGTTCAAATCATAAGCTTTAAGCTATAAAATCTTCTATTAAATGTAACTCGGATTCCCCACATCTATTAGAAAGTTATCCTACAAGGATTGTCGGCTCTCACAGATTCAATTCATCAAAGGATAGGCCACTAGAATAATAAACACCTCCTATATACTAGTAGGCTCTAACTAATTAAAGATGTATTAAGCAATGCTTTGTTTGGGTCCTTATATTTATTCTTCCCTAAAAAGCTAATTAAAGGCATCGAAAGATCTCTGAGGATTTTTTTTGTGATCATAGGGGGCAAATAGGAAAGTTATAGCAAGGTAAGTGGAGTGATATTTATGACCTAAAGTCATAAAGTGATTTAGGTGTCATTCCTATTAAAGATATGAATTAGATGATGTTGCCAAAACGATTTTGGAAACTGCTAATACACAATGACTATATTAAAGTTAAATAGGTAAACATACACTCTAAAAGGTCTTAATATCTGAAATGCAAAGATCAAATACCACATATTATGGTCTTTATAGCAAATTTAAGATTTGAAGTGTAATCTAAGTGGTCAGATTAAAAAACCTAGCGGGGAATAATAAATTAATCTTTTTCTAATTTGAAAATTGGAACAAATTGAGTCCTCTCTATAAACTTCCTAACTACAATTAATTATGTATTAGCATACTAGATGGAACTAAAGTGAATGAGTTTAAATATGAAGGAACATGGCATTGGTCAATAGCTGACTCCAGGGGTTTCTTAAACATCAAAGATAATATTGCCTAATCATAATTCCAATCCCAAAAAGGTTGATAGGATGATCTGGCTAAAGTATGTTTCAAGGGCATTCATAAATAAGTTATGCCTTGAGTCTTTCCTTCTCCCATATCAATCCATCCCTTGGCATTATCTGGTATGGTTTCATTATAACTCTTCAAATGCCTCCTTTATCCTCTAGCTAGCCACTAGAATAAGTTACTTATAAAGGATAGAATCAAGAATTCATTCTTAAGCTCCCTTTAGGGCCTTATTTGTAATCTAAAGGATTAATCTATCAACCATATCTTCTTCAAGTGCAACTACTCTATTGTGTTATGGCAAAAACTCCAAATCCTTTCTAATGTGCATTATAGTATTTTGTATTAGAAGTAAATCATTGGTTGGGACAATTGCAAGATATTCCAATGCAAGGGAGACCTTACTATCTTTACAATTGAGTTCAATAACATCATCTACATGCTACGGTACAAAAGAAACTAAGGGCAATTAAAGAATGTAAGGAAAGAAGCAAGAGACTTATGTAACTACTCTTTCAACTAGATCAGGGACCTCATTTTTGCCAAGAACATCAATAACAATGAGTGGTAATGCAACAGGAAGATGAAAAATATCCATTTAACTTAGCCTATTTCCTAATTTGTTACTATGATTTACTTAATCTTATTATAGTTTTGAAATTTTTTTGACTGTATCTTGCTTCCCTTAGTAGATCATTAATACATTCCTTCAATTAAAAAAAAATATTTACAACCCATGGCTAATACTCGTTTGTTATGAACCAAATGGCCAAACTTGTTATGGGATAAACAAGGGAATTTTGATGGCATAGGAAGAAAAATGAGTGATAATTAATGTGTAAAGAGGTGCTCTTATAAATGAGAATGAATTGGTTCAGTTTTTAATGAGAGGAAAACTTGGTGGTAGATCATTTGATATTTTTTTAGGATAAGACTAATATACATAAAGAGTTGTTTGAACTTGATTATATTGTGCTATCATCTCGTAGTGTTGCCTTAATGCTAAAATCCTTAAAGCATTACAAAATGTTAAAGTGGCAAACTTGTTCTTTTCTAATAATATCTCTACTTCCACCGGTCTTCAATGATTAAATTAAGAATAAAGTTAGCAGCTTCAAACAAATCACGTTCGTAATTAGGGTTTAGGTTGATTTTTTCTAAATAACTTTAAATTATAAATATTTTCACATTAAAATATTGAGCTATTAAAAAATATTGTTTATGTGGTGGAAAATTAATGATTGACTAATTTTATAATAAATTAAAATTTTAAATATTTTTATTGATTCTATTTAATATTATTAAATCAAAAAACACTCGAAACTTTAAATATCAGTTATCATTTGTAACACTAATTGTCTTATGCAGTGAGAGTAAAATAATTAAAATTTTTTATCAACCAAGCTTAGATTATAAAGAGAGGAAGGCGGGATATACGGAAGTGTTATTTGAAGAATATTTACGTGTTCTTTCGATTTGTGCGTGTTATTCTTACGCAGGGGTCATGCTAATTTTTTCTGTATCGTTATAATTTTATCGGATGTCTCCGAAGGGACTTACGTGCTCTTTTAATCATAGTCACAAGCTCGGTTGTCATCTCTTTGTCAGCATTTATTGAATCATATTAACATGTAATTAGTTTGAGATTGACTTAGTGATTAATTCAAACTGAGTTCATGTTGAAACTTGAAAGAGAAAATATATCTAGTTAAGTTATATAAATATCACGATGACATGTGTATTCACTAAAATCTGTTTCTCAATACAGAGCTTGTGACTTCATTAGCCTATTTGCTTCTTGACGCAGACATTAGACATAAAATGAAAAGGCATATTTTAATTGATAGATGATGACATAACCATACTCTTAACTTCCACTCAAAAGAGGCATCTTCATATTTTAGCTTGACAAAATTATAGAGGGAGTAAATTACGGTTTAATCTCACTTAATTTATTAAAAAAATGATCTATTATTTAATGCGCACAAAGAGCTACTATTTTGAATGAACTCTTATACTATAGTTGCTATGACTCGAACCTAAAATTTTACACTCAACTTCCTTTTTGATAACTAATTGACCTACCGTGCCGACTCCAAACTCTCAACTTGGTAGTATGTGAAGTTGGCGACTGGATGGCTAACTTTGTCTTATGTGAAGTTGGCGACTGGATGGTGCTTTGCAACTATTTCTTATTTTTGTAATAAAGAACAATCTATACGATTCCAAAGAAAGACGTGACAGGTTTGAATTTAGAAGGGAAAGTTATGTCAGAGAGACTCTGTGATCATTTTGGTTATAAAGATCCAGTCCTTTTGTGTCTCACATGTCTATCACTTTCTCGTGTCAAATTTTATGTGTAAATGAAATTTAATAGAATTGTGTTGATTCACGTAAATGTATAAATAAAATTTAATAAAATATAATAAAAATATCATAATTAAAACAAAAAATTTGATTCCTCACTTTCCACCAATTAAATAGTTTTGACATTCTTTAGTACTCAATGACTCTGTTGCCCCTGATGAATCTTGCCATCCTTCTTACCTTTACTTGTTAGGTTTGCATCATCTTATTTTATTAGGACATAATGATGCGTGGCTGTAATTGTTCTCCCATTAAGTTGGCTTACCGACGAATTTGGGATATTGGCGTATCATGTCACTCTCCATCCACTCCTACCACTTTTGGGGAATAGTTTTGTATTCCTAGCTCTCAACCATTCATTCAATGCAATAAATTGAATGGTTTAGATACATTTAGCCCACTCTTGTCCTTATCCTTTTGCCTTGCAGCTAGACTTTGACCTTTTTGTAGTCTTAATTATTTGAAGTTTGCTGTTAGATTTATTTATTTTTTTAAAAGATCAATTTTGTTATATTTTAAAAATGCTAACTCAAGATTAACTTTTTTATAAAAAGTTTAAATAAATCTTTAACATTTTAATATTTAATGTTAATTTTCATTTAAATTAAAAACGTGTTTTTAATAATAATAAATCAAGTTACGTTATAAAAAAAAAAAGGAAGACCCTCCTCTTTCGGTACTGTGGCACATTTTTACACAAGTCAAACAATCCAACAACTAAGTACGATCAATCAAATTGTATTTCATGTGAAAAATGGTCCCAATGACTGTCTAATCTAATCCAGGTACAATGTAAACATTGAACAATAAGGTCAAAAGCTCCGTACAAGGCATGCAACGGTCACAAATTTCACAATCATACGACAAACGGAATTCTTTGCTCTCTACTTTTGGTAAGACGGGGCTCTTGCTGTGCTCTCCTCTGCTCTTCAAAGCTAAAACAAAACTGACCGCAAAGCCCCGGTGTCTGAAGCCGTTGTCTTTTACAGTTTTTATAGTTTTATTTCCCTTTTCAGCATCTCTCTTAGAGACCTTTTTTTTTAATTAAAAAAATGGAGGAAACCGCGTGAGTGAGGATGCAACACGATTAGGGACTAATTAAACGACCTAAGCACGCACACTCTCTCTCAATGATGTGAGTGAGGGATGCAACACGATTAGAGACTAATTAAACGACCTAAGCACGCACACTCTGTCTCTTCTGTCTTCTTCTTCTTTCTCTAAATCTCGCTTCTTTACTCCAGACAAGACCAAGTTTCGAGGAGATTGAGGTTTTCAAGGTTGGTGTTTCTGTGGGTTAGGGTTTCTGGATTTGGGGATTTGATTTCCGTACTTGGTCTTCTCTGTCTTCTAGTTCGAGTTTCTGTTCGATTCGGATTAACAATTTCATTTCCCGTTGTTGTCATTTGGAGCTAAAAGTATGGTTAAACTTTTAATTGCCAAAGTAGAGAAGAAGGAATGCCCGTAAAGCTTTAAAGATGGGGATGAATTTGTCCTTAATCTCATCTCTCGTTCATTTCATCTGAATTTCTGACGATTAATTGCTCTCCTTTTTTGCTTTTGCCGTTTCTTGAAGTAACCAGATGATTTCGTTGAGCTTTATGTGTTGCTGTATGTGGATATGTGTGATAACATGAACACGCGTAGAGTGCTTTAGTGCAAAAGGACAAAATTTTGAGGCGGGTTTTGTGAGTTATTTTTGATTGAGAGCTGTGGGCTTTTGTTGCAGTGACTTGCGGCAGCTTTGGAGACTGCAGCTTTTTGGAAGCCGTTGCTTTTAAATCAGTGTCAGAGGTTCATGTTTACTGTTTGTAGTAAGCAGCTTGCTGTGAGACTTTTGTACGAAATACATTTGATGATGGGATATTAATATGCAGTAGTTGTTTCGTACTTGCTATATATATGAGTGAAGGAAGTGGAATTTCTGTTCACGGAAGCAAAGGAAAAAGGCAAAAAAGGAAAGAGAGGGAAGTTTGTATGAGCATGGAAAGCAAAATCTTGACGAATTTGGGTGTTAATTTTAGGGATCCTAATGAACAGCGTAAGGGAAGTAGCAGGAGACAAGGGATTGATGTTAGTGGATTTCTTTTGATAGTACTCTAACCTTTTCTGGATTTAGATTGGTTGTTCTTATCGAAATGGAATGCCCCTCCTCAAAAGAAAAGGGGACGAGCTTTTGGACTTCATCAAAAGCACAGATGGATAATACAGCCCCAGCAGAAATAGTTGCCATGAATTCGACATTGGAGGATCCATTCAACAACTTTTGTGATCTCATGAATTTGGATACGTATGCTGGGTGGTGTAACAGTCCATTAATGATGGACCAAGTATTTGGTTCCTATGCAATGTCTTCTTTTCAATCAACTCCCCACTCATCTGTTGAAGAACAAAATGTTGGGGAACAAAGTTATGTTGCTTATCCAAATGGTGGTAATATGTTAAATACTGCCGGGACTTCTTGCAATCCTGGAGATAAAATGATGTTTCAACATCCAACTTTCCAGTTTGATAATGTGTCAGAGTCAATTGAAGCTGATAACTTGGGTGCAAAGGGATGTGATGAAACTCGTCAACAAAGCAACATTTTGGATGTGACAAGTTGTATAGTTCCTAGGCCGTTCGGATCAACACTTAACGAGAGGATGCTGAGGGCGTTATCTTTGTTGAAAGATTCTTCTCGAGGAGGAATTTTAGCACAAGTTTGGGTTCCTATGAGGCGTAGAGGTCAACATTTTTTAACTACTTCAGAACAGCCCTATCTGCTTGACCAAATTCTGGCAGGATATCGTGAAGTCTCCAGAACATTCACGTTCTCTGCTGAAGTGAAGCCTGGTTTGCCCCTTGGGCTCCCTGGTCGTGTATTTATCTCTAAAGTCCCAGAATGGACTTCAAACGTAATCTATTATAGCAGGGGTGAATACTTACGGGTAAAGCATGCTATTGATCATGATGTCAAGGGTTCTATTGCTGTGCCGGTCTTGGATCCTACCGAGACATCCTGCTGTGCTGTATTGGAAATTGTCACGGTGAGGGAGAAGCCAGACTTTGACTTTGAGATGGAAAATGTTTGCGGTGCACTTCAGGTACTTGTTTCTGCAAAGAACCTTTTGTTTACTGCTTTGTACTTGTCCAGCTTTCCTTTCTGGCTTTCTGATATTTATTCACTTACCGACATGTCCGTAAGCATTCTGAAGTTCTTAAATCGGTTATAAAGAAGGATTCCCGTTAGACATATGATTTTGAAGAGTAGTACTAATGGGATGGCTTAGAAACTGTCTGACCATCTGTGATGAATGACAAAACTTTACTTCTTTTTAAATTTCGGTTGGATGTTCTCACCTTTGTTAGACTGTCAGGTTCATTAAAGTCCATGTTTTCCTCAGAAAAACTAGGTAATTGAAAGAATGATGTAGGAAGGTTGCTTAGTTTTGGTGATGTAGGAAGGTTGCTTAGTTTTGGCTTACAAGAACTCTGAACCAATCAGATCAATGGAGCACTACATAGAATTGCTAAAAGTTCTTTGATTAGTTTGCTGGGCACTGTTGTCTTCTGGCCATTCAAAACCATTCTATCACAGGAGCTATCACGTATGTTATCTCCCGAACGTCTGATATGCATTGCATGAGTTCAAGCCCTAGTGTAATAGTACTAGCCAAAAAATGTTTTAAGCATTTTGACGAGAACTGACGGTTTCTCCTAGTTGGCTTTTTTGTGTTCATTGGTATTGTATTAGCTAGAATCCAGAAATCATTTGTGTTACGATGTTTATGTTGGTACTTATTTTTCTTTGATTATGACTCTTCTCAACTATTTGCAGGCTGTAAATTTAAGGAGTGTTGTTCCTCCTCGACTTCTTCATCAGGTACTTATTTAATATTTTCCATTACTTCATGAAAACCTACTAACTAACCACCCCTTCTTTCTACCCAAAAAAATAAAATCAATAGTTGGAAGAGGAGTCACAGATAAGATGGTTAGTTTTTAATGCTTTTCTTATAAGATAACTGCACCTTTTCTAAGGACAATTGTCATTTTCCAGAGTCTCTTGATGGATCAAAGAGCTGCTTTGTCTGAAATATCAGATGTATTGCGAGCAGTATGCCACGCACACCGGTTGCCACTTGCTCTAACATGGATTCCTTGCAATTATTCTGAGGAGGTTGATGAGCAAGATATAAAATTGCATGTTAGAGAAGGTAACACACACAGTAAAGGGAAATGTGTACTATGCATTGAGGCTACAGCCTGTTATGTCAATGATAAAGAGATGGAGGGGTTTGTCCATGCATGTGAGAAGCAATGTATTGAGGAAGGGCAAGGTATAGTAGGAAAAGCACTTGAATCAAATCACGCCTTCACCCCAGATGTGAAGTCATATGATATAATAGAGTATCCACTTGTCCAGCATGCACGAAAATATAGGCTGAATGCTGCGGTTGCCATCAGGTTGAGAAGTACTTACACTGGAGATGCTAACTACATATTGGAGTTGTTTCTCCCTGTTAATATAAAAGGGAGAACAGAGCAACAGCTCTTGTTGAACAGCCTCTCGGGTACAATGCAGAGAATCTGTAAGAGCTTGAGAACAGTTTCAGGTTCAGAATTGGTTGGAGAAGAAACCTGTAAGGTAGGGCTTCTGAAGGGGGTAGAAGCAAGCTTCTTGCCAGTTCCGATACCTAGGAAAAGTTCTCCAATATCTGAAAACAATTTGAACACAACTGAGAAGGTGAACAAGAGCTTTATTTTCTCATTGAATTATGTTTATGTTGTTTACTTCCAGAGTTCATTGTTAAAACTGAGCTAGGGGTTTTATATGTAGACATCTGCATGCGTTTGAGTTTCCTTTATGCAATTGTGGATATTAGTTACAGTTGATAGGTTATCCAACTAATGTAGCGCAATAAAGGTTCCTCTTTAGCATCAATAGGATCGGTATCTGTGTGAGCTTTGAGCCTGTATAAATGGAATTGGGACAGATTTTCATATGAATATCCTGAGCTTGTTTAATTGAGTTCCCAAACTGTATATCACTTGTAGATGATGGACAGAAGGAGGCATGTGGAGAAGAAGAGGAGCACAGCAGAGAAAAATGTGAATTTGAGTGTTCTTCAACAATACTTTACTGGAAGTCTGAAGGATGCTGCTAAAAGCATTGGTGGTAAGTTCCATATACTATTATCTTTTACCGCCATCAGAATTTAAAGAAAGCCAGAATTTGGGGAGACAAAATCGCTTTCATATTTGAATCACATACAGTTCAGTTAGTGCTGAAAATGATACAAGTAAATGCTATGAAAGTTAAACCAAATTGAAAGGAGCAATCAATAAGGAAGTGATCCATTAGGATCCATCAGCTACAATTTAAGAGACTTCTTTAATTTTGTAGATAATTAAGTATAGATTTCTTAATTAAAAAGTAAGTTAACACAATAATTAATGTTCAAATTTCTTTCTTTTTGTATAGTTTGCCCCACAACATTAAAAAGGATATGTAGACAACATGGGATCTCAAGGTGGCCATCTCGCAAGATAAACAAAGTGAATCGTTCATTGAAGAAAATACAGACTGTGCTTGAATCTGTTCAGGGAGTGGAAGGGGGAATCAAGTTTGATCCTATGACTGGGGAAATTTTGACAGCTGGCTCCGTAATGCAAGAATTTGATTATCAAAAGAGTCATGTTCCTGGAAAAAACCAAGTTGTCAGAGATTATGAACTAGATATCCATAAAGGAGGTTATGTACTTTTCTCATCCCTTAATGGTGGTGAAGGTTCTGCAGTCAAGCTCGAGGATGATGAATGTTGTGTTGGTACTCTTGGGGAAGGATTGAGGAATTCTAGCATATCTGGAGTTGATGGTAGTGAAGATTCAAAGCTGGTTGAGGTGGATGCTGGATTGTACCATCAATCTGTTATTGGGTCTGAACCTTGGACTTGCCTTAATAAAGCTTCCCTTGGTTATTGCCTTACCAAAGAAGGAAATGATGTGGATAAGAACTGGTGTAATATGAAATCAGAGAACTTGGAATCACGATTTGTCTCATGTAGCATTAGCTTATTGGCTGCAGCTAATGAGGTGGATACCAAGTTGGAGGGCGAAGATAGTGCTGTAGAACTTAACCAGCCTACTTCTTCCAGTATGACCGATTCATCAAATGCCTCTGGGTCAATGATGCATGTCAGTACATCAAGTTCGTCAAGCTTTGAGGAGATTAAGCATTCAAAAATAAAAGCAAGCGATGGTCAAGATGGATCCAAAATTACTATAAAAGCAACTTACAAAGAAGACATTATACGTTTCAAGTTTGAGCCTCCCGCAGGGTGTTTCCAACTCTATGAGGAGGTTGCAAGGAGGTTTAAGTTGCAAAATGGAACATTCCAACTCAAATACTTGGACGACGAGGAGGAGTGGGTAATGTTGATCAGTGACTCAGATTTGCAAGAGTGCCTTGACGTATTGGATTATGTTGGAACACGCAGTGTTAAGTTTCTAGTTCATGACATACCTTTTGCTTTGAGTAGCTCAGATAGTAACAGCTGCTTTTTGGCAGCAAGCAGATGATACAGGCAGTCTTCAACTCGAGTTTTCTATTATGGAGAGCTCATCTGTATAAGATCATTCAACATTTGAGATGAAGAAGGGGGAGTACATAGTGGTCAAGGTATAATTGCACCTCCTTGTAATGGATTGAGCTTGTCGGTTTAAATAATGAGTTGAAGTAAGCCTTAAGTACGTCTTTGTCTATTAGAATAGGGGTTGGAATTAAGGGGGAGAGGGAGAAAGACTATATGGTGCTGTGTAGTAAGGCTAGATAATAGAGATCTGTAGATTTGTATAATGTAGAATGGGTGAAAAAGGATGTAACTATAGCAATGATTAAGGGCAATATATTCTACATTCCTTGATCCTCCTAGTTTGTGTAGATTTTTGAGTTATTTGAATACAATTAAGCAAAAGATGTGTGATTTTCACCTTGTTGTGGTAGAAAGTAAGAATTTCCAGTGAAGTTGTTTACTAGAACCAGAAGGTGATGTAGTTTGCCTGGGTATGCTTTCAGCAATGAGAGTCTAAGGGCCCAAAGAACTTTTGTGTCAATCATCTGCTTTTTAGTTGATCAAAACCCCGTTAGGCATAAACATTTCTTACAAAAAGTAGCTTCAGTTTTAGTAATCACACTATCCATTGCAGCACTTCAACAACTAAAGGTTTAATTAAGACCAGTTTATAGGATTCTAACACAGAAGATAGTGAGTAAATTAGATCCTATTATGATACTTTACTTGTGTCTGAAAGGCAATTACAAGATAGTTATGATCCCTTACAGTTTGTTTAGACTAAAAAACTTTTTTAGAGCATCACCTTTCAAAGTTTTTCTTTGTCAAGATAACACTTTTGATTCATTCGTATCTATTCTACAACATTTCTGAATCTAGAGCTATTCCATAAACAGTGTATTCTGAATCAGAAAATTAAGAATTCAAATTGTTTAGTTCATGTATATAATAAAATATTGTTGCCACCTAAAGTCGTTTCTCCACCAGCTAAGTATGTACTTTTCAAAGATTCCATAAATATTCTCTAGAGCATTGAAATAACTATTAGCATATTTTAAGTACTATAATCTTATAATGCAATTAATGTTAGTAAAATAATTTTAAGAAATAACTCCAAATCCAATTAACTTTAATTTTGAAAGCATTTTCTCAATTTCCACCTATGCCTACTGCCTAGTGGAATGCTTGTCGGGACACCTCCAAGCCTCCTCCTTCATGTAGGCATGTGTTATAAATGTCTAAATAAAAATAAACGCGGGAAGAAATGGAGAGGAGAAGAATAAAACAAGGTCGCTACATTAGTCTTATAAACGTACCATTTCACGTGTAACAGATGTTACAAATCAAGTGTCTTATACTTTGTAGGGATTAGAATTTGTTCTTATACCTGTTGTACTTGTAACAAGTTAGCAACTATATAGATCCTTCCTATCAGGGTCATTAATGGGGGATGCTAGAGAGATATGCTCCAACTTCTTTCTACTAAAAGTCAGTCTTGCAACTGAAATCCGCTGGTCTTTTTAACATTTTGAGATGGTTCCTCCCCAGTTTGTCTGAGTTTTATTATCAAGTTTGGAAAGTTGCAATGGAAACTGCTGGAGAACGCAGCCCATACCTCCCATCGAAGCTTCCTTATGCATATCTAGGAACTGTAAAGGCTCTTCGTATCATGGAAATGTAATAATCTATGGAAGGTGGCTTAAAGTTTAGGTAGAATGGAAAATCAAATGGCTCTATCAACAAAACCTAGAGGAATGTTATAGCTCCATCCTTATCGGGTGGAAAACCTATCCATTTTCAGTCTATAATAGTAAATGGAGTGATTACTCCACCTCTAGAAATGCTTCAAGTTGGAGATATAGCCTAGTCGTGTAAAAAGCCTTCTTTCCATATATTTAAGCATGGTCAGATACACATTGGGGTAATAAAAGCCTTAACAAAATTCTCTTTACTGAGGATGACTATTTATATTTAGGTTTTCAAATCAGGACAGTTTCAACGAAGTTTTGGCTTCTGGCCCTTGACACATTGGTAGCCAACCATTGTTTATTAAAAAATGGAGACTAGGAATGGAGTTCAAAAAATCATAATAGAAACTATACCTTTATGAGTTAACTTCCACAATGTCCCCTTGGTGTATTGGACTTTAGAAGGGCTTAGTTTCCTTACTAGCTTAGTTGGTAAACCACTATGCTTTGATAATCCTACTACCAACTTGGATAGAATTTGCTAGGCAAGGATTTGTATTGAAGTTAAGATAAATGAAGAACTACCTAGGAGCTTTTCGCTAATGAAATTGAATAAACTCAATTAGTTATGCAGATATGAGGTTTAACTCTTTTACTCTTGAAAAGCCAAGCAAAGCAACAAAGTTTGGAGAGCCACTTGAAAGATCTTTACTACATGAAGTCGTTATTAAATCATAAGTATTCAATATCCTAATTTGAAGGAATTTAACCACACAAAAAAACCAACTATGAGGAACAGAGGCTAGCCAAGGTTGGAATTGTCAATATAAGTATCATGGATATAATGTGATTGTCTCTAATAAGGATGACCAGAAGGAGATTAATGTAAATACAAATGCAAACCTAAGGAAGGAGGAATGCTCTAATCCCCCTAATAACAACTATCCTCTTCCCTCTAGAGAGGAAGCTGAAGAACTTGGATTGATGGTAGAAGAAGATTTTTCATTGGACAAACTACTTAAATTATAAGATAAAATGATGGACTCTCCTGCCTTATCTAGAAGAAAGTCAAGCAAGAAAAGAAGAAAGTCTAAAAAAGATTGTTGGTAACCTTACTTCCTTTAAGTATAAGAATATTGAAATTAACTCAACAATAATAATCTTCAGACAACATGAAGGTCAGATCATAATAGTAGTTAGAAACATATTTTGTTTTCACAAATTGGTGGTAGGCTTATCATCTTTAGTTTGTTTTGTTTATTTAGTCCAATGTTTTGCATTCTAGGTATGGATTGCCTTTCGAAATATTTGGTTGTATAAGGATGTCACTAAAAGACTAGGAGGACTTTATAGGGGATTAGAAATAAGTTGGTATAGTGGACCTAAATTATGGGGGTAACCTTTGTAGAGTTACCCCATTAAAGGATTGCTGCCAGTCACTAAACAATCCGGGGTTGGAAAATACAATCCCTAATTGCTCAACTTTGAAAGATACCTATTTGAGAGGAATGGGCAAAATAGGGTGTGTCTAAACCCTACTAAAGCACTTATATGTGACAGGTTCAACATGTTTAAGATGAGATTCAATCTGGTCATAAAGGTACGATAAATTGGTTGATTGATAAACTACATACAGAATCCCAAATTCACATACAATATCTAAAAGTGAACAAAATACAAGATACCACTTGTACACATGGTATTAAGGGTTGCGTATATGATTGGAAGAAGACCAAACTACTCTCCATTGTGGGAAATTAATGAAGCAACTGGATATAAAATCACATATAACTTACATGCAAAGTACAATAGTCAGAATGGAAGGTACCTATAGATGCTACGTACAAGGTAGAGGCGTAACAATATTGAGTCTAATATAGAAGTAGGATAGCCAAGTATAAGGAATTCAACATCTGCACAATGCCTAACTATCTAGTTGAAAGCAAACTTAGGTGAAGAGAGCAGATAAGAGGCCGCCTAAACTGAAGGGATTGATAGTAGGGAAGTAAAACACGTGTTGTT
>JANIHZ010000005.1:11159065-11179590 GCA_027478365.1 Erythroxylum rufum
CGATGATGGTTACCTCACTGAGTTCGCAAAACTTACCAAAATTGCAACGTTGTCTTTTCAGGACCGAGAGTAGACTTCTAGCTCCAGAGGGACTTTTCGAGCCGTGTAGAACATTTTGGCGAGAGGAGTAATGGCTCACAGGTCGGTTAGCTGGGACTTTTGGGATGACCTAGATAGAGCTGATGTATTTTTCCCTGTATATGTAGGAAATTGTACTAAGTTTCTGGAGTGATGTACAGACAATAAACAATGACAGTTCTATAAATTTCGGATTTTTATGAAATAAAATGAGGAAAATTTTAGTTTCAAAAAGTTCGTGATTTTATATTGATATTTATTTTTATGATGCCATGTGACGTATAATAGTAATTGTTTGTAGCGCACTCTTATCATAGGATATGTATCGGTATGACCTACGGGCGTTCCGGTGTATACCCTGCGGTAAGGGGCGTTACAGTAATTCTCTCATCAAGTTTTAATTGCAACTATTCTTAGGTTAAATTGGAGGATGTGAAAAGGTAATTCGATCAAATTGTACAAGATTAAAGAAGTAAAGAACAAACTTTAGGAAGAAAATCACAAAGAAATGAGAAACGTAATAAAAGGAAGGGAAAGAAGCACATAATTTGGTTAAAGTTAGGGGTAGTTTGTGAAAGAAGTGAGAACTGCAACGACATACACATATATAGAAACAAAGGAGGAAGCTTCAATTTCAGGTAGGGTTTTTTTTTTTTAATCTATATAACCAAACTTCAGACTAGATTGTGGAGTTCAAGTTTGAACCTAATCTAAAACTTTAAAATTTTGTAAAGAAAAAGCCCAAACCAATAAACATGAGTCAAGCTTGTTAACTTCAAGTATGGCTAGGTTCGAGGTATTTTATGAAACTTACTCTCCATCCCTTGAAGACTCTTGTGAGCGAGCTTTAGGTGGCTTGTTCTTTGTGTTTATTAGTTTCATTATCTAAATTCTTGAGCACAAAATAAACAAACAATAAATGTTTGGGTAGTTTGCTTTCCTTGCCCAAGTAGTGCCCAACACCCAATTAGTTGGACCTTCAATGAAATCTAGGTCAAGTTTCAAGTTAAAAATTAGGAGTTCAAGTTTTGAATAAGTTTTTGACTGCCCAAAATCTAATCGAACTTGAACTTGTAAAACATAAGCCAAGCCTCATCCAACTTCAATTCAAACTTTAGTCATGCTGACCTGCCCTTCTTCAACATGTTGCTATCTTTATTAAAATTGTTTCTCCTAAACATATATACCCTGTCTTTGTCATAATTCAGTTAAACTTTAAATTTTATTAATACTTCAGTTGGCACGTAGTTGTCTAATTAATACTAATTTTGAATAAGTTTGTCAAAATACTAAGTAAGATATACAATATCAAAAAGAAATTATTTTGAATAGCTATCGTCTAAATACAACATAATTAAGAGTTTAAGAGGATTGCAAGAAAAAACTTAATAATTAAAAAGACTAATACGCAAAAAATTAAGAAATCCGGAATAAAGACTGAAAAATTGTGAAGAAACAAAGAAAAGAATAATTAAGGATCAAAAACTAAAGTAAAACATGGAATATAAGAGTCAAGAAATCAAAGATTGAAATGAAACAGAGAGAATAAGAATATCAAAGATTACAATGATATTCTTATTCTCAATTTATATAGATCTCAACTAGAATATATAAGAAAGGTTTATAGAGTTAATTTTCCAAAAATTACAACCTAAAAGAAGAAAAATAGAAATAAAATGATTATCCATTATCAGAATTGTGTGCAGTTCTGGCCTCGTACATCTGAAGATCCGTTTTCTTCTTATCGGCAAACCGTACGATTATTGACTACCGGCTTATCTATTGCTTTACACATTTGACATTAGAGGCATAAATTAGTTGTGCATAATGATTGTGTTGGTTGGCATCTGCCAATTAAATAGAAAGAAACGTTATTCGCTCATTCCAAAAGCCAACTTCACCAAACCATTTAAGAAGCCATAATCCAATCCAACACACATATACAACTGCATCAACAGACTCTAGTCACCAGGCTCAAAGAACCTTTTACATTGTAGAGTAATTAAGGTTTCGGATTGGAACCATAAGTCAGAAGTAGAAATAACACCCACAGAAAGTGATACGCAGAAGAAAGCTTTTTTTGTTCTTTTTGAACTTCAAGATAAAGACAATCAAAATTAGATACAAAGAGAAGGGGCCAAAAATTAGCCAAGGAAATGGAAAAATAAAACAGCTATACAGAATGGAAGCTACTCTAATGTACATGTGACAATTTCCCACACAAGCTCAATTTCCCTCAACCCCAAGCTGAACTCTTAGTGCAAGAGCATACTGAAAATAGAAAATGAAATAATTGGTATCAAGAGCTCCAAATCACCAACACGATTGCCTGCTTCACATAATGGAATGAATATATACATTAATAAAATAAAAAACATTTCCCAAGCAATGCCAGTGAAACTGTTGCAAAATATGGCAAAGATACACCTATAACTGACCCCCTAGAAATATTGAGCTTCTTTTAGTTTCTTTATCAGTTGATTGTGGATTTATATATGTCACACAATGCATATTTGACCTAATAGTAATGGTAAATTCTACCAAAGTGAAAATTATGTGATTTACCTAACAGTCATATAAGTCAACAAACTAAGAAGAGCAATCAGCACATACCGGGGTTCTTCAATGTCTCTGAAGTCGGCAATGCAGGCAAGGACATCTCTGCAAGATTAGATCTTCGAGCTATTAGGGCACGAACTAAAGTTCTGCCACATGTCTCAAGCAAACACTATTATCATAAAATATAAACAAGAACTGAATGCACATATAAGCCTATAGTTGACCTGGAGCACAAAGAGACAGCGATGACATGGAGGTTGATGAAGGCCATGGAGCTGCAATGTTGTCGGCAAAGTCACATGAAAAGGTGAACCCCGTTGTATTGTCAAATATGACATCCGCAGGCAAGTTTCGCAGTAAACATCCTAATCGATAGGAAAGTTTCATAGTAAATAATTTGATCCCTTTCCAGATAAATCATTTAGATGAATATCAATTCATTGACAAAATTTAACACGCATTTTCCCATAGAAGATGTGACTTCATATGTCAAGCATTAACGGTTTTTTCATTCGACTTCTGTTTTTTATTTGTATTTTTGTTCTTAAATTTAGTAAAAAAAACTCGTTTACTTAAATTTTTATTTTAGTTTATAAGAAACAGTTATGGTTTTTTGTTTTTAATCATAATCTGACTTTATTATTGATCAGATAAATATTATGTAATTATTTAATACTAACTACTAATAAAAAATTATGATTATAATAAGTTGATTATTTCACATTATTGGAGCATTATATTCTCCGAAATGAAAAATTCAGTTCCCATTGCTGCAATAGCAACTTATTTCAGTAATAAATTTCTCAGAATTCCAAGGCCAGCTTAGACCTTCAGAGACTATAGTACCAAGAGGTGTAACTTATCATATAAGATGCAAGAGAGAGAAAGTGAGAGAGGACGAACCTTGTTGTCCGTAAGCTGCCACAGCATCCATGAATGCATGAAACACACTTGATGTCAGATGAAATAATCAAAGTAACAAAAGCACAAAATTACAAAAGAGATCAGGCTAAGTAATCCACCTTGGATGCTAAAATCCTTCAAGTCAATATCACACAGCTTATACACATCTGCCATGATACCACCCTTCCGTAACATGGAACCAAAAACTGCTGCACAGATTATGGCTTGTTTATTTGTGATTAGCATTTGCTTCTGAATTCCAGCAATGTAGGTATTTAGTGAGCCACAGCATGAGGGACTGGGTGCTGCCATATTACGGCATGCTTCAATGGCTTCTGAAGGCTGTGTAAAATTCAATGGGCAAGCTGCACAAAGTATAAAAAAAAGGAATTACAAAATGTCAACAAATAGCTCTTACAAATGCTGCCATCTCTGGAAAGTCAAAACACACGTATCAGGCATCTCAACAACACAGGGATTTCTCAATGCAAAGAAAAAGTTGTTCGATTAAGCCCAAATATAAACTTCTTCTCAACCACTAAAGAAAAACATTTAATAACATCACATATTTCTGGAACTTAGAGGATCTTGATTTAAGTCTTGCCATGGAAGCCTGGAGTCATAGGACTAACTAGAAAACCTGAAGGGAATAATACAACACAGGCTGTAACAATGTATTCAATGTTACCAGGGTTTGGTTTCACCAAGAAGTACCCAGGGGATAAACTAAAATTTCAAAAGTATCACTTCAACAAACCATTTTATGCAACTGCACAGGATGAAAGGGCAACTTCATATACATGTACATACCCTTGTTAACTTTGCATGCAGATAATATGCGAAATGCAACATTAGCAGCATCTTCTGAGAGTTTCTGAGATAGATAAGAATAGACCACTTTTTTACAATCACTAAGAGCATCATTGTGGTCAGGCTCGCTCACTACATCTTTATTGTCATTAATGTTCATGTGAGTTCCAGAAATCTGAAGAGCAGCTTCCATAATTGCGGGTTGGCATATTG
Source organism: Erythroxylum rufum (assembly GCA_027478365.1). Classification (NCBI taxonomy): domain Eukaryota; kingdom Viridiplantae; phylum Streptophyta; class Magnoliopsida; order Malpighiales; family Erythroxylaceae; genus Erythroxylum; species Erythroxylum rufum. The sequence goes on from JANIHZ010000005.1 coordinate 11,163,629, forward strand.
GTCTACAACACTCTTTTAGGTGATCAACAGCACTGCAGGCCTCCAATAATTTGCTTGTATTGACTATCTTCTCAAAGGTATCAATATCTGTGACTGGACAAGACCCACCAGTAAGACTTGATGACTTTACAGAGCATATTGTAGGTATTGTGTTATTGGCCCCTCTGCTAATTAAGATGCTAATGATATCTGAAAAACAATCATTAGCAACTGCATTGTGCAAAACCAATTGACCAGAGTTGAGACCATAGTAACCCCGGAAGATATGAAGTAAACTACCAAACTGTGGGCAACATATCACACTTCCTACAAGGCTCGCAAAAGGTTGATAGCAATCAATTGCTGTCTTGTCCATGATACCTGACATGGCTGAGAAATTTACAGGGCATCTCCCAGTTAAAATGGGTTCGTAAGGGATAGGTAAAGTTGGATACATAGGTGGATAAGATTCAGCAGGAGTAGGATAATTAGGAATCACAGCAGGTGATATCTCTATAGGATCAAAAAGACCATTGATTGGTGGTACTGCGAGTTCAGACAAGGAAGAAATATGATTATGGTCAAGTAGGTACTGTGACGCCTCAACATCAGGGCAACTGCATATCCAGAAAGTGAATCTCAACAAGAGCAGGAATACTGAGGCTGCAAACAGGCAGAAGCCAGTCATTAGTGTAAACATGAGTAATCGCCTTCTATAAAGTACATATATATCAGTGGTAAAGTAAAAAAAAAAAAAAAGGGGAATTATCCAACCACAACTCACCCTCAGGTCGACTTATGGACTGAAAACATTCCATCCCTTCACCTAGCTTTTTGATGCCATAGAGTTCTACAACTGGAAAACCTATACCAAATTGTGCACCCAAAAGGTGGGAACTCTAGAAGACCAAGCCAGTATACCTGTAGAATTAGACATAATTCAACAATCATTAAAACTCGCTCGAAAATCACACCAAAAGAGATACAGGAAGTAAAATTTGGGTGGTGTGGGGGGTGAAAGCTAGAGGGAGATATTCAACAGTGGGAAATTAATGCCTAAACAAGTTCATGAAATTGATAACATCAGAGATTTACCAATAATTGATGTTCAGAAAGATTATGCATTTCAATTTTGTGATTGCTCACATAAAAAAGGCCACAACAAACTGATAATAAAAGCGAAAGCAAAATTCAATGATACTCGAGCAATACAAGCTGTTGTTGCCCAAACCTCAACAAGGAAGCCCAACAATCTGATCGTCCAACCATGACTTTGGTCCATCATTTACTTCACTAAAAGATCCTAAAGAAGAGAACAAAGTTTCTCAATATCATTGCTGTCAATCCCTTGGTTTTCCCATTTCAGTAAACATAACTTTTTCCAATTGCTAAGCTAATCTTATTACTATCTAATGGGGTTTACTGTTCAGGGAAGTGACTTGATGCCCGCTGGCTCTAGAATGTGATATGTTGTCTACCATTTCAGTTGCGTGTGAACCAAAAAGCTTATTGTCAGCTATGCTGAGCTAAATGGAAATTTTTCTTAAATGATCAAAAAAGAAAAGGGAACCTTTCCTATAACTTTTCTTTATGTAAATAAGAGAAAGGGATATGACCTATATGCATGCTTTCGTGCATTCTGAGTAAAGGATAAGTTTTCCAAGTAATAACACTGTCATTATATGCATATTAGAAGGAACAAGTGAAGACAAATAAAGTTCCACATTAAGTGTAAAATCTTCAAAAAGAAAAACAAAAGTAAAATTATCTATACACAAAATAAGGCAAACTATTATATGGTTTCTAGGTTCTGATGAAAAAGTTGGCTTATCTCAGAAATTAAGCTAAATGATTATATTAAGCCTACAAACTGAACAGAAAAAACACAAAAGATGGTCACACATTCTAGCAGATGCTAAATAGTTCTTGAAGAAGAAACGAATTCTCATAAATCTCGAAACCCTTTTCCTTTCCATGGTCTCAGCTACCAAACAAAAGCATGATTATTTCCTTGCAATGGGAAATGAAAATCAAGCAGCCCCAAGAAAGAAGCTTTGGCCCTATGCAGCTCAGACATTTCAGCAAAATCAAAAAGAAAAATAGAAAAAGGAGGAACATACTAACCTGAATAAGATGAGCCCATAAATCATAAAGATTCAACTTGAAACCAAAAGATAAAGCCTTTGGTGGGTTGCGATTGATTCAGCAAAAAACAGAGAACAATATAGCCAAAATAGGGATGTGCTCTCAGAAACCCTAAAGCAAGAAGCTTGTAGCTCTCCACCTTTTCCACCTCTCTCTTTCACTGTCTCTGTCTCTTTCTCAGTATAAAAGTGTCCCTCTCTCTCTTCTCTTTCCATAACCAGAGGGACGTAACTTTACCTTTTCAAGACAGCTCAACCCGTTTATTTTTCGGGTGAAATCGAATCCGACCCAGATCTTATAGACCCATAAGCATGCCCCATGCAAGGCCCACAAGAATATTTTGGGTGGAGAAATGCATCGGTTGTCTTGCGTAAATACTAAATCCTCCGGTGCGATTTGTTAAGAGAATGTTTATGTGAGAGTTTATTAATGAAATTGAATTAAATATAATATTATTTTATTATTTAAGAAGAGGATTTATAATAAAATAGGATTTATAATAAAATGGAATAAAATGAGAAGGAAGAAGATGATTTCATATTATATTTTATTCCATCTTAAATAATAAAAATGAAAAACCTTCAATTTGGGAGGTTTAGGATGGAATGTAAAATGATAAACAACATTTCACTACATTACATTATAAAACCTTCTTCTAAACAACATTTCACTATATTACATTATGAACCCTTTCATTCTTCCCAAATAACAATTTTATAATATTACATCCATTTACATTCCATTCTATTATAAACCATTCAATTCAATTTTATTATATTCCATTCCATTCCATTACATTAAAAACCTTACGTCCAACCAAACATAACTTAAGTCCATTGGGAGTGTTTAGCCAGTATAAGTTTGGTCTTTTATTAGTAAAGATTTGTTCTTTTCGCTTTATTCTCTATCTAACAATGATAAAATGATCGACGTGTGTGAGGTTAAGTTATGGTTAACTGCTAAGAATGGAAGAAGAGATGAAAGGGAACAAAGTTAAGTTTTAATTATTGCTCTCTATATAGTTGATATTTGTTAGTGCTTCTTGTGTTTCTGTCAACATTAACAGCATTCTAGTGCTTAGTGTCAAAGTCTTATACCTTTTACAAACCAAAGCTCTTTTAAGGATGAGAGAATTTTTGAGAGGTTGGTGGCTTTAATTGCATGATTCTTATGATCATAAAGAATGTTATTTCAAAGTTGTTTCTGGAGATTATGTCCGAAGCAACGAATGCCAAACAACTCCTTAACATTCTTGAAAAGCTTCCACTAAAAAAGGTAAGGTAAAAATGAGTGCAACTTTAAGGAAAATTTTCTCTTTAAGGTATAAAGGCAATGAAAGCTTAAGAGAGTACATACTTGAAATGTTTCATCTTGTAGAAAAAATAAAGACATTGAACATAGAGCTGTCAGAAGACTTGCTCATTCATTTAATATTGATGTCTCTTCCTTCAAAATTCAGTCAGTTTGAGGTGAGCTATAATTGTCAAAAGGATAAGTGGACATTTAATGGGCTCATCTCTCACTCAGTGCAAGAAGAAGATAGGATAAAACAACACAAGATTGAGAGTGTTCATTTCGCATCAACCTTTTCAGGACATGGTAAGAAATAGAAAGGAAAAAAGATTACGATATCTGAATCGTAAAAGAAGCATAAGGATATGTTGAATGGACATAACTAAAAGAAATGCTTCTTTTACAAGGATCGTTCTCATATGAAGAAAGACTGTGCCAAATATCGCACTTGGCGAGTAAAGACATATGTCTTTCTCTTTTGTTTGCATTGAAGTTAATTTGGTTTTAGTACCAAGATATATTTGGTGGTTAGATTCTGGTGTTACAACTCATATAAGTATATCTATGCAGGGTTGCTTAAACTACTGAAGACCCAGTGATGAAGAGAAGTACATTTAGACGAGGGTTAAAAATCTAGTGGCAGTTTTTGGTATAGGGACTTTTTGGTTGCTATTACGTACTATTTTTATTTAGAATCAAAAGGCATATTTATTATACCACTTTTTAGGTGAAATTTGTTTTCATTTTTTGTATTAAACAAATAAGGATTTGTTTGTTCATTTGGAAACATAAGAAGTGATGTTTATTTTAATTTTATGCTTGTTGGAACTAGTAATTTATCTTATCATGACAACATTTTTTTACTTCATACAGTAAATTCATATAATGTTGAAACGAAAGCTGCTAAATGCAAATTATCAATGGAGAATTCTTCATTATTATGGAATAAGCCTTTAGTCATATCTCTAAAAAGAGAATTGACAAGCTTATGTTGGAAGGGATTCTTAAAACACTTGATGAATCAGATTATGATGTTTGTGTTGAGTGCATAAAGGGAAAAACTACAAACATAAGAAAAATAGGAGCTAAGGGAGATAAGAATATCTTAACATTGATAGTCACAAATATTTGTGTGTCATTTCATTTAGCTTTATAAAATGGTCAACAATATTTTAACACATTCATAGATGATTACTCTCGATATAACTACCTATACTTAATTCACAAGACGTCGCAATTATTGGATGTTTTTAAGATGTTTAAGATCGAAATTGAAAATCAACACTGTAAAACTATTAAGGCCATAAGATCAAATCATGGTGGTGAATGCTACGAAAGATACAACAGATCAAGTGAACAACTTCCAGGTCCATTTGCTTGATTCCTAAGTGAGTGTGGGATTTTTCCCTTATACAATGTGCTAGGTTCTTTAAATTGATTAGTGTAGTAAAGAGACAAAAAAGATTCCTTAAGGATATACTACGAAGTATGATTTGTTGTACAACTTTTCCTCACTTATTATAGGGAGATGTATTAAATATCATAATGGACATACTTAATAGAGTTCTTATAAAAGCTACAAATAAAACCCTCTACGAGTTATAGATAGGTCTTAAAGCATTTACGTGTTTGGGGATGTCCAGTTGAGGCAAGGCCCTATAAGCTAAATGATAAGAAACTGGATGCAAGATATATTAGTATTTATTTTGTAGTTACTCTTAAAGATCATGGGGATTTGAATCTTATGATCCCAAAAAAAGATTATTATTTCAGACAAGAAATGCTAGATTCTTTGAGGATGATGAGTTTGGGAAGGGGGAAGCTAAGGGTAATGACTTTGTCTTTAAAGAGGAGTTGGTCAATGTTCCTCTTCCTGTAGTTGTTGTTGATCATGATCAAGCTTTCATCCTGACGTCATTCATCAGCATCCAATCCAGATACATGACAATGTTGAGCTTCCTCGATAGCAAAATATCCAGTCGTTCCTCAATCCATTATTTATGAGAGGCATAAGGATCAAACTCAACAAACTCAAATTCAAGTAAAACCAATGCCTTTAAGAAGATCCAAGAGGGAATGAAGAAATGCAATTCTCGCTGATTTTATTGTATTTCTCCAAAAATATGAGGAAAATATTGACTTAGTGGGAGATGATCCACTCAACTTCCATGAAGCAATTAAAAGTTCTAAGTCTCATAACTGGATTAATGACATGGGTGAGGAAATGTAATCCATAAGAGATAACAACGTTTGGCGTCTTGTTCCATTGCCTGAATGTGTGAAACCTATTGGTTGTAAATAGATTTTTGAGACTAAAAGGGACTCATAAGGCAATGAAGAAAGATATAAAGCTTATCTTGTCACTATAGGATTTACTTAGAGGGAAGGCATTGACTATAAAGAGACTTTCTCTCCAATTTTATCGAAGGACATTTTTAGGACTATTATAGCACTTGTGAGACATTTTGATCTTGAGCTACATCATATGGATGTAGAAATAACGTTTCTCAATCGAGACATTAAGGAAATGATTTATATGAAATAATCAGAGGATTTAGCTTTTGAGGAAACTAAATAATTAGTTTGTAAACTTAAGAAATCCATATATAGGCTCAAATAATCTTCCCATCAATCGTACCAAAAGTTTCATCAGTTATTCTCTCATCTAGCTTTAGAGTGAACGTTGTTGAAGATTGTGTGTAGTTAATTTCATCGATAGCAAATTCATTTTCTTGGTCCTATATATGGATGATATTTTACTTTCCAGTAGTAATGTGGAACTGGTTCGAGAAATCAAGAAATTTCTTTTGGAGCAATTCAAAATGAAAGATCTTGGTAAGACATCCTTCATATTAGGGATCTAAATTCATCATGACAGTTCACATAAAAATCTACTATTATCATAAAAATTTACATTGAAAAAGTATTGCATCAATATATCATTCAAAATTTTAGACCTCATGATACCCTTGTGTCTAAAGGAGATCAATTTAGTTAAAATTACTATTCGGAGGATAAAATAGAATCTAAGTTTATGCAGAATATCCCTTAAGCATCAATAGTAGGAAGTTTGATGTATATGCAAGTATGCGCTCATCCTGACCTTGTATATTTTGTTGGGATGCTTGACAGATACCGAAGCAAAGTAGGAAGAAAACATTCGGTAGAAAAAAAAAAGCCTTCATATATTTACAAAACACTAAGGATTATATACTCACATGTAGGAGGTTAGACAAACTTAAGATCATTGAATCTTTTTATTCTAACTTTGTTGGATGTCAAGACAGTCATAAATCAACATCTAGTTATATATTTTTATTAGTTGAAGCTATGATTTCTTGGAAAAGTTCCAAACAGACACTCATTGCATCTTCCATTATGGAGGCTAAATTTGTTCCGTATTATGAGATATTTAATTATATTAATGATAGTATAATTTCATTATAGGACTATGAGTAGTCAATGGTATTGAAAGGCCACTCAAGTTATACTGTAACAATAGAGCAATTATCTTGTATTCAAATAGAAATATGAGCTTTTTTAGATCTAAATATAAAGCCATTAAGTTACTTGTTGTGAAACAAAGAGTTCATAGTGGTTTGTTAGTATTGAGCTTATAGGAACAAACTCTATGATTACAGATCTGCTCACTAAGGCATTAATGCCTAAGGCCTTTCATGAGCATGTTACTCATATGGGCATTGTTACATTTGATACCATTTGATTTAGTGGGAGTTTAGATTATATTCTTTGTGATTAATATTATACTTGATGTCATGAAATCAATGGAATATTTATTTCTTTTTCAATCTTCTATTGTTTACTCTAAAATCTAATCTCATTTGGTTAAGGTTGGACCAATTAAAAATAGGCATGTGTAGATAATATTATGTAACATCCCGTTAACCCATGTCAAGGGTTAGAACCTTAGAATAGTGTATATGAGAGTTTATTGAGAAGTTAGAAAGTGCATTTCATGCTCATGCATAATATAGCATACACACACACGTGAATATTGATTTTTGCACATGGAAATGACTGTACATGCATTCATTGACATTTTTCGGGTATAATTGATTTATAAATGTGATTTTATTGAGAATTGTGATTTTTATGTGTTGAACATTGATTTGGAGAGTATATTTATTGATTTATAATTTTTGTGAAATTTGGGAGACTTTTGAAATTTTTGGGTATTTTTGGACTAGAAAAAATGTCAAGTGGCAAGACAATTGATAAATGGTAGTAAAATTAACTATCAATTGGCAATGGAAATTTTGATATATGAATTTGGGATTTATTGACAAGTGTCAATGAAAATTTGGAGACAATTAGAGTAAGAATTGGAATTGATTGGAATAGTTAAATAAGAGACCTAGTTTAAATCTAGAAATTGGACATATGGCAAGTGACAAGTGTCAATTGCTAAGCCAAGCCTTTGAACTCACGATTCTTTTAAGTTGAAAGACCAAGTTATTGTTTTGTTCTTGCCTTCTTCTTCTTCTTCTTTGTGACTATCTTCACCTTCTTCATGAATTTTCTCACTAACCTCCACCAACGTTGAACCTGGCTCTCTCATCTTTCACTTACTACTCTCACCATATTGTCTTCTTCATTGCCACATGAAAACCTAAACCTTCCAACCTCCATGATGTTGTACATGGGTTGTATAAGAAGTTAGGGATTCTTGATGTTCTTGAAGAGTTTGAAGAATTTGAAGCTAAATCAAGTAAGTTATGCTTTAATTATCATGGGTAGTGTTAAATGAAACTAATATGATGAGTAATTTGTTATTGATGACTTGATCATAAATTTTTTATGTGTTTGTCGTGAGTGATGAAATGTATATATATAGATGTCTTGCTTTTGTATATATATGATGATTAATGAATCATAAATTGTTATAAAGATGTTTTTGAGGTAGAATTATCATTACAATGGTTTTTGGATGAGTGCAGTAAATTGATGAATGAATGGACATGTTTGATGTCCTGTTTTATGGTTATGATTAATAGTATTTTATGACTTTGTTTTGTGAATGTTTCGAGTTGTAAATTGAGGTGAGAATGAAGAGGAAATGAAGTAGAAAAGATGATCTAGGTACAAGATGTGTTAGATGTAAGATGTAGGAAGTTATAAAAATCTGGAAAAATTGGAAGAGAGTGGCTGGAAGATTTTAGCTATAGTCTTTCCACTAGATATGCTTCTGTATTTTAGCCATTATTTGACCTATAGATATCCAAATGTGATGATCTTTTATTTGGATTAAATTAGAGACATATGGTTACATTTTTCATGAAGACATAGAATTCAAATTCTGTCGTTAAGATTTTCAAAATTAGACTTAAAGTTGAGTACTAGATGCGGTGCAGTTTGAGAACAATAGGTAGTTTTATGATGTCTTGAAATGAGATAAATTAAGGTGATATTTAGGAATGAAATGAAGGTGAAAATTGAAGTAGAACATGTACAGAAAATTTATGATGAAAGTGTATAAGAATATGTTCTATTTTGGTGTTTGTGATCAAGCATGGATTTTGATTTGTGTGTGGATGATATTGAACTGAAATTGAGGTATACATGAAGAAGTTATCAACTTGAAATGATGAATGTTGAATATGAATTGTTACAAACTTATGAATGAGATATGTTATGGAAAAAGGATAGGATTTCATGAATGATGAGTTTTAATAAAAATGATGAATCAAATGAGTTGAGGTTTGAGAGTTTAATGAAATGATGTTACATTAGGTTTGAGAGTCTAATAATTTGGTAGTTGAATTAGTGTAAAATGATGTTACATTAGAAAAGGTGAATTCGGGAAAATTTGAACTGAAAGTGATGTTAGAATATAGGTAGAAACTATTAGAAATGCTCTTGAGTGAGTTGTGTTTTGTTCATATTTGTTGGACGTACTTTAGGTCTGCTGAACGGACCTTCTAGGGTCTGGAAAACTTCCCAGCCCTGTTCATGTTCTTTTGGAGGGACGTATGTCTACTGAGCGGACATTCACGAGACACTTACACAAATTTATGATTTAGACGGCAAAATCTCTCTTCGGAGTCTTTACAAAAGTTGTATATCTCAAAGTCCTCTTCGAAAGTGTCCTAGAATGACATTAATCTGACATCTACAGCAAAAGTTATTCCTTTTGTCCCAAGATATGTTTATTTATAGATGATTGACTTATTAATGTTTTCCCATGAGATATTTAGGCTTGATTGTGATCTTGAATGAGCCTAGTTGATGTTGGATTGAGTGATTAAAGTAAAGAAAGTGTATTAGGTATTAAGGAATGATTCAAAGATCATGTTAATTGGTTATGAGATGTGTATTAAGGAAATGTACCTGGGATTGTCATTGAACATGCATTGTACATATTCCATATATACATTTGTGCATAAATAAATACTTATAATTGAGCAAAGTTGTTATGTGTATAAATGTGTACGTATTGCATGATTTAGAAGACCATATTGAGTGACAACATTCAGACGTTACCGGGACTTCGAAGCAATAGCTTTCTGAAGCAAACTGTGAGTAACCTAGACGGTCTCACTTGAATAATTGTTTGTTTTAAATTATGTATTGAATTATATTGTGAAATTGATTGTGATGATTTCAGACATTAAATGTCCGAGGCGTTTGATGCATGAATGACATATTAGAAGTGTTCCTTGTATGTGAATTTGACAAAATATATGATTTCTCAACATTTTGTTAAATGTCGGACAAAGGTCCGATAATAAATATGAATCATGAATGTAAATGTGATTGTGTAAGTGAAATCAAATGACTGAGTGAATATATATGAATGTGATGCATGTCATTACATAAATGCATGATCAGGTAATGACAGTTGTAACCTGAGTAGCCACCAAAAATGAGCTTAAAGCTCATAATGTGATTAAGAGCCAAAGGCTTGCTATGTGTAATGAGCCCTGTATCTCCAACGGATAAGGGACAGTTAACAATGAGCCTAGTATCCACGATGAATAAGAGACAGTTATATTCACTCGGTCATAACAACGTAATAATCGAACATGAGTCTCATGAGCATTACATATACATTTAAAATGTATGTTTGAATGATTGAAATGTACCGTTGACTTGTATTTGAATGAGAACATGAAAATTGTGAACAAAGTGCTATGTAATGCTATATGATGACAAATAAAATGAAGTAAATTATGTGGATATATAATCTGATGTGTTATATGATTTTGAGTGAATCATCGAGGATGGTTACCTCGCTGAGTTCATAAAACTCACCAAAATTGCAACGTTAACATTTCAGGGCCAAAAGAGGACACTAGTGACAGAGAGACTCTACAAGAAACATAGTTCATATACTTTTAGATAGAAGAAACCGCTCAAAGGTTGGTCATCTGAGATTGAAGGATCTAGTTAAATTTTTTTTGTATAATTCCTCATGTTTGTAGCGTGTTCTGTAATTAGTCTTGATAATGTACATATTTGAATGATTTTGTAAAGCTACAATGTATATTCATTTTTTTTATGAAATGAAATGAGGAATTTTAGATTTTTAATTATTGTGTCTTTCTTTATGATGCCTTACAAGAGAATATGAGTACTCTAACATGCTACCATTGTGAGGTATGTATTCAGATATCACTTAAGAAGTCAGGTACGTATCTTGCAAAAGTGGGGTGTTACATTTCATGTGTCAAAATTTAATTAAGTGGTAAGATAGTCTTTGAATAATCTAAAGTTGGACTAATCCTTAAAAGGCTTACGCTCGAGATTTTAGTATTGATAAACTCTTCAGGAAGATTTTGTATATGGTCTATATTTTGTTTTTAATTTTTTATAACTACAAGGCATCAGCATGTGGCCATTAGATAAAGTTTACACTTGGTTCTGCTGTCTTTCATGGTCTTATTGGAGACAGCCAACTGGAAGTGATTAACATATTGAATAAGTGTAGTCACATTTACTATCTATAACAAGTTTGAAAATGAAAGGCAGACATGGGGCATAGTGAGAACTGAGAAACCAAAGCGTTTCCTGGTTGGTCCTGGTTTTGACAAATGTGATTGGGAGGTGGGAATTGATGTGTGGCACTAATTGAAAACGTGTTTGGTGATGGTGACCTCCTGCTAACCATACGATACAGTCCATAAAATCTAACCTTTTCTTGTCCATTTATAGGATTTTTAGGTTACTGAACCAACCAATTCAATCAATGCAGAAGCAGAACAATATACTACTTCCTATAAGCAGAACAATATTCACTAATTTCACTACAATTTTTATAAATCTTCTAAATTTAATTATTTCTTAAAATACGAGTAATTACTTAAGTTGAGATTAATAAATAGGCATAAACGTTTTCTAATGTAAAACGTTTTGCTTGAACAAACTCACAGAAAAAAAAAAAAAAAGGAAGACCATTTTTATGAATTATGCGCGAGAAACGTGTGATTCTTGGAATCTTATACCGACGCAGCTTATCCTAAATGAGAACCAACCAAACTATGTTCAAGATTATCTTCAATTATATATTCATATTCTATTTTTGCAAGAAAAGAGGCCCTGTAACTGTAGAACGTCCATATCCTTAATTTTCTCTCATGAAAAGGAAAAGATATTTATTCTTTCTTCTTTCTAAATCTTAAAATTTTATTCTTGCATCAAAAAGGGTGTGCGGAAATTGACGTTGGACTTGAAAGCATTTGAATTAAGCATGTGAACACATGTTTCCCATCGCAATCGTAGTGCTTCTCCACATAAAAACACAGGGGACCAAGGGGGGATTCCAGACGTGATCAGATACCATAATTGAAAGGAACTCAACCTCTATTCACTACAAAAATCAAGGAACTAAAGACATGGCAATTTTTGCAAAACCACAAAAACAATTGATTATTACAATTTTCCAATTTAGGCAAAAGACTGAAAAACCAAGATTCCAAAACGGGACACACAGAGAGTCCATAATATCTTCATCTGGTATTCATTCCCTAACTTCAACAGAAATTGCATGGCTACAAAAGGTACTTAAAAGCAAAGGTTCTGACTGACTGAATTAATAATATTGGAAGGAGAAAGGAAGGGGGTTGAGGTGTGCACCTACAGTTTGAAATCAAACAAAAACATGATTACAGTTGCTTTTGTAATGATGCCTCACGGTAGTTGCCATCCTCGTGTTTTAGGAGACATTCATTCTGCAGCGTTTGATGCTGTGCGTGCTGGAGATTTCTTACTGGGATCATAAGGTGCCGCACTCATTATCCTGCATGCACATATATAAGTAATTTCAAACCTGAATCAAACAAGCAGTAGACTATGAAAACTAAAGACGCATAAACTTTTTGTGAAACTGCAGCCAAGCGCAACCTGGAGTTTCCCATAATATAAGAACATCCTCGACTGCAGGACACAACTATTCAGATCATTTTCAATTTAAGAATAGAAACTGGATTTTGCCTCGATATTACAGTAGAGATTAAATCAGATCATTAACTAAGATTTACATCACATCTCCACAAATGTTCTCATTTCTATACTACTATTAACAATTTAACCAAAAGACATTTGCATGCACTCTGCATTCTTAAACAACTTACCTTTCCTTGCGTTTCTCCAAAAACCTAGCCAACGATGCTTTTCGAGCCTGAGGAACTGTTCATAAGGATTCACAAGTCAAACACCAATCGAAAACTACAGCAGTTATAAATCTCATAACTTCACCATCTATCCTGAATGACTAAGAAATATGCAACTCAGCAACCACATACCCCAAACAATTTCCCCCAAAACAAAGACGGGCATATCTATGCTGAAACATCTACACTTTGTCATTAAGACTCTGCTTTAGAACGTCATTATTTTCAAAACGGTCATACCAGAAGGGATCGTTGCTGTTGCACCAAGAGATCCGATTGCATTTGAAATATTTTTACTCTCCAATTTGCTAACAGTGTTTGAAACTCCTGTAGTTTTTGTTGCGATGATTTCTTCAGTGGTAGTAGAACCGCTCACTGACTGAGCAACTGAATGTGAAGAAACTGATAAAGGACTTGAGAGATGAGAACAAGGCGGGGTACTTATTGGCTGGTTCACAGGATTAACATCAGCAACCGTTTGGTTTAAAATAGGTGCCTGGACTTCAACTTTTGGTTGTGCTGTGTTGGAGGAATTGGATGATCCGTTTTCAGCCAAGAACATGATAGCTCGAGCCTGGAATCCAAAAAACATAAAGCTCAACACTGCCTAGTAGGAAAATAAGTAAAATAATGGTTAAGATTAATAAGAATAGAAAGACAGAAAACCTTCTCAGGGGTTATATCATCATAGACATTCACTGTGCCCGCATAAAAGATGGTCAGTGGAGTAGGAGAGACTGGTGTTTTGAAACTGTTTTCCATAACATTCTGAGATCAAAACACAACAAAATCAACAAGTAAATATAAAAAATATATCAAAGTTTTATAATACCATGATTCTGTCTTCCCAACTGCAGAATTAAAAGTGGGAAAATTTGGAGCCATGACGGGAATTCCTCCAAGTAATAATGGCTTCATGTTAGTGCCTGAAATTGTCTGCTCTGTGGTTGCAAAATAACTCCGGGAGAGAGGGTTGTCCACAGCAACTGAAACTGCATGCCTGGAGAGTGGAAACATCTTCCCATCGAGAGGATGATGCACAGAAAGCACATCATGTGGCAGGGCATAAGCAGTCGGTGAAAAGTGAGTCCCACCTTGGCTGTCGTGATTGAATGATTTCTATATGGTAAAAAACAAAATGAAAAATAATGATTCAGTGAATATCATCAAGAAATGGGTCGAACAGATGTGGAAATGATGGTCCATTTCACTTCACTTGAATTAAGGCCGAGGAATTATTTTCCTCTGCAGCTTTGTTGATCAAGTGTCTGTCTAAAGCTGTTTATGCAAAGGAAATACCACCATGCCTCCATGCAAATCCTAGAATCACCTCTAAACATAAAAAAGAAATGACAGAATAAAGACACACCTGGATTTCAGCAATTGGGCGTTTTCTGTTAGTATCATAACCATCTGCAGGTGAGATGGACAAGAAGTCAAGGGATAGCAAAAGATCAGATGCAATCTTCTTAGTCTTGTCTTCTTGAGGAACCTTGAATGACTTCGGATGAGTGACAGCAGAGATCTTATTGGAAAAGGGCCATCGTATCCCTGAACCTTTAGCAAATCGTAGAAGTTGAAAAATAAGACTAATATAGCTTACAAGCGTTTCAGCTAGAGCTAGTAACGTATCAAGATTAAACCATACAACTGAAAAATGTCATAATTGAACAAATTCGAACCGAAAGTTTAGCATGTAGCTGTTGTTAGGAACGGATACACGAAGTCATAAGTTAAGATAGATTTCAGAAAATTATTCTTGGATACTGAAAAAATTTTAGCAGCACATGGCTGAAAAGATAGACACAAATCCTACAATAAACATTAGTCTTCACTAAACAATCAAGCACAGCAGACAGAGAAACATGCAAACACAAACGGAACAGATAGAGATGCAAATTCACAACTAAAAACATAAAATCGTAGTAAATTTAAACAAAAAGAGAAAGACGTACACCTAACAGAGAAGGAGAAACAAGACAAGCAGCTTTCAAGACGCACAACAAGTCTGTTTAGAATTATGGTTCAATATAGATATAACATCTCACCACAATAAAAACCAAATTAGCTGCTTAATGGTATAGAATCTTTTGGTTATTTCGTCGGCTTTTCTCTCCTTTTTAAGTAGTATATCCCAGTTTCAGCAACCACACAAGGCAAAGGCAGAGAATTTCAGACTAACCCATCTCCCAAAAGCAAGAACTATAACCAAAAACAAGCTCAAATTGCAGAATGTTAGAATCCACAGAAAGGGAAAAATTTTAGAGGGATGATAGCAAATACCTGTCTCTTTGAACCCTTCAACGTTAACCTCATCCTCCGCAGGAACGAGTGGCTGCTTCGAGCTCAATCCCAGAAAATCTCTCTCCATTTCAACTCTCAAAATTTGCACACGGGATAATAAACAAAAAGAAAAGACACAGAATTCACACAAAATCAGCTCAAACAAGTAAGGTCGACCTCTCAACCAAACTTGTGAGGAGAGAGAGAGCAAGAAAAGAGAAAACAAAAAAGCTTCCAACAGCAGCAAAAGCTAGAGGGAGACTGGGAGAGAGAAATGGGGTCCAAGGCACTGTATAATTATATTAATCAGTTTCCTTACAAGCAGATGCAGAGCGATCAGGTGTCTTTTTATAAGATGTTTGACGGTTAATAATATCACGGTGAAACGATTAAAAAAGGAAAGAAAGTGAAACATCCCCCACGTTTTCCTTTTGACTCCAATAAAACACCATAATTTATGGCAATTACTTTGGAATTAAATATTATAATCCATTAATATTTGCTTTATAAAATAAAAGTATTTTATTTTTAATTTAACAAAGAAAACAATCGTCAGGATCAAATCGCTTCTTCCCACTTTAACTTACCATAAATAAATTTGTAATTTGTAAAACCAGAAAATTGGAATTTTAT
>JANIHZ010000005.1:11223844-11239516 GCA_027478365.1 Erythroxylum rufum
AGACCTAGTTCCTTAGTCAGACTTAAGGAATCTTTTGGATAGAGTTATGGCTCAGAGGTCTGTCAGCTGACACCAGGGGTTTTCTAGCTTGAGTTTTTGTGAACTGCTAGTTTTTGTATAAGGTTTTGTAAATAGTTGTTTGGTGGTAACAGTGTAAGCTTTATGAATGAACGGAATGAATGGTTTTTAAAATTAGTGATTTTCGAGTATGCTAGATGATGCCAAGTGTTAGTTAGATTGCCATGTGTGTATATCGGATTTGTTTTGCTCCAACATACCATTATCATAAGGTATGTAGTTGAATGTCCTTCAGGTATCCGGGTATTTGCCTTATGGTAGTGGGATGTTGCATAAGGCTAAGTGAAAGGACATCTCATAACCCATTTAATTGTTATATGGAGTATTAGGGGAATGAGCAACCCTAAAAAGTAATTGATTATATCTAATTATGTTAACTCAATGAATCCAAATGAGTTTTTTCCTACTAAAGATGAAAATTAGACTGGAGAATTGTTTCAGCATTTGGTTCCTTAAGAATAAATGGAATCTTATCATAAATCGTACCCATAACCACCTTGGTCATATTATGGTTGATTATGACCCTAGTGTTGTGAGAACCTTAAATGTTCATACCTTTATTCAATGTATTGAGCTGGTGATTGAACTTAAAGAGCTAGAGACTTGTTTGGTCACCTTCATTAATACCTCTAATTTTTCATTCCAAAGAGCTATATTGTGGAAGGACCTAATGGAATTCAAAACTTAATCAAATACCCATAATTGTTACTTAGGGACTTCAATTGTATCCTTTTTGTATTGAATTTTAAAGAAAATAGATGTAATGCAAAACCTTATAAAGAGATGATGTCTTATCTCATTAACATAGAGGTCATAGATATTAAATTAGTGAAATATCACTTCATTTGGTGCAATAGACAAGAAGGGGAAAAACCGGTTAAAGCTTTAGTAATTATGAATGGGTTTTGCAATTTCAGAATAATTGTACAAACTTTAGTGATGGCTATGTTCTAATCATAACCCAATAGAAATAATAGGTTTGACTGGGACTCAAGCTAGGATTTATCCATTCAAATTCTCTAATCATCTTATTGGTAAGGAGGGTTTCAATAATGTTATTCGTAGAAGCTTAGGACTAAAGAGTGCATGGACTCTTACAAATTTTATACGAAACTTGGAATAGTCAAGTTATAACTTAAAAAACTAAACCAACATTCTTCTTGTAGTCCTCAGTTATCCACTAACAAGGCAAGGAAGGCTATTGTAAATAGGTAAAGGGACCTATACAATTCTATATGTGATATAATTAAAAATGGAGAAATTAGATTTGGAGGAATATATGGAAGCTCTAGAAGAATATAACTACATCATTATGTAAAAATCCATGGTATATTTGCTGAAAGAACTGGATTCCAACACAAAGTTTTTCACATATCCCTCCTGTTTAAGAGGAATAGGAATAAGATCAATTCCTTTATGACTGAGGAAGGGGTTGACCATACTGAGTAAAAAGATCTTCTGATTCATGATAAAGGGTGTTTTACAAAGATTCTAGGGACCTTAAATTTTTTTATGCCTCCATTTTATCCGTCAATTATCTTAACCTAAAGCTAATCACTAGCTCTGAAAGTGAGTTCTTATATAAGCCTGTCTCCTTTTAAGAGATTGAAAAGGTAGATTTTAGCAATGGCCTTAACAAAGCTCCAAGACCAGATGGTCTTAATGGAATCTTCTTAAAAAAAATCATATAACCTCATTAAAAGGAATATAAATGAGGCAGTCTTGGAATTCTTCTCCAATTCTAGAATATCAAGGGCCTGGAATAAAAATCACCTTTTCTTTATCCCCAAGTCCTCTAACTCATCTTTTTATAAAGAAATATTGACCTATCTACCATTGTAACATATTCTATAAGAGCATCTTAAAAGTCCTATCTATTAGGCTTAAGTAGGTGTTACCATACATTGTAAACCAAGCTTAGGCTACTTTGATTGAGGGCAAGTGCATGATAATGTGCTAATAGTTCAATACTTATTCAAGAATTATAAGCTCAAAGGTTCATGCAAGAATTGTGCTCTTAAGGTTGATGTTTGTAAGGCTTTTGATAGAGTGGAGTGGAACTTCATCATTCTTTCTCTAAGAGTTATGGGATTCTTAAAAGACGTTTCAAGTTTATAAATGAAGAAACATATATTATTTTCTAAGGGGATAAAGGAATTACGCAGGAGGATCTCCTATCCTCTTACTTATTCATGATCTGTATAGAAATTCTTTGTAGAATCATTCATAACAACATTATTAATGTAAATGTTTAAATTCCATAAGAAATGTTCCATACAGTAGATTACTCATCTTACTTTTACATACGATCTCCTTTTATTATGTACGACTAACAACTCATTAATATTTTTTTTGATGAAATATTTAGAAGATTTTAGGCAGTTCTTAGGCTTATGCATTAACAAGGAAAAGAGCTTCCTAATGGCCCTAATTGATTTTGTGTAATTTGTCAAGTAATTATAAAACATCACTAGTATGTATTTAGTATCCCCTTCATTTAAATATCTAGGATTTTTTGTCTCTTCCATAAGAATCACCTATGATTGTCATCATCTCATTGATCTAATTAGAAGAAAGCTAGGAAACTAAGTAAACATAAGTTTGTTATTTCCTAAAAGTGTTCAATTAATTGAATATGTAACAAACAATCTATCCATCTACTAGTCCTCACACCTTATACTCCTAAAGAAACTAAGCAAGGAAATTGAGAAGCTTGTGAGAAACTTTATATAGCTTGGAGACATCAACACCAAACCTTATATCAAGGTCTGTTAGGAGAGGATTTGTTTACCAATAGACGAAGGAGGCATAAGGATCATATCGATACAGCAAATGAATAGGTCCTTTTTACTTAAGAGATTATAGAGAATAGTTAGTGAGAAGGACTCCTTATAAATACTTTGTTGTATTTCAATTTAAATTGATGAGTGAATGTTGAAATGAAAATATGTATATTATGGATAATGATAATGGTATAAATGTCTGGTGCCATATATGGCTATGTTGAGTTATTTTATTTGTTCAATAGTGGTAAATATCATAAAAATAGAGGAAACTTTGCTAAAATTTTTATAAATTCTAGTTCACATATAACATTTTATTCTTATATAGGAAAAGTCTATGGGCATGAGGCCTACACCTCATCAGTTGTTTTTAAACACTGACACTAAGAAGTATGATGGTGTGACATTCGTCAACAACCGATGTAGAGAACTAAATGTATGTGAAATTAATGCTTTAATATTATTTCTTAATAATTATCACTTACTAATATAAACATTGCTTCCTAATATAACCAAATACAAGAAAGCATTCAGTGATAGTCTCAGCACGACCAAGTTGTTGATGAGAGTCAGACGTATCTTGATGCAGTAGGTGGTAGGGACCATCATGAAAGGATCTTCGGGCTAGGTTCATTTGCGAATATATGTTATTCGCAATTCTCCACGTCCAATACAGGAGCATCTAGTAGACGGTCGCAAATCAATCAAGTCAATTAGCTTCAAACCACAGTGGACACATTAATGGACTATATAGCTCAGCTGAGACATGAGGTGGATGAGATGAAGGCGAGGGGTAGTAGCATCTCAGAGCACCCGTGGTCACCAGGGCATTAGGATTGTTGTAGTCATTTGCTTTGAATTACAAAGACTTATTATGTACACTATAATGTTTTCATTATCAATCAAGATAATTTTAACTTTATATCATCAATCAACTTTCTGTTTAAACAAATTAAATATATAAACAAATCAAAATATTATGCACAGATAATTCATAACTGTTGAAATTATGCATTAACAATAAGATCATGAAATAAAATTTAATGTCGAGATTTAAATAAAAAATAAAAAATATTTACCGTCAGAAAATACAAGTACATCAATAAAATATATTATATTTACCGATGGAAAATCACAAACCGTTGGTATATTAAGAAAGAATTACCGTCGGTAATATTGATAGCCGGTCGCCAAATTTACCATCAAGATTTGCTGAACCGTTGGTATATTCACTGACGGTTTAATCATAACCGTCGGTAATGCTACCGACGAAATAACCAATACCGTCTGCAAATATTCCTACGAAAACAAAACGGTCATAGGTAATTTTACCGACGGAAACAACCAACGGTTACATAAAGTTTCCGTCGGTAAATTTACCTAAGGCCGTTTTTATGACGCCTTTGTTTGTCGGTTAATTCCGTTGCTAATTTCTATTACCAACAGAGTCCCAAGATTTTTCGTCACTAATATTCATCGCTAAACGACATTTTTTTTGTAATATAATATTATTGTTGGCTTGTCCTCACAACTTCAGATTTTAGATCAGAAATTTGTCTCCAGAATCCATGGAAAAAGGAGGAAATTGATCTTCCACCATTAGATAAGGTTTCAATTGGTCTAACTCCATTGAGTCCTTGTCCCCTTGAGAATCTTGGGCATTTGTGGTTCGCTCCAAAAGAGATTAGTGTGTACTGCAAACGAGGAGATAAAGAATGGAAGGTTTTAGACACAAGTTATGAAGATATAATTTTTCATAAGAGGAAGATGTATGTGCTAACACGGAGTGAAAAACTTGTATGTTTTGATATTGAGCATGGTCCAACAGCGACCATGATAATCACCACCACCACTACCAGAATTGGCATTGGCACGAACTTGGATGTGTACACCAGTAGCAGAATTCGTATGAACTTGGTTGAGTACTCCGGTGGAATTCTACTGGTGAGAAAGGTGACAAAGCTTTATGGACAAAGTGGTGAACTTGAAATTACTGTCCGCAGACTTGATTTGAGCACTAAAAGGTGGCGTAAAATTACGAACATTAATGATGATATACTGTTTTTGGGGCAATTCATGACTAAAGCATTCGCAATTTCATCTCATGAATTGGCTGGATGCAAAAGAAATAGCATTTATCTTTCCAGAGAGGTTCCGTACAGCAAAAGAACAGAAATGAAATGTGGCAATTTTGTGACGGATTTAAAGAATGGAAAAGTTGTTTACCAATTACCAAACTAGGGAAATTACTAACATTTAGGAATGGGTGTAATAATTATACACAGTAATACTAATTATTGTAATAATTATTACATATTGCTTTATTTTGTAAAAATATTTTCATGCAATGAAATTAGGATTTGATGTTGCTTTATTTTGATTGGGAGTGTGATATATTATTGGAAGAGTGATAATAACTAATGTCTTAAAAATTGGACTGAAAGTTAAACGGTTTTAGACCGATTAAATAAAATTAAAAAATTTAAAATATGATTGAAAAAATCTCAATATAAAATTTAATTAAAAAAGAGATTATTAGATAAAAATTAATTGATTTTTTTAGTTTATAAGAACTTATTAATTAATAAAAAAATTGACCGATTAATTAATAAAATGATCAGTTTTTAATCACAAAAATTATTAGAGTAAATCAAACTGAATAATTAGACGGTTCAAAATTTTTACGGTTAAACGATTGAACTAGTTAAATTTTTTAATCATCGATAGTAACCACCAAGTTTCAACACATCTAAAAGTTTTGTACAGTTTGGTTTGGTTACTTAATTTCAATTTTTCGGTAGGGGCTAAATGCATATGTTTTAATATGTCATACAAATTATTTAATGCAGAAAAATAGTAAATTATACCATTGATAAGTGGACTAATACTACGTTCTATGTAGTATCAATAGAGTCACCGGTTACAGAATTTCTCATTGAAAGTTCTAAAGATACTTTTGACCATGTAAGTAAACTTGTTCATATGGCAGCATCAATGATACTCATCATAATTAATGAATAGGAGGAAATTCAACATGATTACACCAAACAGAAAAGATCCTTTTGGCTCGCTGTTTTGACCCATCGCTGTAATCGGCATCCATATGATCACTTTCTGGATTTTCCATTTCATTCTTTAGTGCAGCTTCATCTTGATGTGAAGACTATGAATCATCTGGATCTTAATAATCGCTTCGTTAAGCAGTGCCATCAGATACTATATGATTTGTTTAGCGCATGAATCTGGCTTTTAGATGCTACAATAGGATTCCAGCTGAAAAGGGTAATGACACTCTTCTCCAACTTTTCATTTATAGAGAGCACTTTGTGCTTTGTGGTGATTTCTCCAACTGCGTGGAATAATTTTCTATGGTTTTAGAGATTTGACAAGATGCTCTGAGTGCATGTAATAATTTTCAGTGGCATCGAATTCAATAAGAATTTGTAACCCAATTATTATAAGATCTAGCTTTTTCATTTGCACCAATGTACTACGTTGCAGTTGTCTGTATGATTCATTGTGACAAGGATTGTGATTTAACAATAGAGAGAACGTGCTTATGCTGTGACCTGCTTTTTCTTCAGTGTGAGTTCTTGATCTGTTACCAGGGCTATTCGTCATGCAGCCAGTGGATACATTCAGGGATAAATTGCTACACCCTTTCTCGTCCGAATACAGGGAAGGAGACAAAGACTACTGGTCAGTTTCTGATCTATCACCTGATAAAATCTCCAAAATAAAGGCTGACTACTATTGGTGCCTACCAAAGTTACAAGATGACCATTATACGTTAGCTCAACAAGGAATGAAGAGACCGTTTTTTAAGTTAAAGGAATTGGTGCCTCTCGTTTGTGTTGTAGCTGACAAAATCTTTGGAATTTGAAGAATTTCCTTGTAAATTTACCATTGCTTGAAGAAAAGAAGAGAACGCTTCTTTGTATAGAAAGAAATAACTTTTGAATTCGACCAAATGCAAGTGTCTATTTAGGGCATGCAGTTTGTTCATTTACCTCAACTAGACAAGCATCTGGACTACACTTGATGTTTGTTTTCTCCTTTTGTTGATGTTCTTAAACAGTGAATCTAGATGCCATGCGGATGCTGACGTCCTTCCTTTGATGATTTACGATATCCTTTAGAGAAGTTTCATTGTCTCCACTAAGATGCATTTTATAAATGATAGAGAGAAGTACAAAAATATGGCAGATCAGTCTTTGTATCTCTGTTTCTTGAACATAAAACAGCCCAGCCGTTACTCTCTTGTAACCAAGTAGGTTTATACTTGAAGGAGGTAGCCTACTCTTCTCATATTGTAGCGGCAAATTGAACACCACGCTCCAATGGGATGACCTTTATAAAAAATCTAACGATACGCAACTAGAAAAATACAAGACTATAAATTCAGGAGTAGTACGAATAGCTTCAAATTGTATCCCTTATTCTAATTTAGGCTTCCAAAAAGCTAAGATGGAAACAAGACACACAAGCAAGAGAACTAAAACTATGAGACAAATGTTTCATTGCAAGCAATAATTTAATATAGCAGAAATAGCACTTGATTTAATTTTATTGGCAAAACAATGTATACAAGTGCTTGAAAAATTGTAGCAAGTTGTCAGATCTCTCTTCTGCTCAACTTAGATTCTCTAGATATTTAATAAATGCATATTTCTTTATACACTATCCTTCAATATCAACTGTTAAACAAGACGGGGGGAGATCACTTGCTAGGATCATGTTCTTCAATTCTTCAGATTTCTTGTTAGTTAGGCAACTGTCTTAGGCAATTGAACGGTCGGACTAGGTGTTTGTTCCTCAAAAAAACCAAGTAGATTAAGATAATGACAAGCCACTGCTACTACCAGAAGAATGAAGATTACTGCTACATGGTAAATAAGCCATAAGATCACGCTTCAAACATCAGACAAGCTTAAGAATCTGTCTCTTCGCCTGAAAAAATATGTTCAGTTTTAAGGAACGTAAATATTGAATGGGGTGATACATGCTCGACTATTATGTAGGAATTTTCTTCATTTATAAGTTTAATGTTAGAAACCAGATAGTATATGTCTGAACCTTATAAGCTACTAGCAAATCGAGGCTGTGGAGGATGGCCTAGTGACTTTTTTTTTTAGCAACTAGTACTGAATTATGTAAACACAAATCCTCAATCAAAAACCCAGTAAAGGAATAGACAAATCTTCCATGTCCACATTCTCATTGGCAAATTTTCATGAAGTCATGCTACCGTAGAAATGACGGTCAACTAAAACATGCACAACATATTTTCATGCAGCAGATTCAATTATTTTTAAAAATCTTACTGCCTTGTGAAATTTTTAAAAGTCTTCTATAATTGGTTGAGAATCCTTTGCCTCCTATGCAGAGAAAGATGAAAGACATATAATAAAGAAGTTCAAATCAGACGTAGGATTATTTGCACATATACTACAAGATAAAATAACACAACAATTACTTACGCCTTTTTTCTGCTCAACTTCTTCAATGAACTGTTGCCGGTTCTCCATGTACTCACCACATTCTTCCTTTACAGAAGATGCAAGCTCCTCTTCTCCAGCATTCTCAAGGTTCCGAATTAGAATTGTGAATGTTAATTTATCTGGTGAACAGCCTGATTCCTTCATTCTTGCATAAGTTTGCATTGCCTTATCAATCATAACAACTTGGAGATATGCCCCAATCATCTCAGTGAATGCTCTGGTGTCAGGTTTCAGCCCTTCCTTCTCCAACTTATAAAAGAATTCTTCAGCCATTGCAATCAGCTTGTTCTTTCCAAGCATCTCGATCATGTTATGGTACAATGATAGCTCTGGTTCGTACCATTCTTCCTTTTGGACAAGCTCAAAGACCTAAAACCTCATTTAATCAGATTAAAATACATAACTGGGCCAAAATACTAAAAGAGAGAACTTAAACTAGGTAGAAAGATGGTGGGAATTCCAGCACTGGATTTATGACCCATAATCAAGTCCAAGTGTCTTAACAAATGGCTAAGGACACAACAGATGAACTTATAGAGTGGCACTGATAGTAATCATCCAGTCGGTTTCTTTTTCATGTAGAGCAGAAGAAAAAGATGTCGCATTCAACAATTAGACACTTTTTACAATCTATGCCCCACCTTCTCAAATCATTTATCTTGTTGTCTGTGAGAGTTATCTACACACGTAGATCTGGATAATCAATCCGAATGTCATTCTACAGAGCTTAACTGTGATTCCTCAGTTGAATAACCCTCCTTGCTTGTCAGGTGAAAAGATTCTTTACTAACTATAGCAATTAGCTTAAGACAATCGGAGATAAACACATTTAGGTTCAGGTTAGATTCTGACCACACGAAACATCCACCTTTGGCTCCAATATGCCATAACATAAATCTTTCTAGGTTTATTTCAGTTATACATATATGATAAATAAACTCAAAGTAAGCTGACGACCACCCATACAGACAAAAAGAAAGATTACTATCTTATGTCTACATAGGCGGCCATAGAAGGCCTTTCTTGTCCATTAACAGAAAATTTAGTCCTACAAGCCTAGTGGCATTCTTCGATTTTTAATCTTCCTTACCCACCCTTCAAGTTGAGAGGAAATCATGTAATGGTAGCACTAGTTATATCTAAATCTGGTATTTTCACGCCAATTTTAACATTCCCGATTAACATTCTTACAATGCCATTCTAAATATAATAACCGAAAAACTTAATTCAACTACTAACCAAAACGTCTAAGAGTTCAAAGTTTGAAACTCCAGACAAATACAAATATGTACAGATTGACAATTCCGAAACAGAGAACTTCGGATGGTCGAAAGGTAGTACCTTGATGGCCAAATCCAGTTCATTTTGGGATTGAAGAACTTGGAGAGTATCAAGCAGGTCTGCCTTAAGAAGCCTTGAGAATTTAGCGTCAAACACTTGTTGGAGTCTGATGGGGCAAGACCGTGACTTGGCCAACTTAAGAGACTGTATTGCTTGTATGGCTTCTGTGGATAATCTCTTTGACCTCCACCCAAGTTTTCGTGGCTTTTTCCTCAAACTACATGTGATTGTGGATGACACCATCTGGGTTTTCATCAAAGTCCCACGAAAGAACTCACACTTCAAGGTTCCCACGTCCAAAGTCCCACGAAAGAACTCACACTTCAAGGTTCCCATGTCCAGAGAAGTCTACTTCAATCGGACTCGTTACAATCCGAACCAAAAGCAAAGTGAAAGATGATACTATCATAGTATGGGCAGAGCAGTAATTCACCACTTGTCTCACGTGTAACATACTAACATCTGCTTGGCACGTATACCTGAATCCACAAATAAGCTCTCTTTCTGTGCACAACACAATCACACAGAGATCGTAAATTTAGAAAACAAGATGGGGCAATCACTCTCAGCACCTCAGCGCGTGAGGGGCACGCTCATAAACTCCAGCGACTTCATCGCCGCCTGCGATGCCGCCTACGACCACTGCCTCTCCCTCACGCAGCATGCTTTCCCCGGTGTTTTTCCATACCAACTTCCCTCTGCTGCCGACCACATCCACTCCAATCTAACCACCACATATCACCACCCTCTTATCCTCCGGTGGGTCCCATCTCCACCGAATCGGACCCAAGTGGACTCGGCCCTTAAGGCCGTAATCCGCCGACAGAAAAGCGACGGCGATGAGATAATCCTCGAACATGCCCGGTTCAAGGAGTGGGCGACGATGGTTTTCGTGGATGCTGTGGTGCGTAACGCCGTAAAAGCAGTTCTGGCTAGGGTTCCGATTGGAGTGGCCGGGATAGTTGGTGTCGGAGCTGTGACGAGGAGCCGAAAGGACTGGGTGGGTGCAGCGATTGGGGTTTACGCGCTCAGCGTCGCGACTTCCGTTTACCTTGGTTTGTCTGGTTAAGAGCAAGAAAATAATTTTATTATTTTCAATTTCTTAAAGAGTAAAAATCGAACGGTCAGGATCAATTAAAGAAGTTTGGCAAGATCTAGGACGTTGATGTCAATGTAACGATGTGTACTTTGTGGATTTTTGTATATATTGAATTGCATATTGCGAGCATTTGTGATCGACCCAAGAAATTTTAAAAAAATTATATCAAACGTCTATTAGCGTTAAAGTTCGAAATTATTATTATAATTTCTTGCAATTATATTTAATTACAAATTCCAGCTCTTTGTCGATTGAATTGTGTGCTGTGGCAGAATTATACGAGGGAATTGAATCAATCAATTCGGTTATGCTTGATTGGACATAAGATTTTTAATGAAATAGAACGGAATTAAATAATTTATAATAGAATGGAATGTAAATTGATGTAATATTAAAAAATTATTGCTTGGAAAGAATGGAAGGGTTCATAATGTAATATAATGAAATGTTGTTTAGATGAAGAGTTTATAATGTAATATAGTGTAAAATTACTTATCATTTTACGTTTCAACCTAAACTTTCTAAATTGGAAGTTTTTTATTTTTACTATTTAGGATAGAATGAGATGTAATATAAAACTCTTATCTTCCATCTCATTTCATTATAAATTCTCATCTCAAACGATAGAATAAATTTTTGTAATATTAGAAACGATGGAATAATATTACATTATATTTCATTTCATTATTACACCCAAAACCAAATATAGTCTTAGGTTATATTTAGTTTAACGTAAAGTTTTTAATAGAATTGAATAGAATAAAATAGTTTAGAATGGAATGAAATATAAATAGATATAATATTAGAAATTTGTTGTATAGAAAGGGTAGAAAGATTCATAATATAATATAGTGAAATATTGAGAGATGTAATATAAAGAGACCCTCCTCTTCCATCTCATTTCATTATAAAGTCTCCTATGAAACGATGGAATAATATTACATTCCATTAATAAACCTCCGACCAAACATAGCCTTAATATTGAGATAAGTATTGCTATCAATATGTTTAAAAAACGGTGGTAAGTTTAAAAAGTTAGGTATTAAATTATCATAAAATAGTTTAAAGATTAAATAAAATTAAATTATTTAAAATATGATTAAAAAATATTATTTTTATCTATCAAAGAATGAGGCTTGATTGAAAAAAGAAATTATTAAATTAAAAGTAATTACTTTATTTTAATTTATACGAATTTATTAATTAATAAAAATTAACCAACTAATTAATAAACTGGTGAGTTAAAAAATGGACGGTTCGATTGGATTTTTTAACGATTGATTGCTACAAATGAAACAATCATTCAAATATCAAATTCACTTATAAAACTTGTCACGACTGGATTATATCTAGCTGCATATTTCGTTAGACTTGGTACAACTTAAGAAATGTCAGAAGATTCAATCACTAAAAAGTGCGAATTGAAATAGCCTTGAATAAGCTCCTGAGTAGCACAAGAGAACATTTGATTCTTTCAAAGAATCCAAGCTAATTAGTTGACATATAAGGCATGCACAGAGAACTCAATGAGTTGTAAGCCATTCATGGCATTATTCAAAGAGACGGAAAGAAGCAAGAATCAAGAAGCAATACATTTCACTTATCACGCATGTATGACCAGCTTCATTGAGATACTTGGAGTAGGGACTTACGTTCTAATTTGTAGTATAATAGAAGCAGTTTGGTGAGCTCTAAATTGTGTTCAATCCGATGCATGCAGCATATTCTCCTACAGGACTCGTAGGTGACTGAAAACACGATCTGGAATTGTTTTGCCGGGTAATATATTGTTTTGACTTGGTCAAGCAATAGTGAGTTACTGTACTCTTTAATTGTGTAATACATTGTTCTATTATAGGTTAACTAACTGTGGTGCTTGTGTCACTATGTGATTACCATTTCAATGGAAGTTGGAAATATATTTGTAATTAAAAATTTTAAAATGTATCTAACAATAATTATGGTATAAAATGGTGTGTAACGAAGAAAACAACATTGTTGGACCCGACTTCTTGTAAGAAACGGCTGCGGAAACACGTCCAAATCAGATTAGGAAATGGTAACTAAACTCAATATTAATGGTTCAAATTGTTGACTGATAAAACAAGAATGGATGTCGATTTTGTTATCATGAAGGATTAATGACGGCATATGTTGGACGGATTAGGTGGTTAGAAAGTCAATGTCATGCTTCATCGTGGCCAATTGTACCTGCCTGCAATTTTGTTTGTAAATTAAATTCAATATTGACGAATATTTTGGTGTATATACACGTGTTATATTTCATATATCTAGAAGATCCCCTAAAGCTTTATTAGGACAATTCAAGTAGTATGTAAAAGAACATGCACAAAATTTTGAAGTGGTTGTATACGCTTCAAGGCGAAACAAAACAAGGATGGTAATAGAAGGTGTAAAGGAATTTTGTGTTTCTAATATAGTTTTGTTTGATTTTGTAATAATCAATGTTTCACAAGTATATAGTTAAGAAGTCACAGTAGAGAACTTTAGGCAAAATCAAAGTATATTTCATGGCACACTCATATATATACTCTATGCAATACTTAGATATAAGTTTCTAGTGGAAAATGAGTGTGAAAAATGGAGCGAAGGATGCAAGCATTTATGGATAATTAATTCTCAGTAGATAGTAATAAAATATTAAGCTATATCCATGGAAAGAATTAAGGTGCTGTATGTCTTTTAGCTGTTAATTAAAATTTCTACTATATATTAGAGTAACATATCGAATGAAACTTGTGATAGATTAAGATTAAGCTTCAACATTACATTGTAGTCTATATATGCCAGTGATCGTCATCGAAACATATGCTAGTGATCATCATCGAAATATCTCCTTAAATATCTAATTTGCACCCCCAGTCCCATGTCAGTGTTGCAGCTTTCAAGCACCAGCAGGTGGCATGTAGAGGTCTAATATTGTAGTTATGGTCCTGTAAGTATATGTCTGATATGTGATGAGATGTCACCTCTGAGACTAGAGGGCTACCGAGAGCTAATGTTTCCTAGTGATAGAAACTCGATGAAAGAAGACGCTGCCTTCTTGGATCGTCCCATGGCTTTCTGCTCTACCTCCTCATCTTCTCTTCTCGCTGTGTCTATCACTTCGCTTTTGCTCGAGTCAGTGTTTAGTTGAAGAAAATCATAAAACTCTACTGCCCTATTTTTATCTGCGACAACATACGCATGAAAGATTAACACCACGAACATGTTGAGAACTCATAAATTAGTTGACAATTAATAGTGCTATACTATTTCCGAAAATGATATAACCATTACTGGTATGATTTCTCATCTTCAACGTTTTAAATAGTAGGTTACAAATTGGATGATCACACATTTCTGAAAATTGCATTAAAAGTAGGTGTGATTAAGGTTGCCATAATGGACTGCTAATTAACCTAAATGAGGACTGTGATAATTACTCAATATTTAATATTGCGGTTATAATAATTGGAGCAACAACTTAAAAACCTTCCTTGCTATATGTTAATTTTATAATGAAAAAATTGCATCTTGTGACTGAACTTAGCAAGATTGAAACATGAAACTACAGCTAATTACCTTCACAATTACTTGGGCTAATGTGAGTGAGAGGATACCGATCACACAAAGACAACCTGTCACGGTACTTCTCTAGAAATGAAGAGAAGTTCATTGTCTTCTGGCAAATCATCATGGGAACATCTTGTAGCTTTGAAGGTGAAGATGAACACATGTTTACCTCATTCGTTGTCGAAGTAATTTCATGAGCAACCCTTTTGCCATGAAGCCTGTATCTTTCCCTGCACCTTCTCGCCATAATTACATGCCAATGATTCTTCACAGCATTATCAGTTCTACCAGGGAAAAGTCTTGCTATCACAGCCCATCTATTGCCATGAATTCTGTGAGCAGCTAGAAGCCTCTCTTCTTCCTCTTTGGTGAATGGGCTCCGATTGATTCTTGGATCCAGCTGATTAAACCACCTCAACCTACAGCTCTTTCCTGTTGTGATGATCAACGATAACTTCGTTAATATGGCAGAGTTTTAGTCGTCACAGTCACAATTAGGTATTATCATTATCAACATGCCCTTTTTTTGTACCTGTTTTAATTTAAATCATCATTTTTGGTTCATATTATCAATCTTGTGAAGTGAAATCTAACCCTACAAATTTCCACAACAACAGGGATAATAATAATATGTAATACTCATGCATGACCACGAGGTTGATGCATTTATCGGTTGATAATAAAACCACCTGATCTTCCTCCAAGCTTTTCGGCTAAGGCGTTCCAGTTGTGAGGACCATAGCGTTCCACCAACTCCCTTAGCTTCTCATCTTCAGTTGGTCTCCAGTGGCCCCTGGTACACATTTGATCTCTTGGCAAAAATTGGGAATTCAGCACCAACCCAGTACAGTAATGTGAAAAACCCTAGCTAGTACACTTCAACCTGCTAGCTAGCTATAGCTTCATGTATTTCTTCTCGTCTTATTCTTCTTCTGTATATACCTAAAGAAAAAAAATGAGATCAAGCAAGAAAGAAAAAAGAACTGGATCAAGTGGTCAGACAGATGGGTTGATGATGGTCACAAATAACAAGGAAAGTGGGTGGCGGGAAGCAAAGCAAAAACAAGAACTGTAGGTTGAGCAATTAAGCAGATTGATCCCAAAAACATCAAACATCTATATCTATTTGTAGCATATAGAAGAGAAGAGATTGAAGTTATAATCAAGTGGTGGTTTCCGTTAGAGAGTTGGGGGGACTCTGGGGAGGGTTCGGACAAACCTCTACCAGCAGATTGATGCAAACGTATTGGCTAACAAACCCTTTCATAAGTAATCCCTTTTCTCACTTATATAT
>JANIHZ010000005.1:11362949-11374181 GCA_027478365.1 Erythroxylum rufum
GAAGAATTGAGAGAGGTTTAAGTGAAGAGAGAATTCTTCACTTCACAGACTCAGAAAATTTCATGACATGTATGTGCAGAAGGGAAAAGCGTAACAGAAAAATATAAATTGCAAAGCACAAATCAGAACAGAGGATTTACCTTAAACGCAGATCTCCTTAAACAAGAATTTTTCCCAACAAGAACAACAACTAAAACCTGCGATACAGAAAACGCCCAATAGAAATCCGCATCAGAAAACAGAAATGTACAATAACCTCAACCCATGATCAGAATCCAAATAAAAACCAGAGATTAGGGAACAGAAAGGCACAACAAGAATGTGTAATATTACAAGATCGAGGGACTAACGCACGATACTGGAGAAGAAGCTTCAAGAGGGAGGCTCGAAGAAGTAGAAGACGCTGAAGAAGGAAAGAGTTTCGGGAGGGTTAAACTGGAGAAGATAAAAGTTGTCTTTGATTTTCTATTCGACGAATAGATAAAGATCGATAGCTACATATGAGTTTTCCGTATTCCGCAAATTTTAAGAATAACCATTCGACCGATTTTCTATTCTGTGTTTAATTTGTAACCAAACACAGGTTGATTAATATGCTGGGAATAGTGTGGGGATAGAATACCTATTCCCTTGGACCAAACACGCTGTAAGGAGAGTAATGAGTAATGACCCTCTCCGATAACTGTTCTTTAATCCTAATTTATCAATACAATTTTTTTAATTTTCAAAAAAAATAATAAGAATAATATGTGACCTCTATTGCACAAACTGTCATTAATAAATACAACCGTAATAAACATGTTTAATAATTCATTCTAGACACGCTACAAATATAAGGAGACTGATTAGTATAAACTACAACCTTTTTCATGGAGTATTGCATTTTCTAAATTTTAAGGCCACTCGTAAAAGTCAAGATCTCAAAACTTTTGAGGACAAAGTTCATAGGGATACTCTTGTACACCACAACCATGAAGAAAAGATTGGATTTCTCAGGCCAAATATCGAATGTAAGCTGTTTTTAGGAATGGCAATGGGATGGGCCATGGCCCTATATTCAGATATCTTCAATGGTACAGGCTCAGGCTGACTTAAGATTCAACTATTCTGAACAAAACGACATCAAAGAGTTAAGCCTCAGGCTCTAGGTTCGGATCCAATTAAAAAAAGATGTTTTAAATTTTTAATTTTTTAAAAAATCAGCGATGTCGGCCCATTGCAATCCCTAATTGTTTTCGGTTAAAGACTTATTACTCAATTTATATCCCTAGTTGTTTTTAGTTATGCACTTATTGCTCAATTTATCTTATTCCCATTTTATTAAATTATCATAATTCAATTGTTAGTGTGCATTATCTATTTATCTTAAGATAAATTTAAATATAAATTCCATATTATTCTTTTAACAACCAATGTATTGACATATATTAATTGTTTTATAGATGTTTTTGGTGGCAATTGTTATTTTTATAATGACTATTTACCTTTTTGTAAACGAGTTTTCTAAAAAAAAATTTGCAACTTGATTAGATTGCTTACAAACCTATGTCTCCATTTATTGTTTTAGAATAATAGCAATTTAATGTGTAATTTTGTTTATGCGTATGAGCCTTATCTAATGACAATTTTCTTTTTATTTCTTACGGAATCACCACACGAGATCAACAGCAACCCATCAACAAGATGGGGTCGAATAGAACTTAAATAGGAATGAAACTGGTTTTGTTTATGCGGATGAGCCTTATTTCATTGGTGATTCCATGTTGATTGTATCCTTGAATACCTCATCTCTTTCTTGATTAGAACTTGATTGTCTGTGCATATATAAAATTGTGGAGAAGTTAAATCTTTCTTATTAAGACCAATAGAGTTCACAGATCAGTCTATAGATGGTAATAAAATATACATAACAACATAATCTGACAATAGCTACATGGCTCTCTGTCTTTCCAGATGCTTTTGACAAAAGTGTTGTGCACAAAACCCACATCAAATTTAAAACAGAGGTTACTAGGGCCATGAAGGAACAGGTCTTCCGAGCAAAACAACAGAATGACCCATCTAATATTATAACCAAACATTCTTGATTTGAGCATCTATGTTCATCCCCCGCCAACTTAAAAAGAGACTGAATGCTCGTAACACACCAGACTCTGTACATAATGCTTTGCAAAATCGAAAGTCTCAAACAAACGCTTAGTGAGACCCACTTCCCTGTTCAAGGAGGCTTTCTGTGTTATGGCCACTGCCCCAAGCTCTTTCCTTCCAAATCTGCTCAACTTCAACAAAAGTCAGTCCTTTGGTCTCGGGAACAAACAAAATAACAAAAATCACTGCAGCTACTCCTACACAGGCGAGAATCAAGAAAGTGCCTCCCGTTCCCAAGGCATCAGCTATTGACAGGAAGGTCTGGGCCACTATCAAATTAGATATCCAATTTACAGTTGCCGACATACCCCCACATAGCCCTCGATATTCCTCGGGATATATTTCTGAGTTAACAGTCCATGGCACGGGTCCCATTCCTGGTGCGAAGAAGGAAATATAAAGTACTAACCCAACAACAGCAATCCACCCATATACACTCGTGGCAGAACCAGATGACTGAGCAAAAAATGCCCCGGCAAGAACAAGTAGCGATGCAATCACACCAGCTAAACTTGAGAGCGCCAACTTCTTTCTGCCAAAATGGTCAATAAGATAAATCCCAACTACTGTTCCAATTGCATTCATGGCAGCAACAATAAGGGACAAGAGAAGTGCCAACTGGTTAGAATTAAAACCAGCCATCTGGACAATAGTTGGGCTATAGTACATGACTGTATTGATACCAGTGAATTGTTGAAAAGCCTGCATCATATAGAATACTTGGTTACTACTTTACATTCTTTGCTTTTGCGTGCTAAAAACTTTTATTTAAAAAGTTATCAAGTACACGATCCAAACCAACAGTGTCTCTGACATTTGAAAGAATGAAGTTGACAGACATTATGCAAACTTAAACAGTATGCTTGAGAAAATTTCCTTTTTCTAAGATCAACTAACTTGTTTTTTAATCTGAACATAACATTCATATATTGCTTTTTATATTCTATCAAATTAAATCTTCATATACATTTCTTGGTCCTTTGGCTAATCAAATTCACCTCTGAATTAGTATTGGTTGCATAGAATAAAAACTCCTGATGTAACAAGGACGCATTAAGAGCATGAAATAATTTATATAATTCAGGTGTTTGACCAATGATACCTGGAGTCCAGCCCCAGCAAGAAATGCAAGTCTGATTTCTTTTGATTTGAATACATCCAAATATCTGACATGACTCTTTTTCAGACGCTCATCCTCTGAAGCCGCAGAGAGCTGTTGAATTTCGTCCTCTAATCGATCAATGTCATATATTTTAGCAAGTATCCATATGGCTTTAGCTTTATCACTCTGCACATTGAAACATTGTCCATATGTCATTAAGTCAACATATAATCTACATCATGATAAATCATATTATTAAAATAGCTCTTCAAAAATTGAAACATAGATAAAGAGTAGATTTATATGCCGCCTACCTTCATAAAAAGCCATCGAGGAGACTCTGGCATAAAAAGCATAAGGCAGAACTGAATTACAGCTGGCACACCAGCAGCTCCAAGCATCCACCGCCACGTTCCTGGGACCTGATGAAACAATTGAGACGTCAAAAGCAAATCAAGCAAATTCTAAAACCCTCTTAAATCTGACCATATCACCACATATACCCTAAAACCAGAAGAATTTCAGCTGACTATATATTTAGATGAAGAAATGGTAAATAAATTATGATATGAAATTCATCAAATGCAAACCTATAATGAATGAAATTCATTAATTACAAACCTATAATGAATGAAATTCATCAATTGCAAACCTACAATGTAGGTACACATTTAATTTATCCAACTTGAAAATTTTGTGATCAATCTGGAAATTATGTTACTTAAACATGTTTCACAAGGCCCCTGCATTTCCAAAAGAATCAGAATAACAAGGTATCACTACCGTTCCAAAAACACTGATAGTAGGTGAGCTTTATACGATGGAATAACTTCCATCATGGTGTAGAAACAAAAGGGCTGGCAAAGCTGGACCAAGAGGAGCTGCGCCACTTAAACTTAAAAAATTAAACCGTAAGATGCAGAGAAATACATATAGAGAGCAGCAGAAGTAATAATCTAATTAAAAGGAGCATCTAGTGAATTTTTAGTATAAACATTGTTACCCATTTATGAGGCATCTATCTATATATGTCACTTGGCTCATACCATGGACCTGAGGTCACATCATACTTTCACCATAATGAAAGAGAGGGTAAATTTATAGTAGAAAAGATTCTCAGAAAGTGGCAATGTCAAAGTTAAATAACTTTTAAGTATGGCTTTAAACAAGCAGAAATCGGATACAAGTAAAGGACGTCATACATTCAAATTACTTATTCTCTACAGTCTGCATTATACAAATCCCGAAACTCCGCAATGAGCTTTCAGCTTAAAGGAATTCTAATGTTGGTTGCTGTTACTTCTTATGTTCTTTTCTCAAAAACGATAGCATAAGCTCCAACACATTACAAAAAAAAATTCATTCTCCGATTGTCAACTATTATGTAAGAGTAATACGAAAGCACTAGAATCGACAAATTTATGTCATAAAGGATGAAGTATTGTAATGCGCTGCTTTCAAAAAATATGGAAGGAAAGCTTATAACTCCACTGTCACCTATTTTCACCCAATAGGAATGAATCACGTCATTCAGTAGACAGGAAGGAGTGAAAAAGACTCCTCAGTGATGTTTCTCAAATCAAGATTTTAAAACGCAGTCTCCAATATTATCTTGCTGTCTCAAAACCTTTCACGCAACCAAAAATATATAATGAATGTAATAAAATGTTTATGCGGTACTTTTGCATTCAAAAGTAGAAATCACCAAAAAAAAAACATACATTGAATGCGGAATTACGGACTTCATCTGAGTAGTCAACTTAGTCAAACTGATCTCTTCTCTAAGATACACTTGAAAATTTTCTAAGATGCTTCAAATTTTTCAATTTCTCCATGTTAAAATATTTGATAATCTGGACTCAATTTGGACGGTGAAGCTAAGGTTGCTGGACAATGATATGTACACCATTTGTAACTTTGTCGCGGTTTTAACTGCCAGGAAAAATTGTCAAAGAATTCTCAAGTGATATATGCAGTGTCCTAAGCGAATTAGGTTTATTTACTGTGAATCTCAACATAACTGGAATTTTCCAAATTAGGACTAAACATAAGTGAACAGTATTATTTCAAAAATTAAATTAAAGGGGAACATTCGTATGTTTATACTTGATGCTTAAGTCATCATTTCATAAAGATAAGTGAGCGTATAACTCAATGAACAAACAACCTCTGCACAGACTCAATGAAGCACAGACTCATGCCAAATATTCCTAAAGTTGAAAGTTTAACCGGTCATGGGACAGGTGACATTGAAATGTAAAAGAGAGTAACATAAAGGCAGCAATTAAGTTTACCTCTGTAAAAGCAAGGTTAACAAGATAGGAGAGAAACTGTCCACCGGTTATCATGAGAACATTTGTGCTCACTAACCCTCCCCTCACTTCTGATGGGGATGCTTCTGCAATGTATACAGGAGCAGTAACAGATGCTATACCAACACCAAGGCCAACCAGAAGCCGTCCTAGTATAAGAACATATGGATCCGGTGCAGCTGCCATGACAACTGATCCAGCTGCAAAGATAACATCGGCAAGAAGTGTAGCTTTCTTACGGCCATATGCATCATTAATCCAACCTCCGGATGCAGCCCCTATCATTGCACCAACCAAGGCCATGCTAACAATAGTTTCCTGCAGTACGATTGCAGAAGAAGAAGAAAGAAACAAATCAATAACAAGGAAACTGCTGACAGTAAGTCCTACAACGTTCTATTGATTAAATCAAAGAAATAGCAATAAAGAAAAGAGTTAAAATCCAAGAAACTTGTTACCTGTAGGAAGCTACTCTGGTTGACTGTCTCAAAGTCATCTTTTATGTACAAAAGAGCCCCTGAGATCACACCTACAATCACCACTTGAAAATCAGCTATGATGCTCTAAATATCATCATTCCACATTATTCCTGGGTGAACACCAAAAATCTTCTAGGAGAAGGAAACTATGAAATTACAGGAAATCAGATAAAATAAATTGATCTCAGGTATTAACAAATCTCACAGCAAACAACTAAGAAAATAATTTCCAGCAATAGCTGCAAAAATGCTACGGGTTCTATTTTCCTGGATAATAAGTTAGCTCCAACTCCAATTATAACGCCCAAGATAACAACAGATAACGCATCGTGGAGCAACACATCAGATTTTACCAAAATAACTTAAAGGACCAGCAAAGAGGAGGAACAAGGTACCCGGATCCCAGTCGATCCTACCTTTGGCATACAACCACAGAAAGAAACAAAATTACTGTGCGCAAATTTCATGCGGATCAATTAACCCGTGTCCACCAATCGAAAAATTATTAATAAATTAATCGGTACAAGATTATCCTGAAACCAAAGGCATAGTTACAATAATTTAAAAAAAAAAAAGCAAAAACAAAAAATGAACAGCAATCCAGCTACTACTATACAATGCATAAGTGTTAAAATTAAAAGAAATAAATAAATAAAGAAGTACCTGTGTCGTAACCGAATAAGAGACCACCGATACCAGCAATCACAGTCAATCCGACGACATAGGGATTACTGAAATATGACATTCTTCTCTCTGGGAACAAATCCAAGTACCCTGAACTTCCCGGTAACGATTCTATCGTCATCTTTTCTTCTTCTTCACACTCAACACTCAATTTCACTACGACTTATCAATCAAAGAGAGCCGAGAAATTGGAAGAAAAGAGAGATGAGAGTGCCAAAAGAACTGCTGTATTATAACTCGGTAGAATTCGATTCCGATTCCGAATCCTCCCTAAAATCGAGGACCCTACAAAGCGAGAAACTGGAGAACAGAAAAGGAACAATTGTTTCCTTAATCAAGCAAACATATAACTCCGCGTGATCAAGAGTTTCCCGAAATGGAGATACGAAAATGAAACTCCACAGACAACAGCTGGATTATAGCTTTCACGAATCTCTAAAAAATATTTTTCGCTCTCTAAAAATCGCCTGATTGGTTTCCGAGAAAATTAGACCGCGAAATTTTATCGAGAAAATTCCTTTTCAGCTTTAAGCTGTCCGTGAGGACTCGTCCGTAAAAAAGCGTCAATATATAGAGGCTGGACGATTTCCGATTTCCGATTTCCGATTTCGACATCAAAATTAATTGAAAATATTTTCTTTTCGGGATAAGATAAACTATGGTGGTAGGGTACATATCCTCCCTAACAAACCAATGAGATTCCAGCACCAGTATGAAAGTAGAAAGTTGACGGTATTATTAACCTATCATTATTCAGAATAACCATTAAAATAAACAACTTTTGGATTATGACTACCGATGCTCGTTGCGACTAGTGCTATTTGTGGCAACTGTTGGCATTAGATTGACAAGATGTTACTGTGGTTATTGACAGTGATTGAGAACTACAAAACTTCTGAGGCGTGCGGCTGTTGGCTTTTAGAGGTTATTGCTTGGTTAAAGGTTGATGGTGGGACAAGAGTAGGCTGGGTCGGGCTTGGAAAAATTGGCCTGAGACTAAGCCAGAGCTTAGCCTGACCGTAGGGCTTGAGGTTCGTCTGTGAGGCCCGATACAATATTTTTTAATTTAATTCATGATAAAATTATGAGTAATGAAAGGAAAATAATAATATTAAAATTATGAATTCAATTAATTGAAGTTATAAGTTTTAATTGATTAATAAAATTATAAAATTTGAGATTTGATAATATATGAATATATAAAAACTTACATATAGTGATAAAATTAATAAGACAAAATCATATTCATTAACGAAGGAGGGCCTCATTTCAGGAAATGCAAGAAAAAATATTATAATTGAAGTGAATAATTTGATTAATTACAATTACAAATTTCAATTGATTAGGAAAATTTGAAATTTTATAATGAATTAATATATTACATATAATGATAAAATTAATAAGATGAAATTAAATTCATTAATGAAGGAGGATGTGATCGTGGGAAATGAAAGAAAAAATTTGTAACTGAAGTGAGCAATTCAATTAATTACAGTTACAAATTTCAATTGATTAGAAAAATTTGAAATTTTTTAATGAATGAATATATAATAACTTACATATAATGATAAAATTAATAAGATGAAATCAAATTCATTAATGAAGGAGGATGTGATTGTAGGAACTGAAAGAAAAATATTATAATTGAAGTGAGCAATTTAATTAATTACACATTTTGGCATTTATATTATATTCATTTTCATTTTTTATTAATCTTTTCTAGAATGTTTGCTTATGGTGAAAAAAAAAGTTATAAGCAAGCTTATAAGAAATTTTACTTAAATAATTAATTAAAAAAGAGAGAAAGGATAAAACTAAATTCATTAACTATAGTAATCTTAATTATACACGAATGATTATCCAAATCATTTCACAATAAATGATACAATTTACAAAAATTAAGATAATATCATGACGGAGGTTAGAGACTGGATATTGGAGATTGGAGAGGGTAGATTGGTAGACTGAGAGTATAACTAATCGTTGTAGTTAAGATCGTCAATAGTTTGCACCACTTCATCTGTATATAAAAACATTATATTACATTATATTTAGTGATGTAATATTGGAATTAAAGGAATATTAAGGGCATGGTAATAATTAATTAATAATTAAATATACTTTCATCTTCATATATTTAACCAAAAAAATGTTCACTTGATGATCGATGAGTATAAGTAGTCACTCCACTTTAATACCTGTGGCTGTATTAAAAGAAAATTTAAAAAACAGTATTAGGTAAGATACTATAAAAAATAAATGAAATTGATATGTTAAAAAAGAAAAGAATTTACCATCAATATCTTCATCATCGAGCTAACTTTAGTACACATAAGGGCTTCCACAGTGCGAGGATTAAATCGAGCATGATGAGGGGCAATATGTAACACCCAAATACCCCCTGGGAGGATACATGGATGTCATCCAAGACAGAACCAACAAAACCAAACATCACACTGACATTTATCTTATTTATAATCTCAAACACACACATATATTACATATCGTAATCTCAGACCAAAAATCCCAAGAATATGTACAAGCCCCAAACAAAGGAAACAAAATACATGTTGTAAATAAAAAGTATAATGGAAGAGAAACACAAATTGATTTATAGTGATTTGTCAAACAATCCTTGCCTATGTCTACTCCTAAGACTCATCGTAGACTTTCACTGTAAAGCGAAGAATATCTGTTATATAATCTTTTATTTTAGCAAAGAGGAACGTATTTTTCAATCATTTTTCAAGGTAAAGAGTAACCTCAAACCACTTTTAGATCAACTCAGTATAATGATCACAAACCCTATAAAAAAAGTTTTCAACTCAAACTTGTTTACATGTATGCTATGATAATCACAAAAAGGCTCTCACACTTAAAATGAGACAATGTATGCTCAAAATGCTTGAAAATACTTTGAAATATGTGTAAAAGATAAATGCTTCTTGATAAAAAAACCAATGAGAAAAGACACATTTATAGTGTAAGACCTAAAATAGTCGTTGGAGCCAAAAACTAGCTATTATAATGTCTATATTCAACACATTGGTCAACAAACAAGATGACATATTGGTTGACCAATATATCAACCAATGTTAAAGCAAAATCTCAATACTTTAAATTTAATAATTTTAACCGATATTGGTCAATCACTAACTCATATTACCCTAAAAACATGACTTTAGCAACTTCAATTGCTTAAAACATAATTAAAACACTTCTTAAAATGCTGCCAAAATTTATTTGAAAGATCAAAAAGCTTTTATATTAAAATAAAAAACCTTATTGCCTCTTGATAAATGTAAAGAGTCATGTAATGAAGTAAGATGAAGCGATTACACATGGTGAGCCTTTTATACTATCAAAGGCAATCAAGATGAGCTTACAATAAATAATACATGAAATAAACTCGATGTATCTTGATCTTCTTCTTAACTTGATCTTGATATTGAAGATTGAAAACATCATCTTTTCTATCGTAATACTTTGATATGATAAGATTTTGTGAGGATTTTGTTCTCACATTCTTTCTCATCAATAATATTAAACTTGTTAGTACTACTACTTTTGTTTTGTTATCATTAAAACCTCCCTTGTTCAACAGTATGGATTTGAGGGAAGTTGTGTAAAAAGAACCAAGCTTTGTAATAAGGTGTAGACTTTGATTTATTCTTTATTATATTTTATAGATTAATCATATTATATAATTTAAAGTGATATTAACTTTCAAAAACATAAAAAGCTATATTTTTCTTTCCATGTGCACGAGATCAAATCTCACCTCAATTTCTTGATACGTTATACTATCTAATACTGGTGATATAATCCCAATGAGTGCCACTTGTAATTGTGGACTTAAACAAATGATGAAGGAGTTGAAGAATTATGAGATATGCCTTAAATTTAAAAGAATATTAAAGTTATATTAGTTAATTAACACCAGACAAAGACATGGGACGAATGTTGGTTTTGTACTATTTAAAGAGATTTATATGTTAGAAACAAACTAAAGTTAATGCAAAAGAGGGATAGGCATCGGACTTGTGACACAATTTCTAAGGGAACACAAAATAGATATTCATTAACATTAGAAATTTTTAGAAATAAAATTTTACAAATTTCATATTTATGTTGAAATAAAGTCTCATTGTACCTTGCAATGATTTTAAAATCAGACCGAAACAGCCGGTTCGACCCGAATAAATATGAACCGGCTAAGTTTTTGGTCTAGTTTGTGCTCATAACTTTTCTGAAAAAAAACCAGCCAGTTAAGTAATAAACCGGCCGGTTTCTTTAAAGACCACCCAATTTTTCTAAAAGTCAGTTAAGTCACGTTTTAAAGTTATATGGGACCCATGGTCTATTTAATGATATAGGACGCACTTTCTTTATTATGATGCAGGACTCACCATCATCATTTAAGTTCCTCTTTTAGCCGCACACTAGCCAAGACTGTACTTGTAGCTGTAAATCTTTTAAGATTGAGTTTTGGTATAATGCATTACAA
>JANIHZ010000005.1:11479235-11515702 GCA_027478365.1 Erythroxylum rufum
CCCATTTACCACTGTGCGCAATTTATTTTCGTTTGGTGTTTGGGATTTATTTTTGGTGGATTCGACACCCATCAATAGACCTATATGCAGATGTGACAGAATAATAATAATGCAAGATAAAAAAAATAAAAAAGCACGATATATATATAGGTCTATCAAAAATAACATTTTTATTATGTAAAAATAAGATTGTGTATTATTAGACTTTTCCGCTCGGCTGACTTCGAGGTACGTTGACTATTATGAGGTCAATATTAATAACATCCATTTCGTAACCTGTTTGGCTGGCACGCTATCGTCAATTTCTGCTCAGTGAAACACTTCCTGCTGTAATTTCGAACTCGTGTCAAGCTCGCAATGTTTCTTCTTAAGGTACTTTCACTTGCTTCTTCACCTTTTCAGGTTGATGCTATTTCCTTTTTGTTTTTCTTTTTCCGTCTTTTGCTGTTTGCTTTCTGTTTTTCAATAGGCTTGGAGAACTACTGCTTTTGGTTGTTATGGGTACCTGAATTTCACCAAATCTGCTTTCCTGTAAGTCAAGTTCCTATCTTGTTATTTGTTTTGAAACTTTTTGGTCATTGAAACGATTGCAGAG
The DNA here is from genome assembly GCA_027478365.1 of Erythroxylum rufum. Taxonomy (NCBI): domain Eukaryota; kingdom Viridiplantae; phylum Streptophyta; class Magnoliopsida; order Malpighiales; family Erythroxylaceae; genus Erythroxylum; species Erythroxylum rufum. The sequence goes on from JANIHZ010000005.1 coordinate 11,479,831, forward strand.
ATGTTTTCTTTTATATGGTTTTATGGATGCTGATTATTCTGTTCCCTGTCCAATAAAGAAAAAAAAGACAGGATAAAGAAACTTCAAATTGGTTTACAGTATCGGTCATTCATTTCCTTATTTAATAGCGTGTTTTCTTTATATTATTTTCTTTTTTATACTCAAAACTAGTAGTATACACAAGATGAAATTGTTTGTTGTGGATATTTGTTCTCTTTATTCCTAAATGTTTTTAATACTTGTTCAATTTGTAGGGAACACTCCAAAAAGTTCAATCCAGAAGATACGGAGACAAAAATAGAGGGGAAGAATTGTGTGGTAACTGGAGCAAATTCTGGCATTGGTTATGCAACCGCCGAGGGACTTGCTTCACGGTAATGTTTTTGTCAAATTCCTGCATTCTTTTGATTTCTTGGATTTTTTAGGGACATTTTTGGATAAACATTAGAATTTAGCAATGATTATCAGAGGCGCAACTGTTTATATGGTATGTCGAAGCAAGGAGAGGGGAGAAGCTGCTCTTTCGGAAATAGTATCTAAAACAGGCAACCAAAACGTTCACTTGGAGGTATGCAACACTTTTTTAAATTTCAGGTTTTGTTATACCCAGGTGTTCTTGAATAAGGGTGCTCGTATTGCAATCAATGGAAATTGAAATTGGTTGATCCGTAAGTCCGGATCTCGTTAATGGGGCTAGCAGACTTGGAATTACCCAGTAACTGCCTTAAGCAGTTTGATTTTTATTCAAACAATTTAACCCTGAAATCTCAGATGTTAAATAGAATGTGAGTTACAGAAATGCTGCATGAATTTTCTCCTTATGATATTTTCCAAGTTGTTATTTGAGGTATAAAAATGCTCATATGTCCAAAATGAGCCTTGGATGAGCTAAGAAGTGGAATAGGATTTTCTATGGACTGAAACATCATGCGAAGTTGCTACTTGTCAGTTGATAATTTCAACTTTTATGTCTGGTGCCTAGGTTTCTAAATAGCTGTCCATCTACTTGACATTTTATCATACTTTGAATCTCCTTACTGATGAATGAAAGTAACAGGAGGTGGCAGCAAATATAAATCTCAACTTACTAAAATAGTAGCTATACTTAGAGTTTTAGGCAACGGAAATTCTAACCAAAAAAAAAAAAAAAGGACCCTAAAGCTTTAACTAAGAAAATTACTTAATTGTAAATAAATAAGTAAAATCTTAAACAGAAAAAGTAAAATGGTTAAGTATTCTTAAACTTGTGCTTAATTTCATTTAGTTGTAACCTGCCTCACATTTCTTGCAGGTTTGTGATCTATCATCTGTCAGTGATATCAAATCTTTTGCATCCAAATTTTCTTCAAAGAATGTTCCAGTTCATGTTCTGGTAAAAGTTTCTTGCTCATTGTTTTCGTATATTATTTTAGAAAGAAAAAAAAGGACATCATTTCCTATAGTCTTTTACCTTATGAGTTATGAAACTCCAAATGATTGGCAGCTTTCACTTGTTAATGGAACTTAATAATTTTCAGTAAACACTCTGTTTCCTTTCATAATGTTACATTACTCTTTAAAAACTACTCCTCAAGAGAAAGAAAAGGTAACTAGATTTTTTTTTTCGAAAATTAATAGATTTCATTATAAGAAAATATATACAATCTAGAGGACAAAGCTAGTATAATCCATAGAATCTAGATTACAGAGATTTATGGTTCCTAATAATCGTCTACATCTTGAGATCGAGGGAATTTGCAAGACCACTTAGTCTCATATTACTCCAATCCCCATATACTCTTCATGTTACTTGTCAGATTTGCAGCTATTTCTCTGGCTAACATGGCCAATCTGCAATGTAGGAAGATGTCCTAAAAAACCATCTCACTGCTTCTACTTACTTGTTTAAATACTCTGCAATTGCGCTCTTTCCATATGTAGTACACCAAGGCTGCCCAACTTAACCTGATAGCTTTGAGATCAACTACATTATGCACTCTAATTTTTTCCAACCAAGCAATAGTTTCACTCCAAGAATGCATTGGTTGGGCCACGCTGAGTATATTTTGCAACTGATCCCAGACTTGTCTGGTATATCTGCATATAATCATGAGGTGTTCCAAACTTTCCAATTCTGCATTACTTAACTCACAATTCAGATTGCTAATGGAGAACCTGATCTTATCCCTTGTAAGCAACCCTCCATTGATTCCCGTCCATAAGATGAATTAGTGAGCTGGGTTAAGATCACTATCCCATACGAACGTTGCCCACTCCGGCCTTGTGCTCTGTGTACCCTATAACAGTGTTTTACAGGCTTTTGTGTTGAACTTCCTTGAGTTATCTGCCAGCCACTGAATTTCATCCTGCTTTCTTTCCTGACATCGAGGCAACTCTTCCATGATGAAACTGGCACTCCTATTATGGAAGAGCCATAGCCATATCCACTGATTATTTCCAATAAGCATACTTACTTTGGTAGTTGGATTCACCACCAATTTCATGTCTTGTACCTCCTCCACCTTATATAAAGGACCTTTATAGTGCCAATTATCGTACCAATAAGACGTGCTTTCTCCATTTCCAATCCTATGGAACACTTGGCTTTACATCCGTTGTTTGGTTTCTAGAATTTCTTTGAGAGTGCTTGACATATTCTGCCTTGACTGTAGGATCCAGATACTCTTGTGCTGAATGAATACATTGTGTATCCATTTCACCCATAAATCCTCCTTTTTGTAACATAACCACCACAAATTCTGCCCCCTACTCACCCTATGGTTCATCCTTGCAGAATGGATGCCTAACCCCCCCTGTTGCTTAGGTCTACAAATTTTGTCTCAACTGATCTTCGCTTTGCTTCTGCCTTGGTTTGTGCCGTTCCACAAGAAATCCCTAAGCCTCCTGTTGATTTCCTTAAGGATACTTTTGGGAATGGATAAATGGTTGATCCAATAAGTGGTAAGATTGCTCAGTATTGTCTGAATTAGCTGTAGTCTACCTCCATAACTAAGGAACTGATTGCTCTATTGATTGATTTTGCCATGAATTAAATCCAACAGAGGTTTACGCTCCCCAGCATTGATTCTTCTTTGAGAAATTGGTACCCCCAGGTATTTGAAGGGTAGTTGCCCTTGTGTTAATCCCATCTCGATAGCTATAGATGCTACCTCTGTCCTTGAGTTGCAAGATAAATAGTAACAGCTCTTTAGAGAGTTTCATCTTAAACTTGAAATCTCTTGGAATTCTTCATTGCCTGCATGAGTATGTCGATTGATTTTTTGTCAGCCTTGCAGAACAATAAGAGGTCATCTGCAAACGCTAGGTGTGTGAGCTTCAAACCTTTACATCTGCCATGGAACTGAAACTCTGGATGCCTCTATATGGAATTCCTAAGAAGAGTTGACAAAACCTCCATACATAAGACAAACAGGTAAGGGGATAATGATTCCCTTGCCTCAAGCCCCTCCTTGCTTTGATTAGGTTTGTAGGTTCCCCATCCACCAAGATAGCCATAGAAGCAGTAGTTACACATTCCTCAACCCATTTTCTAAACAGAGGAGGATAGCCGACTGCCTGCAATATAGTAAAAAGAAAGTCCCAGTTGATCGAGTCATAGGCCTTCGCAAGGTCCATCTTTATGGTGCAATTCCTCATTCTCCTCTTAGAGTGATAGCCCTCTAACAGCTCCTGGCATAGTAGGATATTTGTTCCCACTGATCTCCCCTTAATAAAAGCATTTTGTTATGGGGCTCTCAGCCTATTAGCTAGGATCTTCGTGATGGTTTTATAAAGAAAGTTACAGCAAGCTATGGGCTTGAATTGTTCCATCTTCCTTGCATTACTCTGTTTGGGAATAAGGCAGATATACGTTTTGTTCCATTCCTTGAGGATTGTTCCTCTCTTATAGAACTCATCTACTGCTGCTACCACTTCTTCTCCTACAATATCCCAGTGTTTTTGAAAGAATCTCCCATTATAACCAACAGATCCTGGGGCTTTGTCGGGGTTCATTGAAAAATAGCATTCTTGATTTCCTCCCTTGTTATTTCTCTTACCAACGCCACCTTGTCATTTTCATCAAGTTGTTTAAGCCCTGCTAGCACCTCTGTGGGTATATTTCTTATTGGCATTTCAGTTCCAAATTGTCGAGTAAATTACTCTAAGGCAACCCTCTTCGTACTTTCAATATCCTCATGAATCTGCCCCGTATCATCTTCCAGCAATCGGATAGAATTCTTATTCCTCTTAGCTGAAATTGAGCTCATAAAATACTTAGTACATCTCTCACCCTTCTTCATCCAGAGCATCTGTGATTTCTGCCTTAATAGAGAATTGGTACTATTCAGCTGTAGATTATATTTTCCCACCAATGCAGCTTCCCGTGTTCTTAGTTGCAAATCTTCTGGTCTAACCAATATTCTCTTTTGACATTACTTTAGCTCTTCCAGAGCTTCAGTTAGAGCTTTCAGGTTTGGTTGGACTATTTTCTTGCTAAGCAATTTCAGTCGGTTCTGCAAGGCTTTGAGTCTCATGGTGATCTGATATCCTTTTGATCCAGGTATGGCCCACTGCATCTCCTCGATGAGCATGTTTCTGAAATCATGATTGTCCATCAAGTGATTGAAGATCCTAAATGGGGTCATCCTCTTCCTCACGCTTGTTTGCAGCTCTACTACTATTGGACTGTGATCCGATACAGTGGTATCCTCAAACAAAGCGCTACTTGTGGGGTAGGTCTCTATCCATTTGTCATTTACCATACATCGGTCCATTTTTTTCAGCAAAAACCAATCTCCTGATTGCTTATTGGTCCAAGTATAAGCATTACTATACCATTTCAGATCAGCCAACCCCGTTCTCTCCATCACCTCCTGAAGTTCTCAGCAGTCAACTTGGTTCCAACTTCTCCCACTCCTTGCTTCTTTGGATTTGAGAATAGAATTATAGTCACCTAACACTATTCATGGGAACCTTGTGAGATGGCTAGTGTTCTCCATCTCTTGCCAAGCTTGTAGTCTTTGGAACTTATGATTGGCTACATACAACACTGTAATGGAAATCTTAGTCCCAGTAGCTTTAAGCAAGACATCACAATGTATCAGCTGATCTGTTTCAATAAGCTGCACTACATTCATTGTCTCAGGATTGAAGCCTATGACCACTCTTCCATTGAAATGGTGAGCATGGTTGCTCAGAACCCTCCATCCTCTATCCAGGAACCATAAACTCTTCTCCAATTGCTCCCTCTTTATTTTGGTTTCCAATAAACCAACAAAATCTAACTTGCTGTTCTTGATAAACTCTTGAACCGCAAGTTGTTTATTCAGGCTGTTAAGGCCTCTAATATTCCATACTGCAACCTTAATCATTTTTTCTTTTTACTGGCCCTTCTTCTCTTATACTTCCTTTGCAACCCCAAGGTTATACTTATTGGGTCACTTTTGGTACCAGAAGTTTCCCCCTTTTCCATCACTGGAGTGCCGATAGTCCCCTCTACTTGTCCTGTTTCATTGACTGGTAGATCATTCAGTGCCAAGCTCATCTCTAGCTGCCCATCCTCGGGACCTTGAGTATTCCCCACTAATGGTACTCCACTTGCTACCATGTGATGCTCCTCCTTTTTCTTTTCCATTGGTCCATTTCCAATCTCATGATTCTCCTTCGAAGACAGGTTGTGTGAAACCTATACTTCTAGAGATAGCCCTCCATCAGCTCGGAAATCCTTCTCTTGGTTTGAGCTTGCCTTATTCATCTGTTGTCCTACTTGCTGTTCTTTCCTTTTCCAAACCTGCTTCTCTTCCTTCATCTTTGGTTTCCACATGTATGTTATTCTGATTGTATCCTCTACAAGATCTCCATTCTCATCTAGCTTCATGATTCTCAAGGTATCTGGTAACTTCCTCGATATATCTACATCAATACAAACTCTAGCAAACCCAATCCACTTCAATAAAGCCGTATTCTCATCGAGTTCTAAAGGTTTGCCTATCTTGCTTGTAATGTAACACATCTCTTCCGCGGACCAATACTCCAAAGGAACGAAGTAATCCTATTCCTGTTCAAGGTGACTCCAAACTACCACTTCTTAATCAGCATTGGATGCCCCATTATGTGCCAAGGCCCAGCTTCCAGCACTTTCTGTGCATTCTCTTCGGTGTTGAATTGGAAGACAAATAATTCATCTTCATTTACTATTGTATTCACCAATCCCTTAGGCCTCCATATAGCATTAGCCCACTTGTTAACAACTGGAAAAGCTAACTGCTTCTCCAGAAAGAATCCCACAAGAGCAGTTCGCCACTTTTGAGCCCCTTTCTGTTACACTTCAATCGGTGCTTGGATTGGTTTGTCTCCATCAGTCTCGACAAATCGAAGTCTCCTTAGATTTTTAGAATCTCCAATAATCGAACTCCAAGTGGGCTTCGCCTTCTCCATTCCCTGTTGATTCTTAGCTGGAGCTTTCCCTAAAGGTGGGAAATCTACATTAGTAAGGAGTGGAGAGTCCAAAGTAGTTGAGTTATTAGAAAGGTTGGTAGAGTGAGTGGCCACAACCATAATAAAAGGACAGTCGATAGGGGGGTGGTGTTGAGGATGGTCAAAAAAGAGCAGGGATGAGTGGAATGTACTGACGAGGCAAAAACAGGGGGGAGGGAAGAAGGAATAAGGTGGAAGTCAAAGATGGGACTGTCGGATAAGGAGGTTGACGGAAAAGAAGCAGAACAAGAGGAAGTAGCTGAGTTGATGGAAAGGAATAAGGTGGAAATTAGAGATGGGACTGTCGGATAAGAAGGTTGTCGGAAAACAAGAAGAAGCAGAGCTGACGGAAAGAAGCAACGACAGTTCACGAGAAGCTGTGGGTCTAAGTTGACGGTTCAGTTGGAGAGGAGAATGAGCTTCGACAATGACAGAGGTTGTCGGAAGTGGGTCAAGGAAGTCGGGAGTGGGGTAGCATGAAAGATGTTCGAAGAAGGCGGGTGTCGGCAAAAGAGAGGGAGCTGTAGCGAGAAAGAGGAGCATAGCGAAGAAGACAGAGGTGTAGCTAGGAAGACGGTAAGGGAAATAAAGTGGTGGGTCGGAAGTTCAGTAGGAGGATGGTTAATGGAAGCTCTCAGTAGTTTCTCTCTCATCAGTGGTTTCTCTCTCATATAAACTTATTTAAACTTTTTAAGTGGACTTGAGTGGGTTTTACAAGCCTTAAAACATAACATGTCAATGGAAGCCTATATGGAAAATCTTCAATTCAGATATGATTATATTAGTTAGGATGATGCTATACTTTATGGGAGATAATTTGCAAGTTAGTTGCTCCTAAACCACTATAAAGACTATAAATATGTACTGATACCTTCTATAATGTATCAGATACAAAACTATTTTTGTTCATAACAAGATTCATTTTTATTAAATTTGGTTATGGTGCTTGCTGTGGTCTGATTTGTGTTTCTCTCTTGTTTGGTTTGCTTAGGTTCATATATTTGATATCCATGTTTTCCAAGCAGTAGTTTCTCCCTTACTCTAGATATCCGTTTGCATAAAAGATAAAACAAAAGCTAGTACGCAATATATGATTTTAGACTATAAATTGCTCCAATATCACCTTCTAAACTAGCACAAATGTTGGTGATTGTATTTCTATTTTCATTTTTTATTGTGTATGAGACATGTAGATAGTAAATTGTTAAAGTAAAAGTGACTCAAGTAGCTACTGCCTTTTCCTTTGTCAATTGAAGTAAAGTTTCATGCAAAACTTTAGAATCTTGATTTTATCCTATTATTGGTAGTCTCTATCTTTTTTTTTTTGGGCAATTTTTGAATCTTGTGTTTGAGTATTATCCTGCAATGTAGGTTAAAGGTATGCCTACCAAAGATCACTATGAAATGAGGGAGTACAATATTGATGTTATAAAAGATGCTGGAGATTCCTCTCTTCACGTGGAAGGGCGGCCATATCCTATATATCCTTCTAAAGGGGGCTTAAATCCTGATCTTTTGAGGAGTGTTATTGCAAGGTTTTTGCTTTATCCCTTCTCTATAAACTAAAAAGATGCACTATCTCACAAATTTCTTTTTAGGTTGATTTTTTGATTATGTTAGGAATTTGATTACTTGCGAAAAGAGTATGACTATGATTGTATAGTCTTATTATTATCATCAAGTTTGTTATGCTTTTGGGTTGGGAAATAATAATAATGGTTCTAAGCTCCTAGTTGTGTCATTTGATTTTATGGCCAAAATTATCTATTTAGATATCATGTCCTTTCTGTATGCTACATGATATTTTTAAACTTGCTTGTTTGATATTTGAAAACACAAAGAAATATATGCTTTGAAATGGTAGCTTTCTTATAGAACAAAAATTGAAGCTTGTTTCTATTGGAACTTTTTTTTTGGTGGATGAAGAGTTGTTGAATAAAAAGAAGAATTCATAATAATGAGAAAAAGGGAAAAAAGTTATATAGGGAAGTACGAAGATAAAAAAATAAAGAGTTGGTTGGTAAAGAGTTATGCAGGAAAGTATGAAGAGAAAAAGAATCATAATCAGAGTAGTCTACATCATATGTCTGAGCATAGCCTTTAGCAAAAAAGTAGGCTTTAAGTCGAGCCACTGAGCCACTAGTTTAATTGCAAATACCCACTTACATTTGATAGCCCCTTTTTTTTTGTAGGTAAATTTACTAAATTCCAAGTACCATTAGCATCTAGAGCATTTATCTTCTCTATCAGTACTGCTTCCTATCCAGGATGAGACAAGGTCTCATGAACAATTTTGGGAAAAGATACAGTATCAAAAGAGGCAACAAAAGAGCATGAAGAAGAAGACAAATGTTCATATGAAACAAAAGATGAAGTTGGGTAAATACATTGGCATTTACCTTTACGGAGAGCAATTAGAAGGTCAAGATTAGTATTTGTGGGTTTTGATCCTGATAAAAGGAACATCTTGTCATCCAGAATAAACATGGCGAATAGGTGGCGGTGGTGGTGTTGCTGAAATAGAAACTGTAGAAGCAACATTTGGTGACTATTGGGTGATTTGATACACTAATAAATCTTCATTCTTCCCTTGACTATTAGAAGTGTTTGAAGATTGAGGAAATAAAGCAAGATTTTTCATAAACATAACATCAACATACACAAGATATTTATTAAGACAGTGACAACAACATCGATACCTTTTTTTGAAGATGAGAGTACCGTAGGAAGAGACATTTTACAGACCTGGGATCTAATTTGGTGATTTGAGGATGAATGTCACTATCAAAACATGAGCTTCCAAATATACGAGGCTTAATGAGGAACAAGGTTTTGGTTGGAAAGAGGATGTGATAAGGAATCTTACTATGAAGGACAAATGATGGAGGAATCTTACTATGAAGGACCAATGATGGCATACGGTTGATGAAGAAACAAGTTGAAATTGTATCAGCCTAAAAACACTTGGGGACAATGTTTTGAACAAAAGGCAAATGATGTTTTATAAACTGACATGACTCATAATCTGAAGATGACAGATTGAAATTTTGAACATAGTTTATTTAAGACAAATAGAGAAGGATGGCCTAATCGATAGTATGCTTCAAAAGTGGTTAAGATCATGGAGGAAGAAATGGATTTGGGCACCTGCTCATGAATATCTAGAACATATATATCTCTAGGTACATGTCTACTATCAATAATCTTTTTCATTATAAGATCCTGAAAAGGACAATAATGCGAGAAAATAAGACAACAATTTATAGTTGAGTAATTTTGCTATCAGATATTAAAGTAAAAGAAAATCCTAGTGGGCCTAAAACATATGATAGGGAAAGTAAAGGAGTGTGATGAGCTATTTTAGAATCAAGAGCAGATGAGGTAGAAACATTTGTTAAAATGACTTTGGAAGGAGCATTGTGGCATTTAAAGGTGTTAGGAAGATTATGATTATCTATCATATGATTATTAGTGCTAGAATTAATAATCCACTGGGTGTTAGAGGAGAAAAGGAGACACCTATCAAGATTACCATCTCAACAATAACTGTGATAAAGTTAGAGGCGAAAAGGAGACACCTATCAAGATTTCCATCCCAGCAATAACTGTGATAAAGTTAGATGAGCTCTTTAATGCTCCTTGGTATTGATGAAATTTAGCAAATTCATGTGTCAAGACTAAGGCTATTTGTTCTGAGAATTTTGTGAATGTGGTAAAAATAGTTGCAACACGAGCTTAGTGAGATTTTTGAGACTTGTTTTGCAGCTTTGGACATGTGCGCTTGATGTGACTCGATTTATGATAGTTTTGACATGCCTCTTCCGTATCTTGATTTCGCATTTTCCAACCTTTTGTATTACCTCCTTTATTCTAATTCTTATTAAAAGGCCTTCATTATTGCAACTGACAAAATCACTTGAAGCTTAAATAAATGGGGCAACAATAACACTATTTTTTGTGCGAAAAGCTCTGTTGAAGACCTTATGTAGATAGGAAACTTTTGCAATAGAGAGGATCCGGGACTTTGGTGTATTAATTGAGAATTGAGGCTAGCTAGAAAACTCACAATAACCATATTCTCTTGTTGAGTTTGCTGTGTTTTGATAGAAAACTCACAACAACCATATTCTGTTGTTGAGTTTGCTGTGTTTGATATCAAAACTAGAAGGTAATAGTACATTCAGTTCTTTATAAACTGTTACATGTCCTAAAGTGTATGAGCGCTTTACACATGGGAAGTTCAAGCAAAAGGATCGGGCAACAACTCAGTGAAAAAGTCAAAGTACTTGGTCTATGTTATTAGTTATTCTGCAGTTATTAGTGGTTAATTATTTTGCTGTTTTTAGTGGTTAGAAAACTACTTTTAGTCCCTATCTAAGGGACAGTTATGTTCCTATATATAATGAATCAAGACAATAGGCAAGATAAGTTGCCTTTTATCCAGAAACAAAGTATCGGAGATCAGAGAGTTCTATCATCACCAATGAGCTCTCATATTCATGAGTAAATTCAACAAGAAGGGAAGAAAGTTTGAAAAACACTCACAACCCTCATTTGATTTCGTTGAACAGAGACCCATAACTAGATCCTACAGTAGGGGTCTTAACAATTTGGTATCAGAGCCTACTATGGGTGACCCAAACCGTTCAATACAGCAGCAATTAGATGCATTTATGATCCAATACCAACAAGATCAACAAATATACAAGGAAGAACGAGAACGTGATTGTCAAAATTTGCTTGCGCAACTTCAAGAGATGATGTGAGAAGTATCTCACAATACTTGCAATCTTTGGGAACACGGAGAGGGAAGCGTTAATCGTGATCGCTCTAATCGCGAGGATGATGGGGGTTTGGAATGCAGTGGAGGTGGCAGTCCACACCGCCACTGCAAATTGGACCTACCACACTACGATGGGTCAACCGACCCGTTACCGTGGTTGAGTCGCTGCGATTACTACTTTCAACATCAGCAAGTTCCACGTTACGATAAACTAACATTTCCTACTTCTGTTTATTATATTTCTTAATTTTATGTAAGGTGGACTTGGTTATGATTGGTGAATTTCAAACTTTAATTAGAGCATTTTTCTTTTGGTTTTGAGATATACGTAAGCAAACAATAATTCTAGACAATCTTTGATATGATCTAGAGCTATGCAAGAGTTATCTGCTGATGTTGATCCTATTCCAAGAGATGTAATTCAAGATTGTCGACTATTAAGCCTCCATGAGGTATTGAATTTTTTTTGTTTTGATGCATTGTTACTTTCATATCTTGTATCTTTTCATGGCGATGCTTTTTTTCCCCTTAACTTTGTAGTGGTGGCTTCCAAATTGCATAAACCTAGTTGTGTTTTATCTTCTACGATATGATATAACCTTTCTTGTAATGCCATGTTCAGTAAACTCTATTATATGATTAGAGGTAAGAGGGATGGAGGGAGGGAGGGAGAGAGGGAGAGGGAGGAGAGAGGACCAATGATGGCTACAGAGGGAGGGAGGGCAAAGAGAATGAAGAGAGAGGGAGAGAGGGTTTATGCATTACATAAGATCAATCTGCATGTATTGTTTAACAAATAAAATAATTTCACGAAAATGTAAATGCTCTCTTGAGCATGCAGGCATATAGAGGGATTCACCAACCTAAGAATGTGGAGGAGGCTGATTTAGCTCGGAAAAGGCTTATATTTGATGAGTTCTTTTACCTACAGGTATATTTTGATTTTTCTCAATTGTTTGGTTTGAAGATGACATTCTTTATGTTCTTTGTGAAGTTTCTATATTTTTTGGTTTATTTCTCAAAATTCTTTTGTTTTAATCAGTATTATTGCTCAAGTATTTGTGCTTATTATCTTTATGATACTACCTAGGAATTGCATTATTCTATACTTATACTTGAACCACAATATCTTACCCTTTAATGAGCTCTTCTATTAATTGGTTTGTCTAGATTCTTTTGCTTAAAATTTGTTAAGCATATGTTAATTTGTTTCTTATTATTTTTTGACATGTCACCCACTAGATTTCTTTATGTTTTCTTTTTTGGTTAAAAGATGGTTACTTTTTGTTAGATAAAGTAGGATTGCACCATGCACACCATTTGATAAAGCGTGCATACCTTGTAAATATGTGCCTCCTGGTCCTTAAATATGTATGATGAAATTTAGGAATAAGAAATTAACATAAAGGGATAGGTTTATGCATCACCCGTAGATTTGAACAAACAAAACTATTAGTACAACACTGATGGATTTTTAAAAACCACTTCTAGATTTTTAATAATCACTCCTAATTCTAAGAATTACTCTAAGAAAGGAAGTATCGTACTTTCTAAATTGAAAATTTCATAACTTCTGCAAAAACTCAAATCATATCCTCTTTTGCTCTTTTGTGTAAAATGAATGTTCAATCAAAATATGTAGACTCCACCACTTCCTAGAAAGCCAAGGAATCAAACTTTATATTTACTGGAGTTTGAATATAAAAGAATAAAGGGTAAATTATATTTTTAATTTGGAACTTTACTCAATTTTTGCAATACTAGCAAAAACTACAAATTATATCAATTAATTGCTCAAAGTTTTAACTTGTTATTAATATAGCCTGTTGTTTACTTTATAGCTTTTTTTTTTTTTTTGTAAATCTACACAATCTTCTAAATATGGAGTACAAAAATGTTACAGCATTAGTGTTCATTTAAGTTTTGGATTCTCACAATATCATCTTCCTATTAAATCCTAAAACGTCGAGGCATATGCTATCATGTTGTTTACAGTGTTGCTACCAACCAGACTATCAAGCAATGACTGCAATTCTTTTCTGCACAGACTTGCTTCACCTTCTCACTTTCATGGAGCAAGAACCTCCTCTTGGAATTTGAGCTCATAGCTTTTAGCCTTCGACTTGAGATATTCAATGTTAGCACCAAATGTTGCATAGGTGGTCTTCAATTGCACAAGCTTTGCTTCAATATTTCTTATTTCATCTTCTATATGTCCCCGTTCATTTCTAGCTTCTACGTACATCCTTGTTTTTGTGGCACCTTCTGAGTCATAGGCAAGCTTCACAAGTAGACTCAGTCTCACACGTAAAAATCCAACATTCATGCCCAAATGCTCACAGCCTTTTAGAGTCTTGTCCTATATAGAAAACTCACCTCGTGGGGTGGTAAGATCGCAAGCTCTTAGGCCGTCAACAATCTTAACAGTTTCAGAAATAATTCTAGCAATCAACTTAAAGTTATTACCCTTGACGAGATTGTCACGAAGAAATGCACTTTGATTGCAACACAACTTCCTGTATTTATTCCGAATATCTTCTGATAGTTTAGAATCCAAAACTAGACCATCCACCAAAATGCTGAAATTCTCAAAGCTTTTAACATCATCAAATTGAACAGCGGGGAAAAGATTATTTGAAACCGTCTAGAACTTCTGCACCCACTTCCTCGCTATCATTTTCAGGTTGCTCAGTTGGTTGCCTAGTACTAACAAGTGACGACTTTTGTTGGCGAGATTTCTTATTTTGCTTCTGCATAACAGCTAATGGTAGAGACTACGGACGTTTCATCTCATTTTTACTAGCCATGGCAGCCATCTCTGTGCCATTTTGTTTGGTCTGAGCATCCAAATTTAGTAGAACCAAGGCTTCATCAACTTCAGCTAAGTCATTTGCCCTTATGATGTAAACCTTAAATTTGTAGGGTTCAATTAGTTGAAAGACCAACGCATCTCCTTCGAGCAACCGATGTGTTGTCGAGAACTGCCTCCATCCAAAAGGCAATCTAGTCTTATATGCTATGTATTTCATCCTGAATTCCCTACCGAATTCATCTTCCAAAGTGACGGTAGTATCCACATGTGGTAAGTGTGCTCTACAGAATGGTCCAGGAAGGCCCATCCAGAAACAACTAGCAACATGGGATCTGACCAAAGCCTTCAAAAAGTTAGGGAATCCAAGTTCTAGATTTGATTGAACCTCCTCTGCTCTAATTGTAGACACAGGAGTGTTGTTTACCGCATTCTGAGGTTTAATTTCCCTACAGCATATACACTTCCCTGCATGACTTGATAATACGTGTCTCATTTTGGAATCAAAAGACTGTCTCTTGATCTTGAGACGCTTCACTTCGGTTTTCTTCGCCATTATAGTCTTCTGCTTAGTTGAGGAAGAAAAGGTGAGCCTGAGCTTGGGGTGGGGGCTAGTAGCAGCAGTGGAGAGAGACAATTGAGTGAGAGTAAAGTCCTCTTCAGCGGAGGACATCGGTTTCTGGTGATCGTTATTGGTGGTTTTGTTGAAATCAGAGTCTTCCACTTCCTTTTTCACCGGATTGCCCATCTTCACAGCTCTTGCCTATTAGCTATCGACACACAACACCAATAGTCCTGAAACCAAACACCTCCCTCTGTGACTCCCTCCTTGTTTATTTATTTATAATTAATTATAGTTCACATGTATGCTGACATAAAATGATGCTTAAGTAAGAATAACTTAATGGATTAATTACCAAAAAATTCAAACTTTACTAAATTTTGTAATTATAGCTTGAACTTTAAAAAGTGATAATAAAATGTTCGAACTTTTAATTTTTCACAAAAATAGTTTGTTGATAGGCGTTCTATTAATAGAAGTGACATGGTAAGCCACATCAATTGTTATATTATCCATGTGGATGACAAGTGGAATTAATTGTCTATGTAAGAAATTAATTTAGTGAATATTAAAATAATAAATTTAAAGGAAAACAAAAAGAAAACCTAATGTTCAGGATGGGTTAAGCTAGAGAAAAAATCATCATAAGGGTTCATCCCCATTGTCTTTATCAAGATAAACTGTAATGGCAGTGTTCGTAAACTTTTGTATGCAATCATTTACAAGCTCATTACACCGATCATTAGAAACCATCTTGATCCATTGAGATAAATTCGGTGAACCGACAAACTCGAACCATAACTGACATAAAACCCTAATCCCAAGTACTTAACAAAACTACCACCAACAATAGAAACAAACCTAGTTCCAACGTCAAACAACATTCTCTGCATCACTTTATCAACAAAGCCCGAATCTGGGGATCCATTTTCCAATCTCTTATCCATCACAAATTGCAATTTATACCCTCTCATAACCCTAACCATCAATGCCTGAGAAACCTTGGACAACGACTCAGAGCACTTATGAGATACAACTACCTTGGATATTTGTTTCAAGTTATTGGGGATTTGATCATAATCACAATGCAGGAACTCCTCCAATTTTGTTTTCTAAATTAATATACAGCTACCTTGGAATAATTCCACTTGTCATCCACGTGGGCAATACATATTAGCTCGATTAATGGAACGTCTAACGACATGCTATTTTTGCAAAAAATTGAAAGTTTGAGTATTTTATTGTTACTTTTTAAAATTCAAGCTATAATTACAAATCTTAGTAGAATTAAAGAATTTTTTAGTAATTAAACCTAACTAAATTTAGTGCCTGAAGGAGAAGACATTAAATTTAGTGCTTGAAAGATAATCGGAATTAGGGTTCTTCAAATATTTTGTCAATTTTTGGGGAACTTAAGCTAATCAGATCATAATTTAGTTAATTAGTTAATTAGGTCTAATTGCTAATTTTATTAAGAATTTAAAATTAAAATTTAAAGTATTTAACTTAAATTTGATACATGGGCCCACGTATTAGATTAAAAAATATGAAATGATGTGCTGATGTGGCACATAATAGATGGGCACTTAACTCTGTCCAATTTTTCGTCGACTTACGGTTTATTTTGAACGTTATGTAAACGTTTCATTTTACGTACTTCGACGGTTCAACTTGTATTTTGATAAAATCATTAGGGTCTAATTTACACTTTGTGGCATATTTCAATTAGTAAGACCTTAAATTCGTCATTTCTAGTAAGCAGTTTTTTAATTGGTTTGGTATTGTGTTTCTTAAATCACATTGTAAAATACTAATGAACTAGTCTATTTTATGTAGAAGGATTTTTAAACAAAATTTGCATACAATTAATTGGGGATTTTCGCATCATCATAATTTTGAAGAACACCTATAGCAGGTGAGTGTCAATGCTTTTTTCCACTATCCATTTTTACCCAATGCAAGAGAAACAAAAGAAACAAGATAGTCTTGGAATCTGCAAAGTTTAATTTTCAAATAATCCCTTTTAGAAAATTGCCTAACACGGCAACATTTATATAGACAACATAATAGTTATATTTGCAAAGTTGATTAGCTTTATTTACAGTTGCTGCTATTACTTGTAGTTCTTGCTAATTGTGATTATATTTGAATAATCCGTGATAATTATTTCAAAATATTCCTATTACTGTGGATTGTTTGTGTAGATAAATTTACATGTGCTAAAAGTTTTTTTGCAGCTAGCTATCAACTTTATTATGCTGTCTTCTGTGGTTGCTTCAGAAATAGAATTCTCTATCTCTTGTTCTTCAGTTAGGATTGTGTGGGTTGACTTTTTTCTTTATCTATGTTCCTTTTATTTCTCCTTAGGATCTGTTATCTGACGAGGCTTAGTGGTGGTTTATGATTAATCACTGTCAATAGAAGCTTACCATTTTAGAAGGGAGTGCTGTCATGATTTAGTTTAAGGGTCAATAACAAATATTCTGGTTATCTATTGCAAAACCTTTAATAGTTTGTTGGTTTCATTTAATATTGTAGCTCTTTTAGCATTGTTGAATTCCATTAATTTCTGTTGACTATTTAAATTATTAATTAAAAACTGATATTCATGAAAAATAATGTTCTTAATACTGCCAACTTAAAGTAATCTTGATTGAACCTAGGGTTGTGAATGGTATTTGTATATAAAATTTTCGATTTGTAGAAACTATTGGGCATACTTGCTATTATCACTAAATTTAATTCTTTGATCAAAACTGGTGAACGTCCTTCAGGAAATTGTTGCTTAAACAGCTCTTTGTAAGTATTGTTTTCTCTTTGCCCTATCCATACAAAAGTTTTTGGCTGTCTGAAGAATTTTCAATTGGCTTGTACTTGTTGCTTCTTAATGTCCTGGTTGAATTTCTAAGTTGCTAATTGTATAGTTAATAATGCTATCTCCTTTTTGGTCACCACTTTTGACTTTGCTGTATTGTCTCTGTAGTTGGGACGCTTGTTTCAATTGCTTGAAGGTCTTGCTACACAAAGGGAGAAAGAAGGATTGTTGAACAAGTGTAGAAAACCTGAATTTAGTGCAGTTTATATTGAGAATTGGTCTAATTTGACCAAAAAGTTTCTGAAGGCCCTTCCTTTTGCACTAACATCTAGTCAACAAACTGCTATTTCTGAAATTATATGGGATCTTAAGCAGCCAGTTCCTATGAATCGACTCTTGCAGGTTTTGATTTTACTCTAATATCTGATTCTTTATTTTCGGTGAGTCTTTGTAAGTGTTCCTAATTGTTTAAGTTCTTCCTCTTCCTGGTAGAACCCTACATCACATCTACTTGACCAAATATGAGCCTACCTTCTCTAGGTTGGTGTAGGCTTTGAACACTTGTACCAGAATTGGATGATAATTGGTGGCAGGTGCTTAGGATGAGATTTTCCGGAAAACATTTCTTTTGGTAAATAATTGAGGTATTATTAAATAAATAAACTAAAGAAATAGATATATGCCTTACCAAGGGCTTAACTGAGTTCAAGCACTCGTCTCTGGCATCGTCGCGGGGCTTAAAGTAAATGAAGGGCAGATTGTATTTTGTTTACATACATGGTTTTGTTGGTCAAGCATATTACATTTTGTAGAGATTTCAGGCATTTTTTGTTCGTTATACCTACTTGAATTTTGTCATGTTGGAAAACATAATGTAAGGCTAGAAAAAAGGATAGAGGTGAGGATTTATGTGAACAATGCTTAAGACTTGATTCTTTGACTTTATTCATAAGAAGGAACTTAGTCTATATTCCAAATTATGGATCTTTTAATAGGAACTAATTTAGTTGTGACATAGTAGGACATATACACTAAATTTTTGCTAATAGAAAGAGATTAAAGACACAAACATGTATTGTTTCTATGGAAATAATAAAGACGAAGACAGGAGAAAAATAAATCTCAGATATATTTGTAATTTATAGTAGTCCCTATATACATGAATAGGAAAATAGAATATTCTGGATTAATATCTATAAATTAGGCCCTAAAAGAGAAATTCCCACTAAACTAGGAGTACACTAACCCACAAAATTAGGAGTATACAGCTGTCAACACTCCTCGTTAAGAACGTGCTAGATAATTCGCATGCCTATCTTGCAAACTAAGACATGAAATGTCTTAATGCCAAGTCTCTTACTAAAAGATACAAGAGAAATGTTCAGAGTCCTATAGCTTATCTTTTCATTGATGAAATGTTGATCAATTTAAATATGTTTTGTCATCATGTTGAACTGAATTGTGAGCAATGCTAATAGCAGCCTTGTTCTCACAATATAACAAGAAAATCTTTTTATCCAAGAACTGTAATTCTTACATTAATTTTTGAAGCCATAATAGCACACACACACACCATGGGCCATAGCTCTATATTTAGTTTTTGCACTTGATCTTGCTACAACAGTTTGTTTTAGTAACTAAATGACCACCTATAAATGTGCAATAACCAGAAGTAGACCTTCTATCATTAGGACATCTTACCCAATCCACATCTATGAAGCCTTCTATTTCTAGGTGACCATATTTAGAGAACTTTTCCTTGTGCAGGCTTTAAGTACCTTAAAATACAAATTACATGTAAATGTGATTCTTAAGGGTCATGTATATACTGACTCATTACACTTACAACGTATACTATATTTGGTCTAGTGTGAGAGATAAATCAACTGTCCAACTAGTCATTGATATCTATCAATGTCAACAAATTTACAACTGCGCCTTGTAATTTATGATTAGCTTTATAGGAGAATCTGCTGGTTTGCAACCTAGCATGCTAGTTTCTTCAAGAAGATCTAGAACATATTTCCTTTGGGAGATAAATATCTTAGAATTTGAATAGGAGTTTGCATATATCAAATGTTTACAGTAAGCTTAGCTTATATACAAAATTCTAATACCTATAAATAGAAACTAATGATTCTAATCTCATGATTTATGGGATATTATAATACAATATCTAATCCCATAATTTATGAGATACTCTGTAATCCTATGATTTATGAGATATTTTAACATAATAGGAAACTCAATCAAACACAATCAATCAATCGATATGCATGATTTTGCCATGCTTGCCCTCAAGTTGATGAATATGTATTCTCCATTCCTAGCTTGGATATACTTGTCTAAAAATCTGAGCTACTCAAACCTTTTGTGAGAATGTCAGTCAATTGACCATAAGTAGACACATAAGGTGTACAAATTAATCCACTCTCTTAACTTTTCCTTGATGAAGTGCCTATTGATTTCAATATACTTCGTTCGATCATGTTGAACTGGGTTGTGAGCTATGCTAATTGTAGATTTATTGTCGGATTAGGGCCATCCCACTTAATCTTCAATTGTTCAAGAATAATCTTCAACCAGAGTAATTCATATATGTTGGATAATTATTTATCTTTATTTTTAGATAAGTCTGTTAGCTTAGGAGATTATCTTCTAGGAGATAAGTTTATCTTCTAATAGATAAGATAAGTTTATCTTATACGCAAATCTGATAGTTAGTAGCATTAAATTAGGAAATACTCTTGTATACATTTCCTTGAATCATAGGAATAAAGTAAGTTTCGACCCCTTTTCTAAAATCCTCTTGTTTCAGTTTCTCAGTCTGCTTTCGGCACTGACATCTTGTCTTTAACTTTGTTACCCATTTTTTTTATTTGTTATATGGAGTAGTTTTTTGTGGTTGGTTTTAGGATTAAATAGAAGCATTTCTTTAAATATACTTTTTTTTTTTGAGAAAAAATTGTACTCTGTTTTGCTATGATTCAGGTACTACTGTGTGTCCTTGCATGGTGACATTTGGGATTTAGTTTATATTTGTGAAGGAGAGGATAATGCATTAGGACAATTCTATTGGAAATTTTTGTTAAATTATACTATCGTTTTTGCCCTTGCAATGGTCTTCTCGCTCCACTGCTTTGGAGGTTTTTTCCTTTCTCCTATGTGGTCTTTTGATTTACGAAGAAATTTTGCTGATGAGTTCATCTAAGATGTTTTCTTGTTTATCTATCATGAAAATCATGTTGCCAACTTGAAATTTTCAGTTCTCTCTTATAGAGGTAAAGATGTCAACTGTTATCTGTTGTTTTGCAAATCCTGCTAGGCTATATTAACACTGCAATCAACGATGGTCCTGGATGTTTGTTGTTGAGATGCCCTGACCCACCATGTCAAGCTGCTGTTGGTCAAGACATGATCAATGAGTTAGCATCTCATGAAGATAAGGCGAAGTATGCCCGTTACCTTCTTAGATCATATGTTGAAAACAACAAAAAGGTAACAGGCCCGTACTGTTTTTTTTTCTCACAATACTTGCAATATTTTAATGTATTAACATGCTGACATAATGGAGATTAAACTTGGAAAAGAGCTCTTATATAATGTAGTTTTTCTTTAAACAGCCATTGCCCTGCATTTCTCTACTGATGGACTTCAATTTTCCCATTTTCCATTCATAGTTATGTTTCCTTGCATCTTGAGAAGAAGAGGTTTTAAGATGCATTTATCATCACTGACTTCATAACGGTTTACATTTTAGTTGCACATTTTTCTAATACTATAACTAGCTTGTAAGCTTTAAATATTGGTTGAAATGGATAGTGACGAGGGGTTTTAGGTAAATTCTTTTCTTAAAGAGAGGAATATGGTTTTTATTTCAAATGGAATTTGGAGTTTAGGGGCAATGATTTGTTACCAATATTAAAACCATTGAACGGTGTGTGAACAATGAGTTTTTGTTTCTCCAAGTGAGCAGTTTGATTATGTTCTCACTCTATATATTTCCATTCCTTTCAAACCTTAGATCTGACTGTGCCTTTCTTCTTACCTCTTCTAGTCGAGATATATTACAACTCTTAGCTATTCAAATATCCCAAAGTTACTGACTTTCCTGTTCCTTTTCTCTTGTGCAGACTAAGTGGTGTCCTGCCGCAGGGTGTGAGCATGCTGTTCATTTTACTGCTGGTGGTGGAAGCCTTGATGTCTCTTGCCTCTGTTCATACAGCTTTTGCTGGAATGTAAGCGTTCCATATATTTTTTAAATATTCCAGTGTTAGATATTAGAAATTGGTTGCTTCATACATGACTTCTGAAAACTACCAAGTAAATGCAGTGTACTGAGGAAGCTCATCGTCCGGTGGACTGTGGAACTGTTGCAAAGTGGATATTGAAGAACAGTGCTGAGTCTGAAAATATGAACTGGTATGTATTGATTATCTTATTGGAATTTGTCTTATAAATTCCTTCAAACCTCGTGTCTTCATTTTAGTTTGTGACATACGGCTATAATTACCAGCTGCATTTTATTTATGGAGATTAAATAGTGGTGATTTGTGATTTAAATTACTTGGTGGAAGATCTTCTTTTACTTTTTTTTTCCTTTTTGTTTTCTTTTCAGTTTGAATCAGTTGGTTCCTTCCTGCTCATGTTTCAATATGTTTTGGATTGATAAATGTAATGGTTAATTATGGGAAGAAAATGTTTTATGTTGTTTCTTGTGATTGTTAACAAACACGAGTTAATAGTATCTGATGAAATAATTATCCCCACATATATGGTGGCTGTCTCAGTTTTTGATGTTTCAGTCGCAAACTGGTAGTTCTTGTGCGATTGAATTGTATCAAGCAAAGGAATCAATATCATTACTATTACTTCTATACATTGCAAACTATGTTTCGGTGAACTTAATGGGGATATACAAAGTTTACTGCTGAATAAGTGTCTTAATTTTATTCTTCTAATTGTGGATGTGATGATGCACAGGATTTTAGCCAATTCAAAGCCCTGTCCAAAGTGCAAACGGCCAATTGAAAAGAACCATGGATGTATGCACATGACATGCACACCACCTTGTAAATTTGAGTTTTGCTGGTGAGTTGGAAATTTTTTCTGACCATTTTTTGTTCTCTTTTGATGTTCCATTGCTTGACATATCTGCGATAATACAGGCTGTGCCTTGGTGGATGGTCAGATCATGGTGAGAGGACTGGTGGTTTCTATGCTTGCAATCGTTACGAGGCAGCTAAGCAAGAGGGAGCTGTAAGACCACTTGATATTAATTATTTGGGACATTTTTGAGAGAGTTGAGTATATGAAAGACTGATTCTTGTTTTTAATTTACGAAATTGATGTCATTGCTATAGTATGATGAAGCTGAGAGGAGGCGAGAAATGGCAAAAAATTCTTTGGAGAGATATACTCATTATTATGAACGATGGGCGACGAATCAGGCGGTAAGCAAAACAAGGCTGTGCTGGTCACTTCTGGATTCTTTACTGTTCTGTGTCGTTGTTTTCATTTATTTATTATTTCTCTACATTAGGCTTACTCTCTCAGTTCACTAGTTTTATTATGAATTTTCAGATATTAGCTTCACTCATTTCTCATGACTTTACCTTTATAATCACTGGCTTGCATCTAGGAGTTTCTGCGCACTGTTCTTTAGGAAGGGGTGTCTGAAATTGGTGACTTGAATAAGATATTAGGAAGGAATGACTTCTATGAAGAATGCCTAATATACATAGTGATAGAGAACTAACCAAATGCTTGTTTAATAGGATAGCATGTATACAGTGATGAAACTGGGTTGAATGACATGGTATCAGGTAGGAGAGTACTAACTGTCTATTTGTGCGGATCCCTTCTTTGATTGGTGTGTTCTCTTTTTGTGTGGGTCGGCCATTATGCGGAGCATGATATTCCTAATAGAATTTTAGTTATTTGTACTAACATAATAGCTGTCATGATTATGCAGTCGAGGCAGAAAGCTGTTTTAGATTTACATCAAATGCAAACTGTAAATGTAAGTTGTTCTGTCCATTTTACTAAGTTTGCATCGTTGCATTTGTTGAATGAGAAAGTCTGCCCAATGTCCATGAATTATCAGCCATGTGAATTGAGTAATGAAGCTGTACTAGTTTATATCCGGATGCATGTGGAGTACACACAATTATAGTAGTAATAACATACTTATGGTGAGCCTTAATGTACATTGCTAATTTGCATTTATTTGTTGTTAATGGTCTCATTCTTACTGGTCCCAGCGGTAATTCCTCCAATACTTCCTAATAATTGAAAATATTGTCCGTATTATTTCTAATCATACGATGGTGAAATTGTCAAAAAGTGCGGGTCATCCCATCTATATATTATGAAAATGTAGGCTATTAAGCTACAATACAAGCAATGCTGTATGATCTTTTCAACTTATGAATTTCTTGATTTCTGACAGCTTCAAAAGCTTAGTAACATACATTGCACACCGGAATCTCAACTTAAGTTCATAACAGATGCTTGGCTTCAGGTGAAAAGAACTCCTGTTTTTCTGGGTCATAGTTTTACGTTTTTAGTTTCAGAATTCTAGAATTTATTAGCTATCATATATGGTGGTCTATATAGATAATACCTTTTGAATTTGTTCAACCATTTCATTTCTAGAAAGTAAATTGAAGCAAGGAGTGAAACTGATGTAAAATTGAAGTCACTGGCCTATGTGATAATAGCTTATATTTTCCATCTTCCTTCTTTTGACAGATAATTGAATGTAGACGAGTTTTAAAATGGACCTATGCATATGGATATTACCTACCTGAGCATGAGCATGCTAAGAGACAGTTCTTTGAGTACGTACAAGGTATATGTTCTTTAAGATTTCATGCAATTTTCTTTCTCAGTCTTGCCACTAAACACATGTATTCTTTCAAGATGAATCTGATTTGGGGTCTCAGATGTGTATTGTATAGAGAGGAAAAGGGTCGATAAAAAATTGTTTATTGGTTCTCATATATGGTCACTATTGTTGGTAAAATCTTTTCATTATGTTGTAGGTGAGGCGGAGTCTGGTCTGGAAAGGCTTCATCAATGTGCCGAAAAGGAGCTGCAACAGTTTCTCACTGCCGAGGGTCCATCAAAAGAATTTCACGAGTTCAGAACTAAGTTAGCTGGACTGACCAGGTACTTGTCATGTTTATGTGCTCAAACCTGTGCTTTATAATATCAGGAATGACAAAGCTCTGCACGAATTTGAGGTTTCCCTGCAGAACAAATTCCTTTTTTAAAAATATATTTTACACATTTATGAAATCCTCTAAGATGTGTGTGGACTCCTTGTGATTAGGTGTGCCTGCATTGCTAACAGCTAATGTATCATATTAGAGCAGGGAAAACAGAGTGGGGAAATGTAGAAGAATTTATTCTGTATTGGGATTGTTGGGTATCCTTGATGTGTTATTATTTCCCCTATTATGTTCTTACTACAGAAAAAGAAAAGCAACGTTGAAACTTTGAGGGCTAGTCTGATCCAAGAGTATTGTGTGTCTTCTTAAACAGTGTGACAAAAAACTACTTTGAGAACCTGGTTAAAGCATTAGAGAATGGACTAGCAGATGTAGACTCTGGAGGTGCCTGTAGTCAGACAACCACCTCAAGTAAGGAAGCAGTTGCATGCAAGGTTAAAACTAGTAAGTGGAAGGGGAATACTGTCGCTGGTGGAACTAGTAGAAATTGAAATGCTTCATGTCCGTATCTTCAGAATACACATTGTGTGAATTGTAAGTAGTTCTGCAGAAAAGTATTCGGAAGGCAGAAGTGAGAAAAAGAAGCCTCGTTATCTTTTTGTGCAATGGGGAGACTCGGCGTACGAATGTAAATAGCATCCTATCAATTAACATGGCAAGTTGTTTTGTCTCACTCGTTAACATTATGTCGTAGCATGTTGCATCTTCTAGTGCAAATATCCCCATTTGTTCGAAATATTATTAGCTTTATAAGCTTCAATACATGTTTGCTTTCCCCCCAATCTTTTACGTTGGAACTTGACTTAAGTAAATTAAGCACCTATAGTTTCACTTTGTAGTGCTTCAGAATTGTTGGCTTTACGACTACATCACCTGACTTGTATCTAATAATAATAGTCACTGAAACTTACAAGGGCTGCCTTGCAATTTCTGTTATGCATATGTTGGATTGATTATGAACATTTTTTATTTTCTGATACGGTTGGCGATTCTATTATTTGCCAGTGAGGCTTCTATTTAAACATATATATAAAAAGTGAAAATAGAAGATCTCATTTTGTTATTGAAATGGAGTGGATTATCGATTTTTCATCATGAAAAAACCTAAAAACTCGATGATTTAATTGTTAGTCAGTTTTGGAGTTGAATTGATCTTAGTTGAACTCGGTCCCTACCTTTAGGATGTACAGCTTTGGCAATTTTGTTAACCTTTATATAGAACATTACATCAGGACTTGAATTGTACAATGGTAAGTAAAAACCTTACATAGGAATTCAAATGATCACTGGGTTTCTTCTCATTTATTGTCTTCAAAATGGTATTTCTACTTGAGCCCTCTGGTAGATCATGCAGAAGTCAAACGAGTTTTTTTGTATTGATTGCACGTGACTTTTTTTTTAATAAAAAAATCCCTGGGGCTTCCTTTTCAGCAGAGTTTTATTTCCTGAGAGGACCTGACAGGTCTTGTATTCTTAGTGGCCCTGATAGCCCTTGTCTCAGCTGCCCGGATAAATTCAACAATTGCCCTGATATGTTTTGCATTGATTTTCCTCTGGCAAATCTGATGCTCAGTGCATTTAGCATTGCTCTTGAGTATTGTCGAGAAGCCATTTTCCAGTCCATACCAGATTTCATCATCACCTTGAATTCATCGTAACTGATTCTACCATCCTTCAAAATCCACATGAAATTACAGGACATTTTTTATCTCTAATCTTTTATGATCATGTCGTCTGGTAGTTACGTACCTTGTCAAGATCAATATCAGATATGATGTCTCTGATGACCTGCTCGCTGTTTGGACCGGGGTTGAAGTCATCTATCAAGGCTGCTTTCAACACGATGTAGCCATCTCTGTTCTTGTCAAAAAAGTTGAAAGCTTGAGAGATATGATCGTCATTGGCGATTCTTATCAGGTGAATTATCATGGTCTCAAATTCCTCGCAGCTAAGTGTTCCATTTCCATCAATGTCCGCCTTTACCAGACAAGGTTTTTACGTTGTAAGAGGAAAAGAAATAGAACGAGGACAATAGCAAGTAGAACAAAGAAGTATCGCATCTAACTGGTAGAAGAACTTAATGAAGAACATTCCAACACATTAAACAGACTCACGGCATCCATTAACATCTGCACTTCAGGGTCAGGAACAGAATGGCCCAACCTGTGGAGGCCATCTTTCAGTTCTTCCAATGACAGATCTCCAGTGTTGTCTGTATCCATCACGTTAAACATCTGTTTAATCTGACACATTTGCTCCTCTGACAAGTTGTCTGCTACGACCTACAAAAGAAGAAAAACCTCAAAAGACAGATGTATAAAACAGCATGCTAGTGATACTCACTCTGAGAACTCTCTTCTTGAACTTATTCATCAGAGAGAATTGCTTGATCCTCGTTCTAACATTTTCTCCAAGTGACACGTTTGGGGCACTGTTTGCGTTTTGTATCCAAGGGTGTTCTTCGCATGGGAAAAAGAGAAACTTGAGTCCTAATGTTAACTCTGTACATGTCTAGCAGCTACAAACATACATTACTGTGGACTTGTTTTATTGAATGGGAAAACGAGCATTAGGCAATAGCTAATTACCAAAAACTTCTTGAATAGTCAATCTGCTGTAAGGATTTTGATCAAGCATACTCCTCACCAGATCCTTGGCTTCTTCAGATACTATGGGCCATGGATCCCTCTCAAAATTGATATTACCATGAATAATTGCACGAACAATTCCTTCCTCAGTTTCCGTACTATCCAAATCCATAATTCCTCGTTCGTAACTAGCAGTAGTCCAAGGGATAAGGGCAACTTGCAGACCCTTCGTTTACATGAACTAAACATCCAACTTATGATTATCCGCAGCAGTGATAATTCACATTTTACCTGCCCAAAAGGGAGGAACTCCGCAGAGCAAGATATAGAGTATAACACCAATCGAGTTCTGAATTCTTCTCACATAATTCTTATATTCCTATATTTCTTGTATTTTTGATTTGGTAACAGAGCAAGGTTTCTTGCACCCTGAAACACCATGTCAAATAAACAATCTGAATCACCTTCTGTACCTGTTATACATGTTCAATCCGAAAATTCCAGCTTTGCTGCTGGAGTTATTCTTACCGAAACTAATTATGATATATGGTCCCAGATTATAGAAATGCAGATTGCTAGTCGTGAGAAACTTGAATATATTATGGGGAGGGCAGATCCTCCGAAGGAGACTGATGCTTCTTATGCAAAGTGTTATGCTGAAAATCACAAGGTTAAAGGATGGTTGCTGGCCTCTATGTCGACGGAGATTATGAAGCGCTATATTCGGCTGCGTACTGCACGTGAGATCTGGAATGCTCTTGCCGAAGCCTTCTATGATGGGTATCCAATATTATGGACAAAACCACCCAGCCAGTGCCCAGTGCAATCCCGAAGCACACCCCCTGCTGAGTTATGGGGGGTGTTTTCTAGCTTACATCTTGCTTGGGACCTGGGGTATCGACGAGTGGAGTTAGAAGTGGACTCTCTGGTTGTTATCAACATTCTTTCATCTTCTTCGAACATCCCACCGTTTCACAACTCCTTGGTTTGGGGGATTCGAAACTTGTTTTTTAGAGATTGGCTTGTCAGAACTCGGCATGTGTATAGAGAAGGCAATAGGCTTGCGGATTGGCTGGCAAACTCTGCCTATTCTCATGGGATTGGTTACACTACGTTTCCAACCCCTCCGTTGGGTTGTGTTCATATCCTTATTGAGGATATTGCTGGAATTTCGTTTCCTCGTTTCGTTGCCTAGTTTGTATTTGTGTGGTTTCCTTCGTAAAAAAAAAACTAGCGAGCTTTCTCTACAAAACAGGTTGGCCGTCCTCTGTCCACTTATTATGGTGACCTTGTAGAAATCTTTCAAGAACTAGATCACCGTGATAAAATTAAAATGAAAGATCCCGATGATGTTGTTGCTTATGAAAAATCAACTGAACGATTACGCGTGCATATTTTTCTGAATGGCTAGACGCAGAGTTTGAACAAATTCGAGGTGAAATTCTCAGAAAAGATCCTGCACTGGGTCTTGAAGAGACTTGTGCATGTGTACGTCGCGATTCTGCCCGAAGAGCAACACTGAATGGAGAACCTACTCACCCACCCAGATTCATCTGCTATGATTGCTCGTTGGACCAAGCCTCAACAAACTAATCTAAAATCAGAACGAATACCCAATGATCAAAACCAGTCTTTGGTACCATCAAATCGCAATAATCACACAGAACGTATGTGCACTCACTGTGGAGGAACTGGACACACCAAGGTCTCGGTGTTATGAATATTGGGTACCCAGAATGGTGGGACCCTACCAAGGTGCCTCGCAAACGAAATTCAAAATCAAATCGCCTAGCCGCTGTTGCTGTCACAGAACAATCCAGCATAGAACCTGACGAACCAAGTCAAGCCTCTGTTGCTGTTGTCGAATCATCCGAAGTTGGTAAGAGTCTGCATACCTCAACTTCTACTATCAATAGTGAATGGATAATTGATTCTGGTGCAACTGATCACATGACCTTTGACGGTAAGCATATTGAATCCATGAAACCGTCCGTGCAACATATAGTGTCCACAGCAAGTGGTAATCATGCTTCCATAATTGGAGAAGGTTCAGTTACTCTTACTGACAATTTGAATTTGGACTCTCTTCTTGTTGTTCCTACCCTTAAACATAACTTATTGTCTATTTCTCAAATAACCTGTGCTTTACAGTGAACTGTGATCTTTTGGCCTAACTTTTGTGTTTTCAAGGATATTCGAACGAGAAAGACAATTGGTTATGGTACTGGAAGGGAAAGCTCTATTATCTTGATCTCGTGCCAGCAAGGATCAATTAGCTCAAGTGTTTGTTGTGGACATGCCAGACAAACTCCAAAATTTAGAGGTTTCGTTGTGGCATAGACGGTTAGGGCATGCATCTTTTGGATATTTAAAAAGGTTATTTCTAAATTTGTTTTCTGAAGTAACTACTTCAGACTTCAAGTGTGATACTTGTGAACTAGCTAAAAGCCATGTGTTTCATTCCCAATGAGCATGAATAAAAGTCTTGTACCATTTATGATTATTCACTCTGATGTGTAGGATCCGGCACCAACTTGTTCTTTGAGTGGTGTACGATGGTTTGTCTCATTTATTGATGATCATAGTCATATGACTTGGGTTTGCCTAATGAAATCAAAAAGTGAAGTTGCCTTAATTTTTCAAAAATTTCACAAAATGATAGCCACTCAATACCAATCTCATATATGAATTCTTCATACTGATAATGATGGTGAATTCATCAGCCAAGATTTGAAGCAATATTTGAGTTTACATGGCATTGTTCATCAAACAACATGTCCAGACACTCCTTAACAAAATGGGGTTGCTGAATGCAAGAACTGCCATCCTCTTGAGGTCTTACGTGCTTCCTTGTTCAGAGCACATATGCCTACTAGCTATTGGGGTGAAGCCATCACTCTTGCAGCTTATCTAATCAACCGAGTTCCTTCTAGTATACTACAGTTTCAAACTCCTATAAATGTCTTCCAAAAGGCCGTAAGTGCTCCCATTGAAACAAACTTGCCTCTTAAGGTTTTTGGATGTGTTGCCTTTATGCACCTCCACAAACACATGAGAAATAAGTTGGAACCTTGAGCTCTTAAATGTGTGTTTATTGGCTATGCCTTGTATCAAAAAGGCTATCGGTGTTACCATCCTCCTCCTCAAAAGGTATATGTTACACTTGATGTTGTTTTTCATGAAGTTGTTATGTATTATCTTATTCAAGAGTCTCCACTTCAAGGGGAGATTAAGAATGAATTGCAGACTCTGAATCACCCTTTGGATACTTTGGAATTAATCGGTGCCAATAGTGAGAGTCTTAATAAAGAGGCAGCTGAATACGTTTTAGAATTAAGAGTGGATACTACAAACTGTTGTTTGGAAAATGGATATGAGAAGGATCAAACTAGAGATGAAAACAGCCAGAATACTTAGGAACAGACAAGAGCAGCATCACCAACAACTTT
The DNA here is from genome assembly GCA_027478365.1 of Erythroxylum rufum. NCBI lineage: Eukaryota > Viridiplantae > Streptophyta > Magnoliopsida > Malpighiales > Erythroxylaceae > Erythroxylum > Erythroxylum rufum. The sequence continues at coordinate 11,510,528 of JANIHZ010000005.1, forward strand.
CCCATAAGAAGCATCACCAACAGCCTCCCCACTTCATGATGATGTACCATCTAACCAATTGTCCTGTCAAGTCGGCTCCACTTCAAAGTCTCAGGTAAATTTTGAAACCTTCCAGGAAAAATCTATTCCTAATCGAGTCACAAGAGGATTACCAAAACTAACCTATGAACCTACCCTCAAATCTCAACCTAAATATCCCATAAGTAACCATGTGTCTTATCATAGGTTGTTAAAGGAAAATGTGTCATTTGTGAATCAATTATCTCTTGTATCTATTCTTAGTAATGTGCAAGAAGCATTGATGGATCCCAGATGGAGAGAAGCAATGAATGAAGAAATGAAGGCTTTCCAAAAGAATTCAACATGGGAGATAGTTGAATTATCTCAAGGAAAGAAACCTATTGGATGTAGATGGGTGTACCATCAAATACAAATCAGATGGAATCATTAAATGCTACAAAGCAAGAATGGTCAATAAAGGGTATACTCAAACTTATAAAGTTGATTATTTGGAGACATTTGCATCAGTGGTCAAAATTAATAATGTTCGTATTTTACTATCTCTTGCTTTGAACCTTGGCTGGTCACTACACTAATTTGATGTGAAGAATGCGTTCCTGCATGGAGATCTCCAAGAAGAAGTTTATATGATGTCGCCTCCAAGATGTAATATGCGGACTAAAAATAGCAACAAAGTCTGTAGATTGAAAAAGGCTTTATATGGTTTGAAACAATCCCCAAGGGCGTGGTTTGGAAGATTTACGAAGTCTATAAAGTCTTTCGGGTATAAGCAAAGTAATTCAGACCATACTCTTTTCTTGAAGCACAATAAAGAAAAGATTACTGCCCTAATTGTGTATGTTGATGATATTATAGTGACTGGAAATGATCCTAAAGAAAGGAAGGCATTGCAAGATCATCTTGCTCATGAATTTGAAATGAAAGATCTTGGCCAGTTAAAGTACTTTCTAGGGATTGAAGTATCAAGATCGATGAATGATATTTTCATGTCTCAAATGAGATATGCCTTAGATTTGCTAAATGAAACTGGTATGGAAATATGTAGTTCGGCTAGCACTACAATGGAAGAAAATTTGAGACTATATGTAGTTTGGCTAGCACTACATTGGAAGAAAATTTGAGACTATGTATGGATCCAAATCAAGTTCTCGCTAACAAGGAACACTATCAAAGACTAGTTGGAAGATTGATGTATCTTGCTCATACTCGACCTGATTTGACTTATGCACTGAGTGTTGTCAGTCAGTTTATGCACTCTCCAAGTGAAGAACATATGAATGTTGTCATTCGGATATTGCGCTACTTGAAATCATCTCTGGAAAGGGTATCATATTTACAAAAGGTGATAACTTAGACATCAAGGGATACATTGATGCCAATTGGGCAGGGTTTATCGATGATAGACGATTGACATCTGGATATTTTACATTTGTAGGTGGGAACCTGGTTACATGGAGAAGTAAGAAACAGGAGGTAGTTGCCAGATCCAGTGCTAAGGCTGAGTATAGAGGAATGGCTAAAGCACTAAGCGAATTACTGTGGATTAGAAATCTAATGTTGGAGTTAAAAGTTGGGAAGGATAGTCCTATGAAGTTGTATTGTGATAATAAGATATTGCCCACAATCTAGTTTAACATGATCGAACCAAACATGTTGAGATTGGTAGGCACTTTATCAAAGACAAGCTGGAAGCTAGGATTATAGAAGTGCCTTATGTGCGTGCTCAGGATCAACTTGTGGATGTGCTCACTAAAGAAGTGTCAAGTCGAGTGCTCCATAGCTATCTCAACAAGATAGGCATGAGTGACATCTATGTACCAACTTAAGGGGAGTGTTAATAATTAGTGAAATCAGCTCCAAGTTGCTGCTCTGATTTTATGTAAAAATCCTCTGTATCCTTGCATATATAGTAATTATTGACCTCCTACAATAGTGCTTGTAATCCCCAAAACTTAGGATCTTCCATATACAGCTTGTACACTACATATATGTACCCATTAGTTGCAGAGAAATAAAATAGAGTTCTGATTTCTTCTCACATAATCATATATTTCTATATTTCTTGTATTTTGACTCAAACATCAATTTCTGGTCCATAATTTCATCTTAGGACATCTGAAGCCATGTAATATGGACTACCAACAATTTCACTGAAACACTGACCTGCTATTACGTTGCAGAGAGAATAGAGAAAGAGACGTGCGCATAAATTTAATGATGTTTATAACAAACAACAAATTCTAGAGGCAAAGAGCTTACAAGATTGCAGTAGATATATACACTCATTTCAAAAAATATGGATAGCCCAAAATCAATTGCCTTGAGTTGGGAGTTTTCAGTTCCATATGCAAATAAGAAATTTTCAGGCTTTAGGTCTCGGTGTATTGCTCTATGTTTATGGCAAACCTGCAATAAATTGTAAAAGAAAAAAACACAAGAATATAAACCAAATGTTCCCAGTAACTAATTAGGACATAAGTAGATAACATACCTTGACAATATCTAAAATGGTCTTGGTAACAATGGCAGCTGCTCTCTCTGTGTAATGACCTTTAGCAACAATGCTATCAAAAAGCTCACCACCCTCACAAAGTACCATGATAATATAAATGACCTTTTTATCCTCAAATGCCTCCTTGAAGGCGACAATGTTAGGATGCTTAGGCAAATGCTTCAAGATCTTAACCTCTCTTTTTATGTTCTCCACTTCTATTTCTATCTTGAGCTTGGATTTAGATATGGTTTTGCATGCATATGGCTCACCATTTTCAATATCAAAACATTAATATGTTATCCCAAATTCACCTCTTCCTAATTCTTTCCCAAACTTGTACTTTTCAAAGATGTTGTTGCCTGCTGACTCCTTAAGAACAGATAAAGAGCAGCTCTATTTACTTTTATTCTCGTTTCTGACAAGGACTTAGGTCTACTTACTCATGGTTCAATCTCTTGGATGTAAGTTTGCCAACTTTTGCAAATGAAGAAAAATAGCCTCCCATGGGATATATATGTATTAAAAAAAGGGTTTTCTTATTTTCCTTCTCTTGGTCACTTCTAATCAGAACATTGATATAATTCCCCTACCCTTTGGTAAGGTTATGTAATTATTGGATTATGGTCCTCCCATGCAAAGCAAGGGAGAGGAAGAGAAGAAACAAAACTTGTTGAGAGAGGCAAACAGAATAACTTAAGAGGAGAAAAGTATGTAGAAACAGACAAAGAAGAGAGGATGAGCTAAATATGGTCAAAGGAAAGTTTTGGCTTCCTAAATTGCTTAAAATTAATCATTTGTCCATTTCCTTATGACCAGTTATACATTATCTTCCTCATGATGTGGTGTGAAGCTTTGCAGGGAGTTACATATAAACAATTTCAACCATCAGAATGCAAAATTATTAGTATTTTGTAGTAAATCGTAACTTCACCACATGCTAATGCATTAACAATGTGCATTGCAATGAAGAACGATACCTTCATGCAATAACGATTTTCCTTTTCTTTATTAACAATCAATATTCCACGTTTATTATCTCACTATAGTAGACAGATTGGGTAGGGAACAATATTTTAAAAATCAAATCGAAAATTAAACCTATAAGATAAGAAGTTTAAGGTTAAAAAGATCCGACTGGTATTAGATCGTCACAAAATCAACTAAAGGTTGAATAAATATAAAGAATTTGAAATATGATTGAAAGAAATTTTTCTTAATTAACCAACAATGATTTTGAAGTTTAATCGGAAAATATGTTAAATAAAATTAAATGATTTATTTTAGTTTATAAGAAATTATTAACTTATAAAAATTGACCGATTAATTAATAAATTAATAAGTTTTTAATAATAAGAGTTATTGAAATAAATATAACTAGAAAGTTAAAAATCAAACTGAAAAGTTGACTGTTTCAAGATTTTTACGGTTAAATCAGCCAAATTCATTGAGTTTTTTAATCGGTAGTCACGAATTCTTTAATCGCAAAGAATTAGATTGTATCCATTTTGCTCATTCTTTTCTAAATATGTCTCCTATGCTTCGAAGTAAAGTGATATAGGAACACTTCAACTGCTCTTTTCCTCTTCTTTTTTCATTCTATAATATTTATACAAGTAAATTTTGTGAAGACTGTAAAATAGTATCCTTTAATATAACTTTTTGAAAAAAATTGCCTTCCGGATGAAGCTTACAAGATTATTAAACGTATATAAAATATTACGAAACTAGTATACAAATTTCTACTAAAAAAGGTACCAAATAATAATAACTTAAAAACTCTTGTTATTTTTGATAATATCCATTTGTAACCATTAGATTTAGACCTTAATTAATAGTGGAGGAGTATGTTTGGTCCTCCATCAAAATTGAGCTTACAACCACTAATTCTCTCTAATTTTCTTTAATCTTGCTAGTCTCGAATATTCCAATTTTCTTTTGTTTTTACTTGTTTTGTTTAAATTTTACTATTTATTTATGTTGACATCTTCTTATCTTGGTGCGTGATTGATGTCTGATTTTTATCAGATTTCTCTATTTTTCTCTAGATATGTCTTTTGAATTATTGCTTTAAATTTCTTTGTTTTTTAAGGCTATCAAATATTGTCCAAAGCCATCAAATCCTGATAGAAATGTTCCTTTATTTTTTGTCTGTTCAGGTGAGTTTTTATTTTGATGTGATGTTGTTTTAATTTCTATTTTTAATGTTGACATTGTTATACTACTCCTTATACAAGAAGTAGAGAAACTATGAACAATAGACCAAAAGATGATTTTTTTCCCCTTCTTATGTGATTTTCCCTTTCCTCTCTATATTCTATTTTGTTGTTAGTGGTGTTAGAGCTTGAAAATTGGTTTCAAAAAGTTTTATGTTACTAATTCCACAATTTGATAGTCACTGTGACCATCAAAATATGTTAATAAAGAATTTCTTGAAGTTCAAATATTGGTATGTTGTTGAAATAGGTTTAGTAGCACATATAACTGAAGGGGCACTCATAGAGGCATAAGAAATTGTAATGTTTTAAAAACCTGATTGGACATCGAACCAGTTGAAGGAAAAGTTTAAGGTTTAGAGGTTCAACTATTAGTGAACCGCTATAAAATCGGTACATAATAAATAAGAAGTAAAACTTATAAGAATAAGTAAAAATAAAATATTT
>JANIHZ010000005.1:11519746-11530846 GCA_027478365.1 Erythroxylum rufum
TATATTATTAACAAATCATAATGTTAATACATGAATCACAAATGTTCATTGGCCTAGGGCACACTACTAACAATTCTCGGAATTTCATTCACTAACATTTGCAAGATCTGATCGATGACTATAAAACCAGCAAGAAAATAAAGAGTTGTATGATGAAAATCGATTTCTTTAAGGCCTTTAATACAATCAGTCGGAACTTCTTACAGACTTGCTTGGAGGCTATGGATTTCCTAGCTCGTTATGTGTAATGGATAATGTCATGTCTACAATAAACTTCTTTCAGTGTTTTAATCAACGACCAACCATTCATAATCTTTCATACAGCTGGAGGTATTTGGCAGGGGATCCCTTTTCCCTATACCTCTTCACCATCGCCATGGAAGCCTTATCTCAGTTGCTTAATAAGCTGAGAGTTACTCATGGCCTATGTAGCACAGACACGGCAAAATGGAGCCGTGTCCGTGTGTCGGACGCGTGTCCGACACGGACACCCACCCAACACGTGGTGGACACGTGTCTGTACGTGTCGACATTAAAAAATAATTTTTTTAAGCTCGGACACGGCTCGAACATCTCTTGAGACAACTGGGACACGACTAGAGACATGTCTTGAGACGGCTCGGACACGCCATTGGACTTTTCATTTTCATCTAAAATAATACCACTGCGCACTTTTCACCTTCCATCTGCTCTTTATACGACACTTTTGAGGTGTAGTTTCCAGCTGCTCCTTCATTTCTGCGCTAGTTCTTCACCTTCCATCTTCGTTTCTCCTTTGGGGTGCTGCCCTGCTTGGATGATGTCATTCAGGTTCGTTGTACGTGTTCTCTTCTTTGAACGTCATGCACCTTTATATATGCGTATCATTTTAAAGCATCAGACTAACCAGTTTTCAGAGTCATGTGTAATGGAAACAGTCTATGTATGTATTGTAAGCTTCTGGTGTATCAATCTGAAGAAGAACTTAGAGATTCTTGAAGAATTTAAAGATCTAATATGGTTCATTACTATTAATATTGTTCTATATCGGGAATATTAACCGATATTTGTTAGAACACTAGGCGTTGATTGGGTCAATTTTTTGTTCTATCTTCTGTTTATCAACGTAACAAAGACCAAAATCTAAAAATAAAATAGAACAGAAGCCATATTTATGTTGGTCATAGAAAAAGAAAGCGAGTTTTATGTTGCCTAAAAATGGAAATAGCATCCCACTGCCTCTCAATACATGGAAAATCTTACCTTCTCCTTCCAAACTATTAATTGTGTCAGAATCAATTATTTATACATGCAAAAAAAAAAAAACCATTTGCTTCTTTGTCTAGTCTTGGATAGGATGTTTGATTTTAAGAAACTGATGATTTCTATATACGTAAACTTTACTATATGGACTCCTTTTCAAATTTATGAGATATACACATATCATGTGTTGTCATATGACATGTATATACATTAATGATTTCCATATGACACGTATATACACTAACAATTTCCATATATATGTTCACACATGATAAGTGTATATCTCATAAATTTGAAAAGGATTCCATATAGTTAAGCCAATCTTACACGCAATGCAAAATTTGAAAAGGTGTAGCTTCCCGCAGCATGATTTTGGTGAGTGTTTAGTTGTTGTTTTGCAATGCAATATTGATGATTTTATGGATGGATTGCTGTAGGCTACAATCTTTTTTTTAGAAGTAGCAATCTTCATGTGTGATTTTTAAATTAGAAATATGTTTGGTTGAAAGTTGCCTTTTCCTATCTTGCTTTCTTCATTGACATAAAAACACTTTGTTGTTCCTTAATATTGTTTACTTGTTAGTTAATACAATTTGGTATCTTAATTAGGTATTTCAATCCACTATTCTCCTTTTTTCGTCGCTTTTAGTAGTAGTGCTGAACAAGAAAATCTAGAAAAACCACTATAGAAATATGTGGTGAAGAAAAATAAAACAGAGGGTGCTAGAAACTTTGAGTTTGAGTGTAGTTTTTGCCATAGCTCATTCAGAGGTTCTTACACTAGGGTAAGGGTGCACTTACTGAAATTGTCAGGCAAGAGAATTCAAGTTTGTGGTAACATTCCATCCTCAAAGGTGACAGAACTTAAAAATATTGACAATGAAGCTACATTGTTGTTTGAAAATTTCAAGGCAAGACCTGTCCCTCTTCCACCCTTATCTAGTCAATCTTAAAATTTCTCAACTTGTGAAGCATCATGTACTAGTAGTTTTGATTCAAGAGAGAGAAGGGTAACATCAGGACCTCTAGAGGATGCTTTCAACATGCAAGCTAGAGAAAATTTAGATCTTGAGATTGCTAGAATGTTTTACTCTTCAGGATTGCCTTTTCATCTTGCAAGGAATCCTCATTTCATCAAAGCTTTCTATTTTGTCACTAATAATAATATTAGTGGTTATGTTCCTCTGGGCTACAATAAGTTGAGAACGACTTTACATGACAGAGAAAGAGAACATGTTGAGAAGCATCTTCAACCTATAAGGAATACATGGAATCTAAAAGGAGTGAGCATTGTAAGTGATGGGTGGAGTGATCAACAAAGAAGACCTCTTCTCAACTTTATGGCTGTCACTAAAAGTGGGTCAATGTTTCTGAAAGCAATTGATTGCTTTGATAATATCAAGGACAAGGATTTTATAGCCAAACAAATGAGAGATGTGATTATGGAAGTTGGTTTTTATAATGTCGTGCAAATTGTAACGGATAACGCACCGGTTTGTAGGGTGGCTGGTTTAATGATTGAGGCGGAGTTTCCAATTATTTTTTGGACTCCTTGTGTTGTCCACACTCTTAACCTTGCTTTGAAGAGCATTTGTGCGGCTAAGAATACATAAAGGAACAATCTCGTGTATCAAGAATGTTCTTGGATTTCACAAATTACTGACGATGTTTCTTTTATTAAGAACTTCATTGTTAATCACCATATGAGATTGTCCATCTTTAATGAGTTTGCTTCATTGAAGTTATTTAATGTTGCTCCTACTCGATTTGCCTCTACAATAGTGATGTTGAAGCGGTTTAAAATTCTCAAACATGGGCTCCAAGAGATGGTGATAAGTAAAAAATGGTCTGCTTACAAGGAAGATGATGTTGGCAAAGCTGAATTTGTCGAAGAGAAGCTACTGAGTGATAGTTGGTGGCAAAAGATAGATTTCATTCTTTTATGAAAACATAACCCGATACGGGAGCTTGCTCCTTGCAACTTTGACACTCTACTTCAACAACAACAACAACAATCCATTAAAATTGCAAGTCATCAAAGCATGCAAATGTTGAGTCCAAATTGCAGTCATCCAATAAGCTAGGGTGATCCATTAGGAGAGTTTGAGAAATATGATCCTTTGAGGCAATGTATGAGATAATGTTCGGGATAAAAATTCTTCTTTTGTAGACATCCTTGAAGTTATTACTAATGATGTTTAGAAGAACTTCAGAGTTAAAATCCTCCTTGATAAGGACAAAAATTGGAATCTTTCAAGAATCTAATGCTTCATATTATAAGACATCAAAAATAAAATCTTAGCCACTCCTACACCTAAAAAGAATGTTTAAAAGGATAAAGATCATATGGAAATGGACCAACAATATGTTTTTTAGAGTTAAATCAGTGTACTAGAACCTTCATTCTCTTGATATTGCAAATTCAAATGAATGGAGATGGACCTGGAAATTACATATACTCAAAAAGATTTAAGTATATTACTTAGCTTATATGGTATGACATGCTTCATACCCGTTCACTCAAATTACGAAGGGTTATGCAGCAATCAGGTACATGTAGCAGGTGTAATGAGAATCTGAAGAGCATTGCTTATGCATTACAAGATCATAAGTTTTTTAAAAAAGTTTGGCTCTAACTATTAACCCATAACATATCCAAATGTTCTTTTAGAGCAAAGTAAAAAATGTATTAAGAGACACTCAACCAAGAACCAATAGATACCGGTCAACTTATTTCTAGCAGGATTATGGAATGTATAAATAAGAAGGAATGAGCAACTATTTTCTAGCAATAACATAACCTCTTATCAAATGATAAGTCCCATCCATAACTCATACAATGATTTAACTCCTAAGTTTCCCTTTTTAGCAGAATACTGAAATCACAAACATTAGCCAAAAAATGAGATGGAAACTCCCTCACCCTAGAACCTTAAGTTGAACACAAATACTAGCTCATTCGAAAACCCAGGCATAGTTACAGGTGGTGGCGTGATTCAAAACAATGTTGGAGCATGGACCTGCAATTTTTTGGGACATATTCGATAGACAATTAACACCTTTGCAAGATGTGTGGGCATTAATAGAAGAAATTTCTATAGCCCTTGAAAGAAACTACATCTCTCTTATAGTTGAAGCAGACTTTACTATTGCAATAAACCTCGCTAAATAGAGTAATGCAGAGCATTATTCTCTCAGAGAATCATCATAGATTGTGAGAACTCCTTTCTATAATATATCACTATGACATTGTTCACATCTATCTTAATGGTAATTGCATTGGTGACTACTTTGCAAATTTAGGAGCTTCTTTAAATGATTGTAATATAGTTACGTTGGAGACCCGTCCCTATTATATTCTTTGACTTCGTTAAGATGACTTGATTGGTATTACCTATATGAAATGTTGTAACTACCCATACAAGTGGGGATTGACCCAGAAAAAAAAAGCGTTAGAGAAACTTTAGATAGTAAACAAGAAGAGAACGTATTTTTTCCCTTTCTGTTAACTCTTTCCCTATTTCTTATACATTATATGTTTGTTAACATGGTAGTTAATAGATATCTCTAGTGTAATGAGATCTTCTCCTACTTTATACGTCTGGTTGATCTTTTCTTAATAGATGTTGCTAAATAAGTGTCACGGGTATCTTTTAAGCAATAATGATAAGTTTTGTGTTATTATTGGAGAATTCTTTTAACCTCTGAGCCTTAATATTTTTTATCCTCTCTTAGTAAATAAAAAGTCTTTTATTAAATACAAAATTCTTATAAACACATAATTTGTTGGTTATAATGATAAGACAAAGACAAAATCTTCATTACAACTTCAAAAATTATAATTAAATATTAACATAAACTTTTAAAGTCAAAGTACCTCCGTGCATAAAGCTCTTTGAATCAGGGTTATCAATGTATGCAGCCTTCCCTTTGTAATTTTTATAAAGAGACTTTTTTATGATTCGAACATGAGACCTTACGATCACAAAGGAGCAACTTTATCGGTTGCTCCAAGGATTTCCTTCTTTTTTTTGTAAAAGAATTGATTCCTATTATTTGAATCAAACCCTATACTTTTAAATCAAAATAAGCCTTTTGATATTCTAATAGAAATTTAAGGTTTAAAGGATAAAACTTAAAGAAGTTTCAATTTATGTATAAAGTTATTCGCTAATTAAGTTATAAAGTAAATCCCAATGAACCCTACTCTTTGGTCTAATTTTAACTTTTTACTTTCTATCGAACCAATTCAGAGCCCTTGAAGCTTTCTCATATTTGATCATTAAACCTTTCTTTGTAGGATATAAGTAAAGAATTATACTTTAGTCAAAATAGGAATTGGATTGCAATTATTCTTCCAATTTCAGTATGGAAACAAAATCTAAGTAAAAAAGGAAAGACCGAGAATGGAAATACTAGAGTATCAGTACAATCGCTTCAATAAGCGCGGGGTTTAAGAACATTGACGAAAGTAGCACAAGCATGTTAGGTGTGTTAATGGCAATGGCTATAACAAGGAAATGCCCGCCACCTCTAAATATGGAAAAATAATAATATATTTATTGCACATATCAATATGAATAATTGATATAATTACAAAACTCAAGAGAAACTAAGGATTGTGTTTCTTTTCTTCATTAATACAACAGCTGCAGCATGGAGTCTTTCCGGACACTTAAGGTTTCTGAACCTGCGGGACAGGATTTGTTCGTGCTAATTCAGTAGGCATAAGGTAATCCTATAGTTTCTCTTTTCTTTTTGGGAATTGTTCTTCTTGTTTGATATGCACTCTCTATTCGCTTTTTCTCGTTAAAAAACATTCTAAGACATGTAGCTTCGATCACGTAGGTAGTTGGTCTTCGACTCTTACGAATGTGTATGTGCTGAACTAAATACTAAATGGCTTAGCATACGGTTCTTGTCCTGTGTCAAATTTATATTTGCGTATTTCATCCCCCTTCCTGGTAGGTTTTGGCTCTCTTGCCGTTTTTAACATATTCCTTGTCTGTTTATTTGAGACTTTCATGATCATATTCCGTTTGGAAAGTTTCGGGGTTGCGGTGTTGATAAGCTAAGCAGAGCTATCCTTCGTTTTCTCATAAGTTTATTTTATTGTAGTACGTTTCTTTCAGTCGTTGGTAGTTTTCATTGCATTCATCTATCTAATGTAACAGTGTCGTTAGTGAAAACAAGGACTGAAGCACCTGAGACTGAGAGAGATACAGCTTTATCGGGAGTGCAACGTGTGTAACCTTGAAACCTGATGAAGAATATGTCTGAGAAAAGAAGTCATAAGCTTCCTAGATCAACGCTAGCCACTGGGCGGTTAGGAAAAGAGTTCATTCAATCAAGAAAGATTGGTCAAGTTGGCAATAGCAGAAAGAAGGCTGCTGCCATTTATCCCGTGTCAACGGTGGAAGAGGACGCTGAACTTGAAAAACAGATTAATGAAGGAAGTTGGGCTGATGAAAAAAACTGCATGTGGTTATCTTCTTCAGATTGTTCCTCTACTTCATTCTTTCAAGAGTATGGCTTGTCTACTTCATTCCATCTCTCTGTTGACAAATGGTTGATTTCCTGGTTATCAACATTGGCAGATTCTTATCTTCATTTAGATAAAGCAAGTACTGTCCTTCAAGACGACTCAATATTAGCTCCTGTAAAGGAAGCATCTTTGTCCCCCGAAAGAACATGTCTCATTTCACAGGATGAAATTTCGGCTGCTAGAAGTTCTGAGAGCTCTTTGTCTTTTTGTGGGCAGGCTTCTGAGGAGATAACTACTTCCGACAGCCCTTTAACAAGTGAAAATCACAACTTTGATTCTTCCTCTTCTTCTTCTTCACATCTATCAGATACGGAAAGAAGTTTTTCAATGTCTTTAGTGAATCTAGATGATGAAGATTCCGAGTGGACTTCAGATGAAGAACTGGACTTGGGGTACTTCAAGTTTGGTTTTCCTAGCCCTTGCAACAAAGAAAGCTGGTATTCAGATGTACTACCACCCAGTTCTAAACTTCCAACACCGTTCTCTGAAGTGAAAGATAAACATCCGCCACATGAACCAACTTCAGCAGGAGCTGCAGATTTTCAAGACTTCAATAACGATGAACCTCTTTTTTGGCCCTTTGAACAGAGAGCAGAGTGGAACTCCAAAAATTCCTGGCAACCTTTTTCCATGTCACCTCTTAGAGAAACAATTGAGCTTACAAATCCCCCAGGAATCTCTTGGACGCATGCCAGATCATGATCCTATGGCACAAAAAGGGAGCTTAAAGAGACTTGCGCGAGAAGAAATGTTGTTCAGCTCCGGTCTGGCGGATCGAAAGATCCGAAGAACCAACCATCAGAGCATGAAAAGCATCAGCTCTCAACCAAACCAAAGCCTTTCGACATGAAAGATGCAGCAGAAGTAGGAAAGGAAGCTGCATTACTATATATCAAACTGTGACTATAATATCAGATTTTGCAAAGGATAATTTTGTATTCGTTGGGCCTGGCGAGTTTGATGTGCACAAGGAATTTGATCAAGAACATAGTGAAGATCTACTTCTTACTGAATGATGATACCTCACATACTCCAAGCATTTTTGTTTATTCAGTAGGCAATCATAAAATGAGAATTGAAAACATAAGAATAGTCACTTACTGAAGTCTCTTAGAAATTTTGTTAAATATCATTACATTGTAGCTATTCTTCTAATATCATTGTAAGTAGTAAATGTGATATTGTTTAAATTTCACCTGTATCCGTCCAGATTTTTACAAATATTATTTGTAACAACTACATAAATTTAGTAGACTCTTTTAGCAGGACCGTAGATTGTAGATCTTCTTAGGAGGCCTCAATGACCCTAGATCGAATATATCTAATTTCAAAAAATGTAATGGCTAGCTGTTCACGTAGTACAAGTTGACGTATAGGTATTCATTTAACCTTACCTCGCTAGATATAAGTGCTTTTTTTGCAATAATGATTTTAGAAGTAATTGATAGACAGAAACACCAAAATCTCCACCAATTTTGATAGATACATGTTAATGAAGAAAAAAAGAGTAAGTTATACATGCAGTCATCAAAAATAAATCAAGGATTTGTTTTAAGATAAAGGGTTATATATTCATCAACTCCAAGTAGATATCCGGATCTCACTCAAACATCTCAATGCTCATGCTTGTCCTCCTTAGGCTTAGGGATGTCTTTTGCTTTTGATTCAAGTTCCTTGGCTGATGCCTTCTTTGAAGCACTGAAACAAGTGCATCATCAAAACTAACAGAATCTCTCAACGTTGGAAAGTAGATTAGTTATAATCAATCAAACTGAAAGAAATGCGATTTAAGTTGGTTCCACCACAGTAAATAAATAATAAGATGTCTTCTTCTGGTTGAGTATGTATGCATTCGAATGGAAAAAAAATCCCTAAAATTATCTTCGATGTAGTTTGGAACTAATATGATACAGAAACATCATAATCAGCTAACTTGACATGCCCTAAATCAGCTATTCAACATCATCATTCACATAATCAAGAATTCATAAGCAGACTTGTTCAGTGCTAAACACTCTTGTCAAACCAGAAGATGGGTTCAGATAAAAAACAAACACTCGTTAGTTTTCACAATACTTATCATATAAAATCCAAGAACAAAGTCTAAAAATCCTCCTTTTTTTTCAAATTGAATTCAAGAACAAAGCAATAATCTCAGGGAATAGGATCATCTCTTGAAGTAGAGAGGAATAAGACCAAATAATTCATAAAAATAGAAATGAAATGAATTTTCCAGGAAAAAAAGCGAGAGGAAACTTCAAGTTTGGAAACAATTACTTGGCTGAGGCAGCAGATTCTTGTTCCAACCATTCGCGAATAACCTTAACATTGCGCCTGAAAATGGAGGCAGATTGCTTGACATCGCTCCTCAGCAGAAGAACGACGGCGCTAACTCCGGCCACCGTCAGTATAAAATTCGTCAATGCCATCACTCCTAAGTCCTAAAACCCCAGGCTTTAGCTTGGTAAAAGAATACTGAAAGCTGTCTGTAGAATGATATACATATGGTAATGGGCCTATGGTGTTATGTCCATATGATTTTGGGCTGAGAATGAACAAGCCCTTTAAATTTATGGGTCATTCAACAATATCCCAAAAATATTCAAATTGCATTCATTGAAAAACGATACAATTTGGCCAGGCCTAGCCCGAGGCCCTAATCTAGTTTGAGATTGTTCAGCCGGAGCACAATCTCAAAAATGCTAAGAGCGGCCAGAGCCCAGGCCCTAGGCAAGTCGGGGAGGCCCGACTTGACTCTAAATGCCATCCCTGGATGTAACATCTTAATTATTATTTAATTATGCAATTATACTAAAAAATATTTTAAATTATTATAATTCACATATACGGAGTTTCATTGTGAAGTTTGAACTTCTATAAGTTGTTTTCCTTATTCTTAATATTTCTTATTAAAGTTATGTAATTAACTTTCCATGATGCTTCAAAAATAATATCAATGTGTATATGCCTTTCCAAAGAAAATATGAGAAAAGAGATATATAAAGAATTGACACGTGTCATGCTTCAATTTTTGAATGAAAATATAAATTTTCATATTTAATTTACTTTCATTTAATTTTACCCACACGTTTAAGTAAAAAGGTGAAAAATAATATAATAATATTAGAACTTATCGAGGGCATGACTGACATAACTCATGATAAGAAATTTTAGAGTACCAAAATTAAGATAAAAAATCTCTCGTAAAAAGATTCTTATAGTTCTCAATTTTTCGTAAGTTTTTTTTTAAAAATTTTTTCTTATAGTTAGCATAAACTTGTAAATAGGTAGTATTTACTTAAAGATTTCACCTAAGTCTTTTTATTTTTATGACCTGGCTTGATTTAGTAGTAGTAATTATTGTCATTATTATCTTCTCTCTCTTTCCCACTTGCTTGGATTTTTTCAAATTTCGTGTATTAATAATAAAAATGATAATAAATTGAATATATATATTACTTAAAAACAAATAAAATGATATCGTTTTATGACAAAACAATATCACGGTTTCGGCTCTTTTTGTCATCCCTAATAAACGAAAATCTTACGATTATTTTCGTTATCGTTGTTCGTTTAATTTTAACACAAATGTCTCTTTTGTAATAACATCATATATATAAATATATATAAAGAGAGAGGGAGAGAGAGAGAGAGAGAGATGTATGTGTAAGTCGTTTAACTCTTTTAATAAATATAAGGCTTAGGATACTAAAGTAGGTGACAAGTAGCCTCATTTTAAGTTAATGACATAATCCAACCAAATAATGACAAATCCACCGTCCGAATCAAACACATGTTTTTCCATTTGCATCCTCATCATTTGCCAAAAATATGTAGGGGAAACAAAAAAGTTCCTTGTTCCTTACCTTAATTTCTACAATAGAGTCAATTATCGCTGCCAAGGATACGACTTTTAAGGGTTCTGATTCCAAAATCCAAATCCAAATGCAACGCGTGACAGTAAGGTAATATTATTAGCATATTCTTACTATTTATTATATAATAAAGACCGCACGTGGCATCCGCGTGGGCCAAGTTGACGGATACTCCGTTCTACACGGCGGCGTCGCTTAAACCCGAATTTTCATTTTACAGCTCTCCAGGATTCGTATAAGTTCGAAATCCCAAAATTACCCTCCTCCCATCCCAACATTACCATACTTGCCACTTTAGGCTTTTGTTTTTATTGAGATTATTACTATTAGAATCCCTCGTTTTGCTTTTGTTTTTGTTTGGAATGGGTAGAAATATCATTCCATTTTTCAGAGAAAAGTTTTATATTATATTTCGTTCTGTCTTAAACAGTAAAAATA
>JANIHZ010000005.1:11834917-11849742 GCA_027478365.1 Erythroxylum rufum
AAAACATAATAATTTAATAATAAAAAATATATAAAAGATTAAAACTTTTATTTAATTAAAAATAATTTATCTTATACATAATTATTATCAATACATAATTATATTGACATTATAAGCTATACATTGTTTTTTTTTTTGAGAAAAAAATAGAAAGAAAAAATTTAGTATAACAAAAACAGTCTCTTTTAGATGTTATTGCAACATAATTACAATTCCACAGGTCAATGTGTTGATCTGAATCATAGTTATTTCTTGAGCAATCCAATAAGATCTTTTTGTTTATGATGGCAAACTGGGCTATCCACTACAGTAGTAACTTGGATAAGTATGATTCACATTCTGATGCTAGTTTAGGAATGATACCAGAAAAGGAAAGAATGTCATACAAGGAAAGTAGACGGCATTGTCAAGCACAACTGGAAAAGGTCAAAAACGACAGCCACCTTAAATGTGAATTGATACAAAACAGGAACAAAGCTTCTCGAGTCTCAGTCTCGCTGAACAAAAAAGTTCTCCACACAAGAAAAAAGGCAACCATACCATAACAAATTATGCTCGTAAAATATATATCCAAACTTAAAACACATTCCAATCTGTATTTACAAACACTATTTCAGTGATTGCATTTTCGTATGAACAACTATCAACATATCAACAGATACTTTCTAAACATGTTGGAAAACCACACCAATAAATTTCCCCCGAATGCCTCTCTCTCTCTTGGTCGCTTGCTCTCTCACTCTCTCGCATTCTTCAGATTGAAGAGTTCAATCTTCTATATCCACTCATTTTCAAATTAAAAGTAATGCTATATATCATACGTTTTATAATAAAGAATGATTAAAATACACCAATTGCCAGAGGAAAATGTGAGAAAAACTAAGGCAGATCAGGATGTAATCACATACACAGCTGAGTTGAATCTTTAGCATCCAGCTGCTTTCAAGAATTTATCGTAGGGACTTGAAGGTGGTAATCTGAAAGAGTTTTGGCCGTAATCTAGTGAGCATAAGGCAAGCTGATTGGGAGTTGTAATCTTACCGGCACCGTATATAGACTTTGGATGACCTTCTGAAGGCTCCAATTTCTGAAATATAGATAAAGGGGAAAAAAAAAGTTCGCTGCACTAATTAAAAACATAGCAATGGATTACAACCATGAACATATCAAAGAACATGTATCTACAATTTTCTATGCAGGATCTACAGTTTACTCAAAAATTTAAATGCAAAAGTAAAGCTCAAAAGTGTTGATCATTCTCAAGCTTCCAACTTATTAAATGATGATGCTGTAGCACTCAGAAAGGAAGCTCCTTGAGCCTAAACAGAACATAATGAAGCCATTTTTTCATTACATATGTAGCTTTTTCGCTTGCTTTATTTTCCTGAACTTATGCTCCAGTATATTTCAATGAAGTCAAGTCATCATGCCCTAGTATGAATTGAAAAACCTCTCAATACAACGATAAAATCTAGAGCGTATAACAAAGAGCAATGACTCCAGAAAAACCAATCCTAGATATGTTGCACATCCAGTGTCTTCACTGGTATAACTATCAGTAGGAAGTCTTTTACTATGTTATAACAGTCACATCTGTTACTTTGGAGGACAAAAAGAATATAGTTCAAATTTCAACTTTCTTTTTAACATATATTTGATCAGAGGATTCTGTTAGTTTGGGTGGATGCACTTTTCATTTTAGAAAAAGAGACAAGTCATTCGAAGTTTGTCAATTTTGTACCCGTTGCAAGAGGCTCCAGGTTACATGCTTTTACGGTTATTAACATTTATGTCCACAGAGTAGTAAGAACAAGGATGCCACAATCAAATTACAGATTCATTTGGTCAGAATCTTAAGTTCGAAATTCAAGTACAGTGAGAAATTGTTAATTAAGCTTTTCATTATCACTATAGCCAACTAAAATGTAATCTAGTTGCCGACCAAACAGCAGGATGATGTGTGAATCATCTGCTAGTGCGCATAAAGAAAATTGAAAATAGAAGAATCAACTTAACAGCTATTGCCATTTTAAGCCCATCATACTTCTCAAAAACTAAAAAGGTCTCACCTCATCAAATTCGGAGGTGCCTCTGTTTTCACATTCACTGGGAAATACTCTGGTCTCGTGTTGATGCTTGAAGCTGTGAAGCATTGACATCTTCTGTTGTTTACCAGTCATGAGAGCTTCACATTGACTTTTCATTTGGTCATAAGGTAAAAGTGTGGAGGAAACATGGGAACTTGCAACTTGCCGTGCAGTTTCCGAAACCTGTACGTAAAATGTCAATTAAAGTTAATAGGCATGTGACCAGGCCACATAGTCATTATATCAAAAACTGATTTAGCATATCCTCAAAGATCCATTGACACGGCGAGAAAATTTACAAGTGATGGAGAGAAAGAGTGAAATAGAAAGTGATACTCACTGATTCCAATAGTTCATTGACACTTAAAACATCAAGTGTATTGACAGTTAGTGACGTTTTGCGATCAGATTGACTCCCATTTGGTTCAGAAAAGGTATCATCATCTGTCAAGGGATCTTCGGGCATAATCTGCTAAAAAACCAACATAATAGAAAACCATGTCACATGTAAATGGCAATAGTTATCTGCAAAGTAACAGCAGACTATTTTAACCTCTTCAAAAGCAAGGAACTCCATTTTCGTAAGAGGAGAACATGGCCTTGGTGTATTCATAAATGAGGGAGCACCAAGTGGATATGATTCATCAGGTGAAAAGTCCTGTTGGAGTTGCGTCTTCATTGCTGACAACTCATCCTGAAGAAGGAATGAACCATAAAATTCAATATGAATCTTTTTTTTCAATGGCGTAAAGAATATGTTTGCTTCCCTTCCACAGCTAAATTGTGATTTTATCATAAATTAACTGCCCTTCCTCCATGAACTCCAGGTAGGCAAGATTATCCAAGACGTGAATCATAGACAATCAGGGCTAAAGATGTATGAATGATGCAAATGTTTACTTATCTAAATTACAGAGCAAATTCCTATAGGAGTCAAATTGCCAAGATGAGAATATCTTGTTTCATAACAGTCAAAAACACCTCTCTCCAGTCTTGCACCCATATATCTTCATGCAAATGTGTGGCCCCAGTAATGTTCCACTTTTCATAATTGTTAGCACTTAGCATAGTAATCACTATACAACTGTCCCTCTAGGTACTAAATGATTTGGTCACACTTCAAATGTCTTTGACAAGGAACATGGAGCCAACATGAGTATAAAATGGAATATCACCTGTGACAATTTCGCAAATTTTTTCATCAACTGATCAACAACAATTTCATTCAAATGATCATCTGATTCTACTGCTGCAAGTGATTCCAGTGCAGCAGCATCATCCTCATCTGATCCATACACCATCTTGCTGCAATCTGGTCCTGCATAAACAGCCTGCAGCCTGATATCTTCAATTAATTCCAAATAAGGATCAACCTGCCAAAAGGATCAGTGCTCAGTTCTGGTCCTTTTGCTTCTCATTGGTCCAATTAATTGTTGAGGTTCTGGTACATCAACATAAATTATAAATAGGCCAGGAGAAAAACTAACAGTTTTTTGGGTCAAACATGATTTGACATAGGGAATTAGCTCCAGGAGATTCCCTGCCCTAGCAGAGAAAATAAGCATGGACGATGCCAGGGTGAAGAGAGACCTTCTGCGAGATGGTTGCAAACCTCCTTCAGTAAACACAGACAAAATTTTCATCAGAATTGGTAATTACCAATGAAGCTAGCTTACATTATTTTAGCAACTAACTTTCACATCTAGTTCTTATCATGGCCAAGCCAGATTCAAGCAGAAAAACAGAAAATTTTTATAAGCAAAACAGTCAAACAGAAGTGCCCAGGCAATTGCTGCAACAATTTACTATATTCAAGCAAACAGCGACATTCACTCAATCTTTGCAAGATTAAGATGAATATTAACCACAGCAATCAAAAACAAAATGACTTATGACAGATTCAACATTAGCAAAACTCACGCAGCCTGCATAACGAAGTAGGTTTGATGCAAATTTTAGTTCGGGTTAGTATAAAAAAGGCCACAGGAAATAAGTGCAAACTAAATTTCAGGCCAAAAGTTGGTTTTCCAAAAAAAATTTCGCACCAGCCCACTAATAAAGTTAACTAGCGAATTACAATCCATTACTTAAAAAGACCTAGTATTTTGATTGATATTCGATTTCTAATCTCAGACTGTTATTTGAAAATCTTAATAGTAGACTATTTATGAAAAATATTATTCTAATATTAATATTTTCTAATTGAAAATTTCAATAGTTAATTCGTATCAATTGAATGAATTTAAGAACCCAGTTTGTTAAATAATTTTATGTAAAACTTCCCTAATTAGATGCTGAAAATATTAAGTATGAAAAGAAATGACATGAGCTAACAGGTTAGCTTCAAGTTTAACTTTTACCAAGTCTTCAGAGTGGACCCTTTTAAAAAGTAATGGGATTGAGTTTGTCCAAACCCAGTCCAGTTTTAGCTTGTGCTCATTTCTACAACAGACAATGAGTGTGTGAAGGTGTGTCAGCTTGCACTACCATCCTCACAAACATTACAACATCCAGAAGAAATCACTATTACACACAGCTATATTTTCATGGCTCATTTATGAACAGTTCACTAGATTAGAGCCAAAAGACACAAGATTCACTCACAGGTCCAGCCACTTACCTCCGTGATCTAGAGAGATCCTTCTAAGAGAGAATGCTAGCTGAAAACAACGAACTAGAGACATCTGACTGGAAGTCTGTTCAAAAACATTAGCCATTGTTGAAATATACATTGCATGGTAAGCACAAATTTTCATCATCTCAAGCATGCATACAAACTTCAGACAAATAACAAGATTTTGATCTTGTTGGTGGGAATATTCAGTTTTTCCTGTGCTAGTGAATTGATAAATTAAGTTCAAACCAATTTTGCTTCTTTTACAGATTGTAC
Source organism: Erythroxylum rufum (assembly GCA_027478365.1). Lineage (NCBI taxonomy): Eukaryota > Viridiplantae > Streptophyta > Magnoliopsida > Malpighiales > Erythroxylaceae > Erythroxylum > Erythroxylum rufum. Next base: position 11,839,895 of record JANIHZ010000005.1, read on the forward strand.
ATCAAATCACACCCCACATAGCCAGCTCCAATTCTTAAGCATACCATCACCTTGTTCAAACATGTCCATCTGATTCAATATCTGATCCTCAATTAATCCAAGTGCCAAAAATGCCAAGGATTCACCAGATATACATGTTATTCACAACAACACAAAATATCAACGAGAATACTGTATGAATACAGCCAACACTTGCTCCTTGCGTGGATGTCTTACCTTAGATTTAATAAACAGCAATGCAATGTTATAAGCATGGGCCATAGCCTCAAAATTGGCAGGCATATTATCTGCGAAGGCTGCCTGAATCCATATTGAAGAAAGTAGAAGATTGACTTGATGACTACTTAGTCGAAGGGAAGTTAACTGCAAAAGAATAACTACATTAAACGACAAGCTAGGATCCAAGACAAACAACCATATACATCTGATAAAAGAGTCAGGAGGGCATCATACTGTTTTTTCAACTGTGATGGCACAGTCGAAGCTACTTGAATGACCATGGAAATCATGTTTCCTATATTGTTCCATTCCAATATCTGATGTTTGATTACCCACTTTCTGCAATCCTTCTTCTTTGAAAGATTCTGTTTTATCCATATTTCTTTCCTGAAAAGAGGAATATCCATTATGTGTCTTCTCCAACACATCAGGCAATCCAGAAACAGCTTCAAATGTTTCCTTATTCCGGTTCGACCAAGGGGCTAGTAGGGATGGCACAAGCACCACAAAAAAGACCCTGTGTGCTTCAACTCTCGTTTCATAATCTGGATGGACCATAGCTATAAGCAATTGATGGAAGAGGGCATCAGGAAAAGCCTGAAACACAAAATCAAGTCAGTTAAAATGTTGGATTTACAAGATATGATCGGGAAGCAATTTAAGTTGAATTTGTAGGTTTACTTGCCTTCTTGTGATATAAAATATTCGGAACGGAAGAAATGATTTGAGCTGTTCGATGAATAGCAGAAATAGTTGTTCTTGCCACAGAAGTAGCAGTCGAAATATTTTCTAAGAACACAGCCATTATATCGAGAATTGGTCCCTTATCACCAACCTGTTAATGATCAACAATTTATTGAAAAACAGAATCAAAGACAAATTGCAACAATGTTAATGAAAATATGGCCCATAGTTCTAAGCAATCCCTATCTCAGTATTCATTTTAATGGAGCCTAACCAACTAGGAAGAGAGCGTCACTTGATCTGGCTTATAAGGTTATAAAAGATTAACAGAACTGCCACCAATGGAGTACGTACAGCCATAATAAGGAATGGCTAAATAAAGAATGATCTAAAATAAACATGGAAAGGACTATAGGGGACCATAAGTTAAACTATATGAGAAACAAAGAAATAGAACAGTACATCATAAGATTTTGAAAGGGATTCTCAAAACAAATGATTCAGCCAAATGTTCCAAATTAGCTCAGGTTGTTTAGCGTAAAGTTTGCCTGATGATATGTACCAAAAAAGATATTTCTTCAGAATTTCACAAACATTTTAGCCTGCCCTAACAAGCTTATATGTCATTTAACAGTATGGGCATCCTCTTTTATGTCAATTGATGCAAAGACCAAGGTGAATGCGATGAAACAGGTTTAGACGGGATAAAAAACAAGTTAGATGCAAAAGAAAAAAAAAGTCACTTCCCAAAAATCCTTTGTCCTGGACCCCTGATACATGTAAAATGTGCTTCTAAGCATGTGCTTTTGTGGATTTTGATTTAACATTCAGCGAAAAGAAAAGAAAACTGCTAAGCATGCCTTTCAAAGAGTGCAGGGCAAGCTAAACATGTCGTATGGTTAGAAAATTTCACAAAATTTAGACACTATAACTGGCAGAAAAATGGACTAATATGTAAGCCTAATTAAGATTCCGAAATGATCCTTATTGACTGTCATTAAAGCACACATAAAATGCTTTCATAATCAAAAATATCAAATCCCAAAAAGTGGGTAGATTCAACTAAACTAAAAGGTAAAGTAATTACAACAAACCTTGTTTGACAGCTGTAAGATGCATTTCTCTAAACTATGCTGAAGATCAGTGTTGCAGTTATCAGTACTATCATTGGAGGAGGATAATTCAACAGATCGCTGCATGCATTTTCTCAAATGTTTCATCAAGTCTGATACAGCACCAACAATTGCAGCTGTCACTTGCTGCTTTGCATTTTTCACAAGTTGAGAGGCAACATTAACAATATCTATCTGCATCTGGGGTTGTTTGGTAACATTCCTATGATCCAGGTGCTTTATCAGGATCGACAATAGCAAATGTGAATTTTCTCCTGAAGTGGAAGTAAAATGTCATCGAAAGGGACATTAAATTAACAATTCATGATGAAAAATGGAAACAATTTCCTAGAGTAACCTGTTTCCTCCAAAAGTAACTGCAAATAAGTCAGAACAGGGTAGGCAACTCCTTTGTGAGGGGACCATTGATTGTTAATATCAAAGTTATGAAACAAAGGCTCAAGTATGCGCCGTATGGTAGTAGCTTCCTTTGCCAGTCTAGCCATGTTACGCAAACAAACCCTGGACCAGTAGTATGGATTCTTGGAAGTATCCCTGTTCTTAGTACCAAAAGGATATAAGAGATCATGGTTCAACAGAAGTTATTCTCAAGTATTAAGCAAAATCCTAAATTGAAATTGCCAACTAATTTCTTACACTAAGGCATCCAAAAGAAGTTCCTTATGAACATCTTTCCCATTAACTGCTCCTTGAACCCACTGGTCCTCTTTGGAGTTCTCTAAGTTCACTTGAAAATCATTGTAGTTCTCCAAGGTTACTGATATAATCTATTTCATGACAGAAACATCAATTATCAATTACAAAACAAACCAACTACAAGCTTTCCAAAATATCTTGTACATCTAACTGTCTTTCCACTATTTGAGATGTGTAAAGATATTAACAGAACTAGATGCAAAAGGATGCAGACTTACCTTGTCGAAGTCCATTGAGATGTGGGATTGCTCACCCATGAAGCACACCTTAACAAAAAAAAAGGAAAACTTATAATTTAAATTAATTATTAAGAGGAATTAAACAGATATAGTTAAAAAGTAATTCAACTTGCGTGATAAAGCATGTGAATTGGGGCATATAATTATTTTCATAACCATTAGAGAAGTAAATATTATGTGACAAAGAACCACACCATGGAAGCCAGAGCCTGCAGTCCAGCTGATCGCAATCGTAGAATGTTTTCGCTATCACCTGCTTCTTCAGCCAATTGACAGAGCTTAGGAATAAGGCCCTCTAAGTTGAACATGTACGTACCATCCACCTATTCATTCATAAAAAGGATATTAGCGTGATGGTTATCGAATAAAAATAAGTTACAGAATACTATCTGCAAACGAAAATCATTTGGAACTAAATATTTAAGAGTTAAGTGTAATAGTAGTCCAAAAGCAAAAAAAAAAAGAAAGAAAAAAGAAAAACTCAAAGGAACATGTACGTACCATCCACCTATTCATTCAAAAAAAGGATATCAGTGTGATGGTTATAGAATAAAAGTAAGTTACAGAATACTATCTGCAAACGAAAATCATTCGGAACTAAATATTTAAGAGTTAAGTGAAACAGTAGTCTGAAAGCAAAAGAAAAAAAAAGACTCAAAGGCTCTCAGTAACCATCTGAGCTTGGATAGACCCACCACCAAACAATTTTCCCTTTTCTGTCTGCCTTTGGAACTCTTTTTGTACATTATATTAGGCAGGTAGGGTATCTCCAGCAAAAACCATAAAACTTATTTGCAGGGAAAGTTGTTTGAAGACCAGTTACACAATTAATTACATAAAGGTATCCTCTATCTTTATCTAAGAATTTAGGCTCACATCTCAAAGCTTTATCAGTCACAAACCTGGCTAGATATAAAGTCAACAAGAGTGGTGCAAGCCAGAATCCGCATTTCATCTTGCTGAGTTTCTTCCAGAAGAGTTCGAATGACCTCTAACAAACTACTAGCAAAAAGTGGCCTGCAAGAATTGAAGAGTTCTAGGTATGTTACCCCAAACAATCATAATTTTACTTCACAAAGCCAACACTGTCATTTTACCATTAAGAATTTATAATCATATGTGGAACTATGTAGCTATAGACAATGTTTAGTTTTGATAGCTTATGTATCTACTCTCTTTTTCTTTTCCCCAATATCTCCATTTTATCATTTGCTCTCTCAAATTCAAGCCTACATCCACTTTTTTCTTCAGTTATAAAAGACAACAATCACAAGGGCCAAAGTAAAAGGGAAAAGAGACAGGCTATGAACACATAACTGAAAGCAAGAAAAAGTAATATCTTGATTTTCTCAAATCGAACAGCAAGATTGCAAGGATATAGCCTTGGCTCCACATGAAGGCATCTGGAGTCCACTAATTTGATCACAAGACTAAAATCAATAAACTTACATCTGCTCCTTACATGACGATAGCAGCTTCTTATAAATACACACCACAACTTTTACATATCCAAAGTTCTCGTGCCTCAACTCCTTGTAAAATTTTTGCTCCAGGGTTTCGGCAATCTGTCGATATTAAATATCTCAAAAATGTAAAAGAAGAAGGCAATTAAACTAAAGTTCAGAAATTGGATGTCACACAAAAACTTGAAAATATCCTGGAAACTTTTGAACTTCTCTTAAGCCTCATCAATCCCAAGTTGCCACTAGTATGAATGTAGTAATCACAAGGTGCCAGTTTTTAAACTTTTGTCAAAATAACATAGATATCAAAAAGGTATTTACATGAAAAAATAATAGTAAGCATCTGAATGAGATAATACACCTGGCTTAGATAGAAAATCAAATGGATCTGTAACAATGCAAATGCAGTTTAGGTTAAGTGTATTTTAAAATTAATTACTAACCCAAGGATGTAAAGGTATGAAGCTCACACATCTAGCTTTTGCAGATGATCTATTATTGTTTTGCAAGCTCAAGAAGAACTCAATTGATATAATGTTGCAGGAAATTAAGGATTTCCAAGAGATTTCAGGTTTAAGATGCAACCCTTTGAAGAGTTGTTTCTATTTATCGTGCAACTCAAGTACAGTGGTAGTATTTGCAGCCATTGAGCTGGGATTAACACTAGGGCAACTACCCTTCAAATACCTAAGGGTACCAATTTCTCAAAGAAGAATCAATGTTGTGGATTGTAAACCTCTGTTAGACTCAATTCATGGCAGAATCAACCTATGGAGCAATCGATTCCTTAGCTATGGGCGCAGACTACAATTAATTCAGACAATACTGAGCAATCTTAGCACTTACTGGATCAACCATTTATCCATTCCCAAAAGTATCCTCAAGGAAATCGACGGGAGGCTTTGGAAATTCTTATGGAACGGATCAAACCAAGGCAGAAGTAGAGCGAAGATCAATTAGGACAAAATTTGCAGACCTAAGCAACAGGGAGGATTGGGCATCCATTCTGCAAGGATGAATCATAAGGTGAGTAAGGGGCAGAATTTGTGGTGATTGTGCTACAAAAAGGAGGATTTATGGGTGAAATGGATACACAATGTATTCATCAAGCACCAGAGTATCTGGATCCTACAGTCAAGACAGGATATGTCAGGAACTCTAAAAGAAATTCTAGAGACCAGACAATGGATGCAGAGTCAGGTATTTCACATGATTGAGAATGGAGAAAGCACACCTTTTTGGTATGATAATTGGGACTGTAAATGTCCTCTATATAAAGTGGAGGAAGTACAGGGCTTGAAATTGGTGGTGAATCCAACTACTAAAGTAAGTTTGCTTATTTGTAATAATCAGTGGATATGGCCCTTCCACAACAGTAGAAGTGTCAGTCTCATCATGAAAGAGTTGTCACGATGTCAGGAAGGAGAGCAGGATGAAATTCAGTGGCTAGCAAATAACTTTAAGAACTTTAACACAAAAGCCTGTAAAACACTGTCACAGGCTACACAGAGCATAAGGCAGGAATGGGCAGCCTTAGTATGGGTCAGTGATCTTAACCCAACTCATTCATTCATCTTATGGATGGGAATCAATGGATGGTTGCTTACAAAGGATAAGATTAGATTCTCCATTTGCAATTTGAGCTGTGAATTATGTAATGCAGAACTGGAAAGTTTGGAACACCTCATGATTAGATGCAGGTATACCAGACAAGTCTGGGATCAGTTGCAGAATATACTCAAAGTGACCCGACCAACAGATTCTTGGAGTGAAACTGTTGCTTGGTTGGGAAACATTAGAGTGCATAATGCAGCTGATCTAAAAGCTATCAGGTTAAGTTGGGCAGCTTTGTTGTACTACATATGGAAAGAGCACAATTGCAGAGTATTCAAAAAAGAGAGTAGAAGTAGAGAGAAGGTTTTTCAAGCCATCTTCCTACATTGCAGATTGGCCATGTTAGCCAGAGGAATAGCTGCAAATCTGACAAGTAGCATGAAGAGCAGATGAGGATTGGTGTAATACTGGGCTATGTGGTCTCGCAAGTTCCCTCAATCTCAAGATGTACATGATTACTAGGAACCTTAATTCTCTGTAATCTAGATGTTATGGAATAGATTTGTTTTGTTCTTTAGATTGTATATATTTTCTTATAATGAAATCTATTATTTTTCAACAAAAAAAGAAAGAAAGTAATATTAGGAGTGGACAGCAGATCTTCTCCTTTTCTTAATCAAACACAGGAAAGTGGATGTGCTAAATGTCAAAGCCTAATAACTGCATAAATCTAAGAAGCATGATCTCTTAGTGCATAAGAAAACAAACCTTGGGAATCCTCAATGGATTCTTTGAAGCATAATCACAAAGCTTTCCAATTTTCCTATCATTTGCCTCGGCCTCCTGCAGAATATTGAAGCAACAAAGCAATTCCTGAGAGCCTATCTTTAACACATATTATTATTTATTCAATTCTTTGAGGGGCAAGTGGAAGCAGGAATGTAACAGCCAGATGCAAAAGAAAAAAGGCTTTTGATTTGAAGAGCCATGTTATTGCCAATTAACCTCTACTAATAACTAGACTAGCATTGGATTTAAAAACCACGTCATTGCCAATTAACTTCTGCTAATGACTACACCATCATTTGGCTTTAAAAACAATGCCATTGCCAATTAACCTCGACTAACAACTATACACACGCTCCCTTCTAATGCAGCTGGCTGCCAAACACGAGGTGAAATTCCTTAAACTAAACCTTTTCCAATTCAGTTAACTTTCAATACCAATATGGATTAGTTTGATAAGAGTTTTTGACAATGAAATCAGAAAATGCAGCTCCATCAAAGCACACAATGATATGTATGCTACGCAGAGGCAGACAATAATATGAACTTGTATGTTTTTATCATCCAATTTTACCAATTCATATCGTAAAATCCAAAATATTGAGTGGTTTGCAATAACAGAGATCTGTCGGGTTAATTGATTACGTTCCATCATATGTACACGAAAAAAGAAATTAACTACAGCAACTACAACAAATCTTCAAGCGAGACAATATGGCAGACAAGCTGCAAATTTTACCTGGTTACGAGGGAAGATGTCCGCAAGTAATTTCTTGTATCGTTTAACAGGCTGTCTTGATCGTGCTCGCAGAGAAGGACAGAAGAAACAGAGGTTGCCACAGGCGGGCACAACCCGTCTTGACATAACCCCCATCTTCACCGAGAATCCAAACCCCCTCCTCTCTAAAATCCAAATCAGAATTCAGAGTTTAGCTCAACAATGGTTCAAAACAAGCACAGCAGTATGCGTAAAGGCTAGAGTCTAGACACAGTCTTCTGTCCCTGTGTTCGTGTCGAGTGATGGAAGGAGATACATCATTTAATCACCATAAGTTCGTTGACCACAACGTCAAAACAACTAAAATTTAGCAAACAATACAAAAGTTACATTCTTTCAGTAAAAACCATCAGCTAGTACACAAGTGCCAATAAACCCAGATTGGTTTTTCCTAGAGAATTCCATTCAACGATATTCCAAAAACCCAGAAACGATTTAGCAGAGCTATCTGCTATCTCTAGAAATAAAAGAATCGGCAGCAAAAATTTTCAAGAAGGAAAAAATACACACCAAATTAAACAACAGCAATAACAGTCATTTGAGAACAGCAAGCCCATTTATCATGATCTGGAAAAGCTCTAGAAATCAAAAGTAGAAATACACAAGAATAAATAAAAAGAAAGGAGAGGGCGATGGGGTGTTCAGGGACTTAAAACGCAATTATCAACGAGTTGAGGACTAATTCCCAGAGAAACAATCAATACGCAGTTGCAAGTGAATAAAGACAAATGAGGAAATACCTTTAAAACTAAATTGTGCCCAATGGGAGAAGAGGAGGCTTGATCTCTCCCCCCCTAATCAACAATCTCTCTCTCTCTTTTTATCTCTTTCTATAGCTTATATCCATTTAAAACACCGTAAGCCAACTGTTTAATTTTCAATATAAATGTTAAATCTCCAAAATAACAAGTCGGTAAGATTGCAATCGGCAACGGCGTCTTCACAATGGGTCCCGCTCAGCATCGAACGTTACGTGTTGGCGAGTAAGTTGGGCTGTGACGGAAGGGTTGGGAGGAGGGGCTGTGAATTTAGTGTAGCATGACCAGGAAACATGACGATAATGAAAGTGCCAAGCTGGGGCTAGGTGATTAGAAAATGCGTTAATGACAAATATCCTAACGGTCCCGGGATTTATGGCATCATTTGCATGACCAAATTGTCCTTTTCTTAAAAAAAAAACAGTTTACAAGGAAGTTTCCGTTGTGTAGAGGTCTGTTATAATACCTTAAGATCTTTTGTCCCATTTTTCATTTTTTATGTATCAATTTCATTTAATCTCAACTATTTATTTGTATGGGACTCATATAAATAAATGGTTAAGATTAAATGAGACAGAATTGGTACACAAAAAATGAAATAGAGGATCTAATCCCATTATAATGAGGGTCGTTTATTAAATTTTATAGGTCTCGGTTAAAATAAAAAATAAATTTTTATTTTTGCTTATTTTTTGAACTTTTATAAAGAATAAAATATGAATTTTTTTTGTTATTTTTTATAAGGTCAAGAATAAGTCTTATTTTATTTCATTTTATTTTTATGAGGATAAAAATGTCTTATTTTATCATTTATAAAGATAGGCACTAGGCAAGTGCCCGTCCTGTTTTTTATCAGAGCCCACCGTGATTATAATTTATGTAATTTTTTAATAAAAAATTGTTTTTTGTAAATTAAAATTATGATTTTATGATAAAAGAAAAGCCGGTAATAATATCAAATCAATTGGTTGACAACTGAAACTCAAATGAAAACGAACTCAATTGCATGCATTGCAGCAGATGCTTTGTATGATGGCGTCCATTAAGGGTAAATTAGGAAAAGTGCAGGCTTCCATGGAGTGAGGTTGGGGGCAGGAGTTGGTCTCCATGAACAACTCACCCTTCAAGCAAATTTGCTTCCTAACTTACCTAGAAGTTAGAACGATGTTGATGTTTTTCACGTTCTGCTTATCATTCAATGTTAATGTCTCAACTTACAATGTCATATGTTGATCAAATGCCCTAAACTATTTTATTTTAAATACAAGATTTAAATGTTAAAAAATAAATTAATTATCTCTATACAAAACGATTTTAATCAAAGCAGCCATTTTAACTTCTAGATGGTTGCAATGTAGCCACGTGGAAACTAGAAAGGGTGTTAATTAAACATTGGTTTTGTCTCCACAAAAGCCTCTCTTTTTTTTACTAAAAAAGAATATTTTTATATAAACATTGAATACGAGTTTATCGAAATCAATCAATCTATTATATAAGGGAGTTTTTGTTTGGTTAGGGTTATATTAACAGAATTTTTG
>JANIHZ010000005.1:11851620-11876332 GCA_027478365.1 Erythroxylum rufum
AACTCATTTTGGCTCTTAAATATAGTTTGAATAAATTTAATTTAATAATTTGAGATAATTATAATAAATTATTAATTTAAGTTAAATTTAATTAATTCAATTCAATTTTAATAATTATTTACATTGTTGTATAAATATTATTTTATTATTTTATTTCTAATATTTATACATTCTGCATAAGAGAATTTTTTTAATTAAAAATTAGATTGACATTTTTCAAAAATTTTAAAAATTATAAAATTCTTTTAAATTTCTTCAACTGAGGGTTACTTATGATAGCAACCGTATTAACAATCAAAGTTTTTAGCTTCTGTCAGGGCTCTTCCTTGCATCAGATCATTTGTCTCATATAATGTTATTTTAGAGCAAAAATAAGATATATACGACAGGGAATCCGATCCAGCTGTTCCTAAGATTCCCTACTACTTGTCGTCACTGACTTTTGGCGAAGCAAGTACAACAATCGTGCGCTAGACGAAATCTCCATGCTTGCGTTCTAGCTAACATGTTATGGTAAGTGGTCCAAAAGAGGCTTACGCTGCTCCTTCCCAAAATCTGAATACACGTGTTTGTTGATATGGACAAGATCTGTTCCACCGTAGTATTAGACAATTCTCACTGCCATCCTGGTCAAACTTACTTCCATCGAATCTGCCATTGAAGAGCTTGCGATGCTCAAACTTCCATTCAAGAGTTTGGGCGTAAACGCTATTGACTGTCCTTTGTCTAGGCCGCTAGAATGTTGCTGCTAACATAGTCGTGCCATTGAAGGTAAGCTTAAGGTTAGGGAAGATGTAGGTGTTGTACAACTAAAACCTAAAGTCAATCATTTAACTTGACCTTCATATCCATGATCAAATAAAATGTATAAATTTCCAACCCAACTTATCATGTATTGCCTCACTTCACTTCATTACAATATATTTGACTGATAATGGGCTCGCTTTCCCGTCTAATGGGGATGGGATTCAGCGTCACCGACCCACTTTACAAACTGGGTCAGCTAAACAAAAGAATGGTAATACATGTGTAGATTCCTCAACAGCGTAGAAGCAGACTCTCATTAATCAGTCGCCAGGCACTTCCACATGGTTGTTTAAATTTCTTGGGGGATAAGATCTTTATCCAATCAGCTGTAAGATACTTTTATGGTGCAGATCAGGAGGAAAGCACCAAAAACTTGTTCCTCAGCAATTCTTGTCCTGGAACTGTACAGAAGTTGTCCCTAGAAAGACCACCGTAGTTCATGGTCTAATATCGTATTGGCCCATCCAGGCTCCCGGATGCGAACTGAAAGCATAACCAGGATAATGATGAACAATCTCATAGTATGTCGCTTGGAACACATACACAAACCAAAGGTACGCCCATTATCATAATTTCTAGCTCAGTGAAAGAAGGTAAGCACCATAAGAACAGATTTTAATGCCTTGCTAGCTGCAAGAAATGATCTACTAAATGAAAGTTGACAATGCCATTTCCTCATTTTCAGGGATAGAAGAGTGGAAACGGGAAAAAAAGGAACAAGCTTAATTAGCTCATGAATTAACTACTATTTTCTTTGAGGTATCAATCACCATGGGCATATTTGATGTCTATTCAAGATGACACATAGATGATTTTTTTTATTAATGACAAATTTATATGTGAAGATACAGCTGGTTTACCTGCTGAACAATCGGATTAGTTGATGTCGTTAACTCATGTGTCATACCTTGCCACACAATCTTCCCTTCATAGAGAAACAACAACCTGCAAGTGAAATAAATCGTAACATTTATGGTGGAGTCTTGCATTGATAGGAACAGAGAACCAAAAATTTCCGGATCAAGGTAACCTGTCAACAGCCCTTCTAATTGTACTATGTTGATGTGTGACAACTACATAGGACGCTATCTTCCCAGTTGTCCCAAGTGCGTCCTCACCCTTAACATGGACGGAACGGATGAGATCTTCAACTACAGTAGATGCAATTGGATCAAGTCCAGCTGTTGGCTCATCATACAAGAGCACCTGTTCAGGAGTGCACAAGACTGAATCAAGTCCAAAGCTTGCTTGTACAGACCTTAAGAAGATGGAGCTTTGCAGTGATGCCACAATAGTCAACAAGAAAATGGGGAGCCTTTTTCTCTCCCAAAATTGTATCTAATTAGCAGAAGCATTACATTGCAGTAGAGACCCAATATCGAACAAGCAAAGCTAAGATAAGAGAAAGAAAAAAAAGACGTGGGAAATTATCGAACAAAATCCTATAGATGGTAGCTAGAATACAGCTAGGAACCAATTGTTTGTTCAAATACAGATATTATAGGACAAAATGCAAGCAAACGGGTCCTCTTCTGGAGTTATTCCAAGTGAAATTGAATACAAACTTCCAATACAGCCAAAATATATATCTTTCAATACTATCCTGATATCCATGAATAGACTTCTAAAATTTAAAGAACAGTGGAAATGAAATAGGGCTTACTTGTTAATACAGTAGTTCAGTCTGTAAAATAGAACTCAAAATTTAAAAATTGGAAAACACGGGCTGTTTTCCTTGAATTTTTTTACTAACATTTATTTCCACTCACCAATCTACAGAGTCAAATTGCAGTCATTGACAAAGACTAGTGAAGTCATCGCCAATATTAAAGAGCATAGGAAGGGAATTCATTTTGTTGCTCAGGTTACCTCTGATTCTATTGTTTCCTTCGTGATATCATAAATTATGGATCTAGCTAAAGCAACTCTTTTCTTCATTCCACCAGACAACTCTGAGGGCATTCGATCCTCAACTTCCTGAAAAAGTTTCAGGAAACATTATCAATCAATCTAGGTCGCACAGGTTTCTCTATTTCAAGATAAGGTATGGATAAAAGGAAAACAGGTGGTAAATGAGGTGCAGCACAACCATTTCACTTGAAAAACATTCTTGGTAGTTTTCATCAATAAAAGAAGAAAGTTTCTAACATGTTGAGAAAAATTAAACTAAACTAAAACATATTAAGCAGAGTACTGATTAACAAGATCAGTTACTTTAGGCAATATATTCAAATCAAAATGTTTCATGAACTTGTTCAACTCTAAGACACTAACCGGCTCTTTCTTTCCATGGAAAACTTCCAGTCTCCCATGTCAGAAATAACTACTTGATTTAGTAAGGAATAAAATTGACATCTTAGGCACACCTTTAAGCCAACAGCAGCCAATGTTTCTTTCACAAGCTCTGATATTTTTTCCTCTGGCATACTTGAATTTTCGTACCTATTAATCCAACAATAAACAAATCATAAGTTCATATTCAGAAATGAAATTTGCCCCAATTTGACGTAACAGAGTGTTTAGATTTTCTCTTACAGAAGGAAACCAACATTTTCACGAACAGTCAAAGAATCAAATAGTGCTGCGCTTTGAAAAACCTGCATGAAATAAACAGTATTAAGACTTACTGATAGCATATGATTATTAAGCATATTTATAACCAAAATCCACTTTTACCAATCCAATTCGAAGACCAGATAATTCCCCATCACTAATCAAACCATCCCTCTTTCTACCTCTGATATAAACTTCACCCTGCACGTCAGATAGGGCATGAAAAACTAATGCACTACTACGTACATAAACATAGCAATGCTCAAGGAAATAAAAAACGAAAGAGAGACCAAATTAGTTCGCTCACATTGTCTGGAGCAAGAAGTCCAGCCATAATCTTCAAAACCGTAGATTTTCCAGTGCCAGAAGGTCCAATTATTCCAACTGCTTCACCATTCCTAATCTACATAACCAAGAGAAATGTCAGGATGTACATGGATGAAATAAGGATGCCAGAGAGGAAATGGAAGCGTATGTTTGCATGAAACATAAAAATGGGTTGATTAGTTAATCCCTTGTTGATGGTGCTATGATAAAGTAACAAGGGAAATGACACACTCAACGTTAAAGCTACATAACCGAACAAATTTTCATAGCTCAGCACCGAATTATATTACCCTAAAAAAATATTAAATTTCTGCTACTGTATCTCAACATAACAAAACCATCTAAACCAACATTTAACAATCTTTTGCAACAAGAGTGACTAAACAATGACTATTTCATCTTCAATTTCACTATAAAAGCCAAAAATTACTTTCTTGCTTGGTGAAACGAATCAATGCATGGCTGTCAAGGATTGAAAAAGGCTATTCTACCCAAGCTTTTGAATTTACTATATAAAATTCACCTTCATTCATTAATGCAAATAGAAGCAGGGCAAAGGCATGTTTAAATCCAACGCAAGAGGGTCAAAGAACTAAATCCCCTAGGAAGAGTAGTTCCAATAAAATATGTCCTTAATTCAACAAGCCAAACAATTATTTGACATCCTAAGCCTAGCTTGAACAAGTAAATATCAAATACACAAAGAAAAAGATACACAAAAGTTACCTTGAAGCTTACACCTTTCAGTATATGCTTCTCACCAAAAGATTTGTAAACATTTCTACACTCGATAAGGACGTCAGAATCATCCTTCTGTTCACACACAGTGCTTAACTGCTCTGATTTATATGAATCCTATTCACATATCGAACATAAATCAGCACCAAAGAATCGGTACAGATAAACTTCCAATAGAAATAGACATTAAGACATCAAAGGCCAACTAGCTGAACTACAAAAATGCCAGAAATAGCTATAACAAAAGATAGCGAATAGGCAACAGAGACACAAACAATCGGTGTGAATCAAGGACATCAAAGTTTAAAAAAAAAAAACAGTAACAGCCAAATAAAGAACCAAGAACATATACGCAGAGACCAAGGATTCACATTGAATTTGGTTGCAGAGTATCCATCACTCCCGATGTTTGGAGGAGGCGCAACACAACCACAAACAATCTTTCTCTGTTCCTTTGTCTTAGTAGCAGTTGATGACCCAAATGAGATTGTGCCCCAAAGAGGTAATCTAGAAGTAGAGCCAATGGCAATGCTAAGAGGAAACAGCATAGAACCGGAGTACGAAACAAGGCTTTCTGGTACCATATCAAGTTCTTGGTAGTGATAATCACCGCCTCAAGAGACCGAACTCAAATAGAAACCGAAAAGAGCTAGAGACTTTATCGCCCAAATCAATGAGAACCCAGAAGTGATCGAGACTGAAGGAAATTTGTAATTTTGTAGCCAACCCAGATAAAATTATTGGCTGAATTTCATGAATATTAACCGAATTCCGCCATTAACCGGAATCCTACGGTCAACCGTTGACTAAATCGGACCGACACTCAATTTTGCGGGTAATTAACGTACGGGAAAAAAGCAGAGAGAAGAAGGCACATGAATGTTGTGCGTCGATAAGAAGGCGACGACTCGTTGTTGGTGAGTGGGACGGTGGTGAATGAACGAGAAAATGCTTGACTCGGGGAAACAAAGAATGTTCGGTTGTAATTAAGGTTTTTAACGAAATCAAATAGAATGATATAAAATAAAACGATCATAAATAGATGTAATATTAAAAAATAGTTGTAATATTATAAGGTGTTTAGTGTTTATTATAACTCAAATAAGGAGAAGATTCAAGAAAGCAGGAGTATTTGCAAGTAATTTCATGCTCTCGTAATTTATTTATACATGAAAATAAATTCTCGATTTTCTGAAAATGTTGTGAGGTTGGAATTTTGATTCCGACACTTTCAATGCCTTGCTATGTATATGATATATGGATCCATGACTTCCTTCCAAGAAGGGTTCATAATATAATACAGTGAAATGTTGTTTTGATGAATAATTTATAATATAATATAGTGTAAAGTTGTTTATCATTTTATGTTACACCTTAAACTCTCCAAATTGGAGGTTTCTTATTTTTACTGTTTAGAATAAAATAAAATGTAATATGAAACTCTTTTCTTCCATATTATTCAATTCTATTTCATTATAAACACTCCTCCTAAACGATGAAATAATATTACATTACATTATATTATATTCTATTAATAAACCCCCAATAAAACATAACATAGATTCCTGTTTCTCAATGATATCTCACGATCAAGATTATTGGCAAAATCCTGTGAAACAATTTCATAGAAGTTCATTGATATTTTCTTTTTATAAAGCAAATCGACTTCGATTCTTGATTTTGATATTATTCCTTTTTTATATATTACTCCTTTTTTTTAGTAATATTTTTTTGAATCAAGATATGAAATGAATCAAAAAAAGTTTAGTTCAAAATTGAACTTAATAAAACAACCACTAAACTAAGTATTTCGTGCACAATTTGTGACTTGTTCAATAAACTTTTGAGTATGCCTAGTATCTCTACGTGGAAAGGATGATTCATTTGGATCGGCGTGAGAATCCAACTACATTGCATTACCATAATCCATGTTGTATATTTGAAAGAATTTGACCTCCTTGCTTTTCTTACGGTACAATCTCTTCTCGCTGAGCCCCTTTCTCCTCGGTCTATCCCTCTATTAGAGGTGTTTCAGAAATGTCTGCAATTGAATAAATAACTTTATGAACGAATGGATCAGATAGTAAGGAGGAGAAAACAATTCTTAATTGTTGGTACAAAAAAAAAGCAGCGGATTCAGTAGCGCAGGGTACAACAAGAGCTCATTGTCATTATATTAATAAAAAATAGCTTGGCAGAATCTTAACGAATTGGTCTACTACAAAAACGAGCCAAGGGGAATGGCGATGCCATACTCAAAATGGAAGAAACTCATAGAATGACAAAGGCAAATAGAACTTTTGTACATTTTCGTTAATCCATAAACTAGATCTATATAGACATATAGACTCACGGAGCCATACATCTCGATCGGAACTCTTTTTTTATTATTCTTATCAAGATCAAGCAATAGTTTTATGATAAGTCTCTATTATTTTTCTATGTATATAAATTCTTGCAAATTTGAAAGTTTGTTTCATTTTCTTTAAGCTATGTTTGGTTGAAAATTTATTAATGGAATTGAATGTAATGTAATATTATCAGGATGATGGTTTATAATGGAATGAAATGTAATAGAAGATGAGAATTTCATATTACATCTCATTCCATCCTAAATAGTAAAAATAAGAAGCATTCGATTTGGGGGATTTAGGATGGAATGTAAAATGATAAACAACTTTACACTATATTGCATTATAAACTCTTAATTTAAACAACATTTCACTATATTATATTAGGAACCATTCTATACCTTCCAAACAATAATTTTGTAATATTACATCTATTTATATTCTATTCCATTAAAAACCTTACGTCCAATCCTTAAGAAAAGAAAATGAAATGAAAGGGATACAAGGAGAATAGTAGAATTGTGTTCAATTTTATTAATGTTTTGGAATATGGATCCAAAATAGGATACAGAAACAAAGAGTCCGTAGTTGGTTTCCTTATTTAAAAAGTATTATTAGTATAAATTTAATTACTTTTACATTTATAAATAATTTGTAAATGTTTTAAAATTTCTTATTTGGTTATTAACATTTATTAAATTAAATGAGATTATCTAAACTTTATTGAGTCAGTGTATACATAAAAGTAAAATCAATTTTTTAAAAACTAGACCGAAAGTTAAATTGGTAAGATAAGAGGTTTAAAGTTTAAAAGGTTTAACAGGTATTAGAGGTGTTTGGTTTGAAAGTTTGGGAACGAAGGAATGAAATAATTGTAAAAAACAATGTTTACTTTGGAGTTTTCAATTCCAGGAAAATGGATTTACCCATTAAATTTGGGAATCTACTAAATCTATTAAGGGGGTTGGGTATCGAGTTTTCATTACAATTTAAGTTTTTATCATGTTTATTTTTTACTCTTTTATCCCCAGCCTTTGCTCTACCATCCTCTTTACTTCCTTATCGCCTCTCAATTCCTTGCGATCTACCATTCTGCTTTATTGCGTCTCATCAACGAAGGAATTTTTTATTCTGCGCTTCTAGGTATATTTTCTGAAATCCCTCGTTTTAATTTGATGTTAAATGAACTGAATAGAACCTGTTTCATTTCATTATAAATGAGGTTTTTGCTCCTTTTTTTTCTTCTTATATATTCTCGTTTTATGATTTAATCAAGAGAATAACCAATCTGTTATATGATTTGATGATGTGAAAGTGCATATGGTTATAGATTGAACGAGAATTATAAAACCAATCTACTCCTTTTTTTTTCTCTTATAATTGTTTTGTGATTTAATTTGATTTTTCGTACATAGTTTTAACTCTTAAAAAAAAAGAAAAAACACATAGCGAATCGTCTTCTATGTTGGTGTTTGTTTATTTGTTTTGTAAAGCTCTTAATGGTTTTCCAGAACAATGAAACAGAAGCACTTTTTACAATTTTTAATCTTCGAACAAAGACTCAAGCTCTTCATCTTTATCCAACGTCTGTTTCTTCACAAAAGTCATGCTTTTTTTGTTTTGATAAAGCCTTAACCTTTGAATAAAGAGAAGAATTACTTTTATTTGGTTTTACAATTTAACAATTGTATAAAGACGTTCTTGAATTTATTTGGTGTTATTGTTTAACATCTATAAAATGGAAACATGTTTTAAAGCTTTACATATGTTGCGTGCTTTTGGATTTATATTAAAAAAATAGTTTCTAAAATTCTTGGAAGAGGTAGATAAATAGATATTATTGCCGATTCTAAATAATTAAAATCGAATGCATACAATAATGTTGTGATTAACTAAGAATATATCCCTGTTTATATGCATACAATATTATTACTCATTCTATGAACACTCATATTTGTTAACATAACAGCTACCTTTAATTTCAATGTAAAACATCATGGCATGTACCCCTATCATAAATAGACGACGCAAATTAATTTGAAATGCTTAGATTATGGCAACATTGGTTAATGTATTCAATCTAGTTTTTGTTACTTGGTATCAAATGTTGTTGATGCATTGCACATTACGAGACCCCCATTGAAAACCCAAGAAGAAATCAAACATGAGAGAATGAAATGGATGTTTAGGCTCACAAAACAATATGATATTATTTGTATTAGTAAGCTCCGAATGGATAGACGTACATTTGGCATATTGCGATAAAATTCCTTGACAAAACTAATTAACTTTTTTTTACAAACATATGGAGATAGCCCCAATAAACATATGAATGACAAATTATTTTCATTTTTATCGAGGGTAAAAATGATATTATATTATATTTTATTCCCACTAATGCAACAAACCAAATAACATTATTAGTATTAATACAAAAATCCAAGTTACAAATCAAACATCATTTTTTTTAATTTTTTATACCCATCTCCATCCCCTTCTACTATTACCCATATCCATAGCCAATTCCGTGCTCAAACCAAACGTCAGGTAAAACTGTCATAAAATCGATTAAAGATTGAATAAAATTAAAGAATTTAAAATATGATTAAAAGATAGTTTCCTTATTTATCGAAGAATTTAAAATTTAATTGATAAAATAGATTGTTAAATAAAAATTAATTGATTTATTTTAATTTATAAGAACTTATTAAATTGATCAATTTTTAACTACAGGATATATTAAAATAAATCAAATTAAAAAGTTAAAAACTAAACCAAAAAATTGAATAATTCAAGATTTTTATTATTAGACCGGTCGAACTAGTTGTTTTTTCTAATCATCTACTACAATAATGATAAAGTAAGAGAGAATTATTTCTTAAAATAATTATTACACAGACCCTTTTGAGCACGAAAGAACAGTGTTCTTTAGAAAATGAGATGGACATATGGTATTGGCTTGTCCCGTTATAGTAGTTCATTATGAATTCATATGAAATAGTAATAGATCCCCACAACTATGCCAGTGGAGGTTTTGAAGCAGTTGGCATGTTAGGTATACTGCAATATCAGAGGTGTTTCTTGGGATCGAGTTTGCATTGGCAAATTGTTAGTATGTGTCTATATGAGGATAAATATGAAGAAGACTCGTATGCGGGTAAATTCCAAGGCGTTGGTCCGGCAGAGTTGATGGCGTCTCTTGCGTAGGTCATTTTGGCATTGGAGACAGAGAAGGTGATTTTCCAGACAAAAATGGGGAAACTGTAGATTTCAGGGACAATTTGAAGGCTGCCACAATCTTGCCATTTAGAGTTAGAATAGCCAAATCTTGAAGAAAGCAAGGATGGTGCTGTGACTTGCGTGTCGGTAAAAGATTACAAGCTGTGTCGTCAAAATGTTGAACAAAGTAAAAATTTTAACATATCCAAGTTCAAACTTTTCCAAGAAGGCGAAGTGCCGGGTAGAACAAACAGATTATGATTTTGCTCTGTGTAAACAGACTATCCTAAACAGACAAACCTGAAATTCATGCGTGACTTTAAAACTCTTATTCATTTCAAACTCCACACTATTCATACGTTTCCCATGAAACACCACCAAAACTAGTAGTTCTTTTTGCTTAGGAGTCAGGTCCTGGTCGCAAAGAACACTATAATCGAAGTCCTT
This sequence comes from Erythroxylum rufum, assembly GCA_027478365.1. NCBI lineage: Eukaryota > Viridiplantae > Streptophyta > Magnoliopsida > Malpighiales > Erythroxylaceae > Erythroxylum > Erythroxylum rufum. The sequence continues at coordinate 11,862,063 of JANIHZ010000005.1, forward strand.
TTATTTGGCAAGACTTGAACACCTATTGATGCTTCCTTGTCAACAAGAGGAAGGAGAAGAGGCTAAAACTTCTGCATAATTTTCTCCGAATTGATCAGACATCCGTTACAGTAGTCATTCGATTCAAAGAACCACCGTTCCAAAACTGAGATTCTCATCTCATAAGGCTCCTCCTCCTTTATGTGGATAATAAGACCAACCAAAATTACCTTCAGTCATTATGTACTGAACAGAAGCAAAAGCCTCAATATCGGTTTTAACAAAATATTATGAAAGAATCAGCTTTTGTTTCACATAAGAGGAAGTAAATGAGAAAGGATCGAAATTATGACAAGACTGAAGGTAAAGAAATGAAAATGTCAACTAAAGACTGTAAAATAACAAACTTTTGCCTTATTGTTGAATTTAACATCCTAATTAGCACTTGCTGCTGGAGTACTATCTCGTGAAACTAAACTAAACCCACTAGCCAATCACTTTGTATAGCGTTTACAATAAACGAGACTCTTGATGTTTAGCAACGCTCGAAGAAAGTGGAACTGTTGCTTGGCTACTACATCTGTATATCTTAATAATCATTGTCAGATTTCATAACTAAATCTTAATTCCAAGCTCAAGTTTTTTATTGATTTACCCTACAATGAGGTTTGTTCATATATGGATTCCTGCCTCAATCCATAAAGAGGTCAAGAGCACTATTGGCACCTGCTAAGTAAGTTCAGTGAGAGTTGTATACCAATCAATACATACATAAGACAGAATGAATTCCAGATCCACTCAATTTCTTGTGTAATGGGAAAATGATTCTCTCCCTGTCCATAAACCCAACAAGTTCAGCCAAAAGAATAACTCTAGTGATTGTAACTCTTGAACATGAAAAAGAACAATCAATTTCATTTCGATGCAATTACAACATAGCCATGTATAGCATTGAACAAGGTGCAATTCAGGTTATGAACTCTAGTGATTGTAACTCTTGAACATGAAAAAGAACAATCAATTTCATTTCGATGCAATTACAACATAGCCAAGTATAGCATTGAACAAGGTGCAATTCAGGTTATGAATAAACAAATCAGAGTTTTATTAGAAAACAAAATCTTTGCTATACCTTCTCTCAGTATCTAACTCACATCTCCGATTAAAGCCTAACCGTTGACTGGACCAATCTCTCCCAACTTCTCCGCACCATCAACGGCAACACCAACGCGTTTGACAGAATCAAAAAGCGGCAACACTCTCTTTCTGTAATGGATAGGGCGGGAAAGCTCTTCGTCGAGATCGATGTTGATGCTCGTGACGCCGATCTCCATGAGCCGGAAACCTAACTTCTCTCCTACGCGTGAGGCGGTTTTCGCGTCCCAGAGCTGTTGAGAACGCGGGAATCGGGTGGCTCTGGTTCGGTATTGCGCTAGAAACTCCTGCTCGGTAGAGGACGCCATGGCTATGATGGTCGAAGTCGTAGGATTTGTCACGTGAGCGGTGATTTTCCGGCAAGAGAGGACTAGCCGGAGTAGGTGTTGGCGGTTGGAGGAGGATATCATTTTCTTCTAGAGAGAAACTGCCAACTCGCGGCGGAGCTAGCCTATCAGGGAAAGAAATAGTGAAAAGGTCCTTACATTTGAAATATTTGCATTTGAGGACATAATCATTTGTTAAAACAACCGAATAAAGATGAGTCCAAAACTTGGGCTTTGGGCCCAAAACTGCAAATTTCCATAGTAGCGAGGAAGGAGGAGATCAAAACCTGAAAAGAGCAAACATTTCTTCCGGTTAGTTTTTAGGGATTGTTTGATAACCAGGATAAGGATGTCCAAATTCAGGTTAAGTTTATCCTGGTTGGTTTTTCAACTTCTTGTGTTTCAGGTTCCCTCTAGAATTTTAGCTATCAGGTGAGGTTTTGTTTGAGTATTGGCTTTGCATTTCTTTTTATAAAATGATGATTCAATTGTGCTGAGTTGAATATGTAGAAATGCAATCTGCTACGTTTTCGTTTAGATGCTGTGAACTTTTGATCTGATTGGTGAGGCTTATTCTGCTGTTGTGTGCTTTCATTGATGCTTTTTGGAATCTCAGGAAGGATGTGGGTTTTCTGCAACTGCAAAATGGTTTCAATATTGGTACTTGCAGAAATACTGTTCAAGGAAGATATCTGCTTTCTGATGATACTGGTGAGTGCTTAGTTTTAAATGACGTTATCTTTGTTGTTAAATCCTAGGATACTGCGATGACCTTTTAAAAGACTTCATTTTGTTGAGGTTAAACTCTATTTTTGGATGATCTTATAGAAAGCTATTTATGTGAGGAAAAGTATAATATCCTATTAATTGTTGCTTTTTTCAATCATGTTTTGGCAGTAGCATGTTAATAGTCCTTATTTGCAATTACTGTCACTTCATTTTGTTTGATAATAATCAGTGCCCGGTTATTTTAGGCCATGTATGCTCTGCGTTATCGGTGGACCCTCAGTCACGCTGCTGTCCTCAGAAAGGAGAGAGATTCTCTTGTCGGTGAGTTTAACATAAGAAGGTTTTGTATGAACCCACCTTGTCCAGACAGTAAAAACTGATTTACGTTTGGGTATGCATTTCCAGGGGCTGCAACGTCATTTCGCAGTGTTGTAACTCCTATGAATATTGTGTCTCATGTTGTTTGAATCCTGAAAGAGTATTTTCTTCACCATTTCATTAATTGCCTTGTTTTGATCTTGATTTGTGTAATCCACAAATATAATTTATTGATTGATTTTATTCTTCAGACACAAAATGAAGAAATCATAAAGGTGAAAATAGCAAAACCACTTACTGCAGGTAAAACTAACTTTATGGTACCCATAATGTAAAGGTGACTATCCATGGCTTGATGATTGATCATATCAAGGATATGTCTGAATTTGAGTTTTTTAATAAGTTCAGATGGATGTACTTGATGGAAGCTAAATATTGAAATGCTCTTATATAAGTGAAATTTACTCTAAGGAATAAGCTTTGAAGATGATACATTGTTGATTTTGGTGAAAAATCTGCCAGTCAGTCCCAGTTCCCCTTTATCCTGCATTTATTGAAGGGAAATGGAATAAAGTGAAGTTTTGAAAGATGATAACCTTTATTATGCAAGCTTTTCGTTTTCTTTTGGCAGGCACGTATACTAGTGTTTTCGATTACTGTGCTGGGAGGTGCCGTCATAATTCTGAGAGTGTGGTATGTACTGCTTACATGATTTCCTTTTTCTTTTGGACCTTGGGAACCCATGCGTGGAATGATGATGAGCATAGATGTCAGGTTATCAAGTCTATTTGAGTTGTAATAGACAAATGATTTGAAGCAAGAAAAATGTAGTGGTTGATGAAGTAGACCAAAAAAAACTTGTTGAATGGACTATTCTTTAGTAACTTGGATGCATCGGAGCATCAGTCTTTCATGGCTTAAAACTCTTTTGTGTTAATGTGCAAAGAAATATATAATAAAGTCTTACAATAATGATGTAAATAAAAGATTTCAAGATTATCAGCGAGACTGTAAGCACTTTGGGGTGGGGGAAAGGAAGAGGTCCTTGTATTGGATGAATTTCTATATACATGATCCACATTTTTTTGTTGAGGATCATCTGATTTCCAAGTTATGGAGACATCAAAGAGGTGGTACTACAAATTAACTTGGGATTTCTTTATTCAATTTCCTTTTGATGGTCCTAACCACTGAATTAACTTCTTTGCTTATTGATTTACATTTTTTGACAAAGATACTGTTAATAATACTTGCAATTCCGATACAAATTTCATGAGATGCACTTATGAAATCACTTAATAGCTATGATATTTGCATCTGAAACAAGGTTGAAATTTTACAGGTTCATGAAAACGCCTATCTTAGTGATTTCCATCATTGCTTTTCTCTGCCATCAAATGCTTCTGGTATGTCTATTGCTATTACTCATCAACTAAAACAACGTACAGGGCCATGAATTTTTTCTTACTTTTTGTCACCACTCACTAGCTTTAAACTATTTTCTTACTTTTTGTCACCACTCACTAGCTTTAAACTAAGTTTACCTCCTTAGCAACTTGAATTCCTAGTTGAAAAGAATTGAGGTGGTTGATGGGGAACATTCTTATATCATTTTGCATGCCATTCTATTTTACGTGTAATCCATGTTCATAGGATGGGGCAAAGAAAATACTCCTCTTATCTGTAAGGTTTGTCTTTATATTTTTCTTTCCTGCTATTTAGATGGGGCTTTTTAATTTTCCCAAACTTCCAAAACCTTTTTAAGTCAACGTATACTGCAGCAGCTGAGAGCTCTAGTGTGAGCTTAGTCACTGATTTAGTATCTTTTGTTCCTTTTGTTTCTAGCCTTGATCAGCCTGTGTACCAAATTGGGTCCTTAGGTTGGGCCTCAATTTTATTATAACTTTTTGCAAATTTAATGCATTCTAGAAAACTCTATAGCACCAAGGATGGGTTAGAGAGAGAAAATCCTTCTTCTTCCCTCTACCTTCCCCTACCATTCCTTTGGCTCTTCTACATTGAAGTTCTTTTCCTGGTTGTGTTCTTCTCCCTGGTTGTTTTTCTCCTACGTGATTTACATTGACCATTTTGCTAATCTTTTTCTACAGCTTGCATAAACATTTGTTTTTCCAGGATGATAAGGAAAAATAACTTTTCTGTGCTGTACTTTTGCACTTGAACAGGGGCCAGTTATACACAACTAGAAGCAAGACTAGTTGGTATCAACGTTGTCATTGGAAAGTGAGTTGCTGGTGGTCTAGTTCGTTTCCCTTTGGGCATAACCAAATATTTGATTAACAGTTATTTCTTTATGATTTATTACACTTGAGAATAGGGAAGGCGAGTCCTGTGATTCAGTTTGCAAGTCAAAGGGACAATCATGTGTCCTAAATAAGCTTCTGGTGCTTAATCAGTGTGACATGTAAGTAATACTTTCTTTGGGTTTTCTATTTTGTATTTTCATTTATACTTCACTTCAGGTTTTCCTATGAAGGTAAAGAAACTTCTCTTTAGTTCCATTGTGTGTGTTCAATACAGCTGTTGTGATTTATGATATGCATTTATGGATTGGTTTGTCAATTTTTATGCCTATTTATGTAGCCAGATGTTGAAGGGTACGACTTATTATATGGTTGTCCTATGTACGTCTTTTGGCCAAATTTATAGATCCGTATTTGCCATCTATTTCTTATTCTTTGTTCACCTATTTTAATGGGCAAGTATAATATGGTGATTGTTTATTTTCTTTTTGACTTTGCTTTTGGACGAGAGAAGAATGGCGTATATTTATTATGATGATCTTAGCATACACACCATGTTTGATGTCAAAAGCTAAATTGTATTGCATGTGGCCATGAAAATGATCTGGTGCTTCTAGGAAGAAATTTGTCTGTCACTTGATGATCCTTTTCCTCCTAAATTTTTCCTTGAGTTTGCTGATCTTTCTTCGTAATTTTTCTCTCTCTATCTTAAGCATCTAATGACATGTCTATGAGATTGTTAGATACTTAGAAGAGGTAAATCTGATATTATTAAATACTAGAGGAGAGATGTATTACAATGCATAGATTTAACCTCTTTTTGGATTGGTATAACCTATGCCCAAATGCCAGAGAGTTCAAGTTGGAATTTAGTGCAGCACGACTCTAGTTGAGATTATTGCTTTATCATTCTTGTTAATGTTAGTTCTCTTTCTTAATAGTATGCAGAAATACATGAGTTGCAAGGGCGCTTGTTTATCCAGCACTGGAGCAGATCAACCTGCTGAAGTTGTTGATGATGCTCCAAAGCACTTGGTATATTTACTCTTCTTGCTCATAATGTTATATAATTTAGCAATGTAAACATCCTGGGAGATTAGTTTAGACTATTAGGAAATATGTTTATCCATCCATATAGTTACAGAATTATTTGGACTAATAACAAACCAAAGTGGGTTTTACATTGCATTCTCCTCTTTTTTTTTCAATTTTTATGCCTTATCGTCTCAAATCTTAATGCAATAAAAACCAATTCTTCAAATTACACTCTTGTGAACGCCGTTTTCTTTAAAAAGTCCTCAAATTCCTATCTTTTGTAACAAGATGAATAAGAATGCTAAACAATTGCTTTAAGTTCTGCTGTTCACAGATCAGTCTGTTCTAGATTTTCTTGTAAGTTAGTATTTCTATCCCGTCTTTTGGTACAGACTAAACTTCTAAATCATGGTACTAATTCTTGAGACTGCATTTCATGATAAATTCTGTGAATATCAGTACTTTAGTTAGAAAGAGTCAAGTTCTGTCATTTTGAACTGATGCAAAATATTATAGCCAAAGACACCACCGTTGCTGAATTTTCAAAACCTCAAGTTTCAGGGAACTGGAATTTTGTGTTTCCTATCCTGAAGTGCATTTGACATGCCCTTTTAATACATTTATTCATTTGTCTTAAGTGATGCAATTTGGAACATACAAATTCTCAACCCAAAAAGCATGCAGTTTATTTATGAATTTTCTGTAATTTGTTGAAACAAATGTTGTAAGGATAGTAAAAAAGGAGGAAGGATGAAATGAACACAAACTTTTCTTTTTTGTACTTTTATTCACAGGATCTGGAACAGCTTTTTAGTATTCTTGTATTTATTTAATATTTGGAGAAAGAGGAACACATATATTACTGAACCCCTCTTTTCCTGTTATCTTTCATCAGAATCCTGGAGCTTGCTTGTATACTCGAACTCAATCAATGCTTTCCTGTGATGGTTCTCATCGGCACACTCGGAGACTTTGCCCTTGTGCATAGTGTTTGCTTCAGTAAGACTTGGTTCCTCTTTCTGTATTTTTTGCATTAGTATTGATTTGTTGTGAAATATTTACTTGTTGCAATAGCATGAGATTTTCATCTTTGTGCATGTGTTAGTGGTTTTAAAAGCATATATATTAATGGAGGTGTTAGCACTAATGCATCCATAACTTTCTTTTGATAATATGTTTGTGAGTGGTATTAGTTGCTGCAGTAAAACGTCTTGCCCTCCCCTTCCAACTTCCATCAAACCATGGCTTGTTTACTCTTTGCATTTTGACCAAATTCAAATGGAAGTTTTCTTGTTTTGGTTTTTTTTTTTTTGTTCATTGTGGTAAATTGTGATTGTTTGACTTTGTTGGCTGAAAATATTGTTTTAAAGTGGCAATGAAATTTTTGTGATTTTAAACTATTAGATACTTTGTATTGAGGAAAATCTTATAGCATGAAACAGTACTCAATTTTCTACAACTCACGACCCATTTGCAGGACAATTTTGTTAATATTTGATGCTTGATGTCCCAAATCAACTTCCTCTAGTTCAGGATGCAACTGTAACGTGCTTCTACTTTCAGAGCAAACCTTTGGTTTTGACCCCGGCAAACTTTCGGCGTAGGTCCCATCCTCTCAAACAGTACTGTGAAAATTAACTTGGAAGTAGAAGGTAAGGGCCATGCTAAGAATTGGCGGGCATGGGACATCATTTACAGGATTATTATGCAACTCATAGTCCAATCAACACATTTGGTGCAGTGTGATTTTGGCGGATACAAATCATTTACATGAAACTGGTACAGAGGTGCATATTCTCAGGCTGTCAGATTTAGGTTTATGACACCAAAAAAAATTGTCATGGTTTTCATAATGTAACAAATGTTGCAGAAGATGCCATGTTTCTTCTGAGTTAGCTTTGGTAGGTCCCTTAAAATTGACGTAGGAGTCTAATGAGAACTATAACTGGGAGCTCTTATATTGGTAACAATCTTCTTCATCCACCCAACCCTAAAAAAGAACTGAGTGAAGTCTTTGTTAGGCTTTTGCATCCATATCCTCCTTTGCACACTGTTTCCATACCTGTTGTTGCTGTGTTTTCTCCACAGGCCTTAATGTCTTTATAATTCAAGAACCTGCTGAGAGTCCATTACCCCATCAAAGAATACGGATTAGCAATAATACTCGCAAAATCTACAAAGAGAATTTGTAAATTCTTCACATTTAACTGCAGACAATAAAGGAGTTCTGAGTCAAGTGAGCTGATAAAAACCAGAGAGGAGAAGGTCATCGTTACTAATAGACAACAAAAGGAAGCTACCCAAATTTCTATGAAACCAAATTGAGAGACAAGTCATAAAGTCTACCCTTTTCAATCCGTAACGAACAAAATTTAAGGGACTTTTTTATACATATGAAATTATAATTTTCGACAAGTCATAAAGTTCCAAATATAATAATAGACCAAAAGTGATTTACTATCGTTGGCTTCTTTAAGGACATTATGGAGAGATAATAATACAAGAAAAAGAATTTATGGAATGTCCTAATTTCCCAGTTGACAACTGAAAGTTTTTCCAATGGTACGTAAGTAATTTCTTAATAGAACTGTCTATGTTATTTAGAAGTTAAGGAAAGAAATAACAGTACTTAAGAAGGAGGTTGAATCAAGGAGAATTTTAGAAGAAATGAAGGTATTACTTGATGAGCAAATAAAAATTATGAAGCAAGACATTGAAATATTGATGAAAGAGAAGAAAGAGTTGAGGTTGATATTATTAAACATAATTATAGGCTTTATTTTAGTTTAGGTTTTGTTGTTAATCTTTTTTTTATATGCTTGCAAAATGGATTTAGTTCAATCTTCATATATATGAATGTAAACATATCAAATTTTAAATTTGATCCCATTAAACTTTTTCTTTTTCTTTTTCATTGTCATATTTGTCAAAATGTCAGATAAGTGGAGATTTATTATGTTAATTCCTTTATACAAGAACAAAGGGGACATTCAAAGTTATAACAACTATTAAAGCATCAAATTATTTAGTCACATCATGAAATTATGGGAGAAGGTGATTGAGAATAAAGTTGAGAAAGGATGCTTCTATCTTAGAAAACAAATTCGGTTTCAAGCCAAGAAGGTCCACGATATAAATTTTACATCTCTTTAAAAGGTTAATGGAATACTACAGGGAAAGACAACATAATATACACATAGTTTTTATTGATTCAGAGAATGTGTATGATAAGATATCTAAGGAAATCATGTTGAGGAGTTTTGAAGTCAAGGAAGTTCCTATAACTTATATACGAGATATTAGGAATATGTATGAAGTTGTAAAAACTAAAGTAAGGATGATAGGAGGAGATATAAAACATTTTTTTTATAGATATTGCTCTACACCAAGGCTCTTCTTTAAGCTCCTTTTTGTTTGTAGTAGTGATTGATGAGTTCACAAAGAATATCCAAAGGAATGTGCCTTACTGTATGTTGTTTGCTGATGACATTATTTTAGTGAATGAGACAAAAGAGGGGGTCAATGCCAAGCTTGAACTTTGGAGAGATACGTTAGAGTCGAAGGCTTTATATTGAGTAGGACTAAGACTGAGTAAGTGAGTGTAACTTTTCGGGACCTAGGATGGTTATCGATGTGGAGGTAAAGATTGGTTCAAAAGTTATATTACAAAAAGAGTTTCTTAAATATCTAGGGTCTATCATCTAAAGCAAAGGAGAGATTGATGAAGACATAATTCATCGGATCAGAACAGGGTAGCTTAAATAAAGAAGTGCATTAGAGGAGTTTTGTATGACAAGAAGATAGCACTCAAGCTTAAAGATAAATTATATCGTTTATAAATTAGGTCGACCATGTTTTATGGAGCAGAGTGTTGACCCATCAAACAAGTGCATAGTTATAAGCTAATGTTAATGAAGATAAGGATGCTTCGTTGGATGTGCAACCTTACTAGAAGAGAAAATATCAAGAATGTAATGGTTAGGATAAATTAAAGGTAGCTAATATTATTAACTAATTAAGAGAGACAAAGCTTAGTTTGAACATATTAAGAGAAGACATTCAGAAGCTCCAATAAGAAGATGAGAGAAGATCGTACTTAGAGATTGTAATAAGAAAAAAGAGAGGCTTAAGAAGAATTGGGGGCAGGTTATGAAGAATGATATGACAATGTTGGAACTTACCGAGGACATGATGTAACATCCTGTTCCCATACTAAGGGTTAGAACCCTAAAATCCGGTACATGTGAGCTCAAAGAGAGATTAAGAAAATGAATTTCATGCTTATGCATAATGTTAGTATATACGCACATGAATTTGAATTTTTGCACACATTAAAATGATTGTACATGTATTCATTGATATTCTTAGTATAATTGACTTATATTGAGAATTGGGGTTTAGTTGTGTTGAAAATTAATTTGGGATGTACATTTATTGATTTAGAATTTTTGGTAAAATTTAGGAAATTTCTGAAAATTTTAAGGGTATATTGGACTAGGAAAAATGCCAAGTGGCAGAATAATTGATAAATAGTGGTAGAAATAAATGTCAGATGGTAATGAAAATTTTTATATGTGACATTAAGATTTAATGATTAGTGTCATTGAAAATTGGAAGACAATTTGATTAGAAATTGGAGACAAAATGGGCTAGTTATTATAGTGGACCAAATGGAACAATGGGAAAGTGACATGTGGCAAGTGATATGTGTCACTTGCCACACCACTTATTGAATCACGTTTTTATAAAGTGAAAGACCATATTTGGTCTTTCACTTGATAAAAACGACATTTGCTTACATTTTCATGTCACTTGCCACTCCACTTATTGAATCACGTTTTTATAAAGTGAAAGACCATATTTTGGTCTTTCACTTGCTAAAAACGACACTTGCTTACATTTCCACCTTCTTCATTTCATTTTGTTCACTCACGATGCTTTCTTCTCCAAGCCATAACGTTGAATCTTTCTTCCCTCCATCACTAGCCACTTAAATACTTTACTATCTCCACCTTGCTACTAAAAGACCCAATCTATTGCTCCATGAAAGTTAATGATCGTGTAGATGAAAGAGTTAGGGTTTAATGGTGATTTTGAAGATTTTGAAGCTAAATCAAGTAAGTAGCTTGTAAAATATTATGGGTTTGGTTAAATGAAGCATTTATGATGATTGTTAGAGGTAAATGGAATATAATGGTATTTTATGTATGATGAACGTGAGTGACGAAATGCTTATTTTTTTTTTGTAAATGTATGATGATTAATAATTTATAATTTGTTATAGAGATGTGTTGAGGTTGAATGATCTTCTTCGTGCGGTTAGGATAAGTGCAGAAAATCAATAATGAATGGGTAAATGTTTATGTTCTGTTTTTGGGTTAATGATCAAATGTGGATCATGATTTGTCTTGTGAATGTTTTGGATTTGAAATGGAGTTGAGATTGAGTAGTAGATGGAGTAGAAAAGGTGATCTTTGTATAAGTATGTTAGGTGTAAAATCTGGAAAATTTGAAGATGATGGACTGGAAAATGTTCACTGAGTATGCTTCATTCTTTTATCCATAACTTTTTCTATAGTTATCCAAATGAGCTGATTCTTAATTTGGATTAAACTAGAAACATAGGGCTACATTTTTTGTGAAGACATCAAATTTAAATTCTATCTTTAAGAGTCATAAATTGTGTCATGAAGTTGAGAACTGGGTGCAGTACTTTAGTGGATGAATGTATATGTTGTGTTCTGTTTTGAGTATATGAGAATGTGTTATATTTTGAGGGTTTATGATCGAGTAGGGAATGTGAATTGTGTATAGATGATATTGAGCTGAAATTAGGTATATTTGAAGAAGTTATCCATTTGAGATGATGAATCAAATGAGTTGAGAGTTGAGATTTGAGAGTTAATGAAATCTAATTGGTGTTTGAAGTGTTATGAAGTGATATTGCATTAGAATAGGTGAATTTGAGAAGATTATGAGTGAAAGGGATGTTATAATGGATTTAGGATCCATTAGAGTTGCCTTGGAGAGTGACAATTTTCGTTAAACCTGAAGGTTTCATTGTTAGACCGTGTATATTCATACTGGTTGTGTATTCCTGATGCAAAAAAGTTGCCAAACCCGTGGGTTACATGATCTGCCCATGTGGTTTCACACGGCCTGTGTTTTGACCCTCTAAAAGATAAAATCTTGGTTCAAGTTCTTCACAAAAGATCTAGAAGTGCTCTTCGAAATCATCCAATGACGACCTTAATCCGATATCCTTGGTGAAAGTTATGCCAATTGTCTTAAGATAGGTACAACATGATTGAGGACATGAGTATGTTTGATTCTTTTGGCCATAACTTCATAACCCGACCTTCAAATGAAGTGATTCTTGAAGCAATAGATTCCTAACATAGTTTTCTATCTCTACATAAAAATGGGTAGCATTATGAATTAATTCGAAAAATTTAGATTGAAGGGAATTTAGGGAATCTGTTGGAATATTATGAACTGGTATGATTTCACTGAATATGCATGGGTATTTCGGTTATATCTTGATCTGTAGATTTCAAAATGAGATGATTTTTGTTTTGGAGTAAATTAGAAACAAAGGGATACTATTTATCTGAAGATGTCAAATTGTAATTTAGTTTCTAAGACCTCAATTTATGGATGGAATTTGAGTATAGTGTACTATTTTAGTATAAGAATAGTCCAGAAATGTTTGAGGATAACTTTTGAATTTCTAAACCAAATTGAATGATTTTAGTGTCATTAGAAACTTAAGACAATTGGGAACATTCTACTAGAAAAAAGTGTTTCCAAATTACTTTGTTTGCATTGTCTAATTGATCATGGAAAATAGACTTGATGGTTTGGAAATTTAGAGAAATTTATAAGAAGAAAGGGGAGTTTGGAATGTGTAATCTTGTAATGTTGGAATAACATTAGTGAATGAAGTGTTGATATCAAAGTACCAAAGGTATGAGTTTGTCTAGGAATAAAGATATTCACATGATTGAGGTTGTGATTCAAAGAAAAGGAGTAAAGTGTATCAAATTATAGTGAATGGGAAATTGATAATAAGAGCAAAGAGTGCTAACAATGAAATGATAAGTAATTGAGTTAAAAAAATGAGAATTGGGATATGATGTGACATTTGATAATATATCCAGGATTATCATTAAGCATGCATTGTACATATTCCATATTTGTTTATAAATGAATACCTACAATTTTGCAAAGTTATTAATGTGTGTGTGCAATGTGTATATTGCATACTTTGGATATGCAGGATAAATGGCCGCATTCAAACATTTCCGGAACATGGAAGCAAATGCTAATCTGGAGCATACTGTGAGTAAAACTAGATGGTCTTACCTTATTGTTTGTTTTTTTATGCTATGAATTGAGTGATTATGAATGCGATGCGAATGTGATTTGATTGTGTGATTCCGGAAAATGAAGGTCCGAGGTTTCTGATGCTTGAATGCAATATTGAAGTGCTACTTGTATGTGAACATAGAGAAATAACTGCTTCTAAATGTGATCTTTGAATGTCGGACTTAGTTCCGAAACATACGAATATGCATATGATTGAAAAAGTGTTACTCAGCAATGATGTTGAACGCCGGACTTTGGGTCCGATGGAAAATGTGAATATGTAAACATATGACCGATTGAGCATATGATATGTGATGCATTCCATTTCATGAATGCCTAAAAGATAAAGGTTGTTGTGACCGGAGTAGCTACCAAAAAATAGCTTAAAGCCCAGATTGTGAAAAAGAGCCTAAAGCTCAGAAAATGTATAAGAGCCAAAGGCTCACTATGTAAAATGAGCCTGGTATCCCCAATGGATACAGGATAGTTATTAATGAGCCCGGTATTCACAATGGATAAGGACAGTTATAGGCACTCGGTCACAACAATAACAAATTGAAAGTGAGTCTTATAAGTATCACATATACATTTGAATTGAATAATTTGACTGATTTTTGTATGTGAGATATGTTTCCATATGATTATTAACGAAATGATGTGAATTATGTGAATTTGTGCACTGTATGTGATTGAGTGAGCCATCGAGGATGGTGACTCATTGAGTTCGCAAAACTCATCCAAAATTTGCAATATTTTTTCAGGCTAAGAAGAGTTACCCCATTGGCCAAACGAAAGTATAGCCACTGCATACAAGTAAGAGGTAGAGGTCAAGATTAGTTTGCATCCGCATTTGTACTTTCTTATTTTTGTATCAATTTGGATATTCCGCAATTTCTGGATAATGTGTTTTTGAACATTCTGTTTATAATAACTTTCCAAAGGGAAAGGTTTGTAAATAATTTTGTGATGTAATAACAATTATGAAATTAAGTGTTTCGTCTGCATAATAGGCCTTAGTGACTAATGAAATTCAGATCATTGTGAATTGATTGAAAATCTTATGATTGAAAAAGTTTATGATTAAATGGGTCGTTTCTAT
>JANIHZ010000005.1:11876432-11886988 GCA_027478365.1 Erythroxylum rufum
ATCGGGTGAAAGAAAGTAAAGGCATTTGTTTGGTTATGCACATGTTGTATTTTAAGTTAGATTGTTGTAAGAATAAGACCTTAGACATATGTCGAGAATTTTGGGGTTTTGTATCTTTTGTATTTGGATTTTTGATATTGATGTTGTAATATGGGTTGGAATGCCATTAAAGTTTGTAAACATTTATCTTATGATGTTGATGAAATACGACTTGTGTATGAATGGTATGAGTTGGGTTGATTCACTTTGAATTTAACTTGTTGCGATGATAGGTAAGATTTGTGGTGAGTGATAAGATGTTTTTGAATATGAAGAATCATATGAATTGAGGTTTAGGTGTGGGATGAATTCCAATTGGAAGTTGAATTACTTTGAATGATGTTGTAATAACGGAAGTGAAGTTGGGATAAATTCAGTATTGATCTATGAGGAATTTGACTAAGTCGATTTCTATCTTTTCAACGATTTAAAGTATGCAAATTTTGATGATCAGAGTAAGAGGTTGGGTTCCGGGAACGATGCCCAACAAAAAGTGCATCAAAAATTGAGAGTAAAACAGTGTAGTAAAGTGGAGTTATACATGGATGAATTTTTTTGGTCCTTTGGATGACTTTTGTGAAAACTTGGATTTTGGGATTTTGTTTATAAATGATAATTATAATAATAGATGAGAAGATTGTCTAAAATGAAAGTTGAGAAGAAAAACAGAGAATGTGCAAAAAGGTTGAAAGGCAGAAAATGGTAAAATGCAGAACATGAAGAAGATGAATATCTGATATTTGGGGTTGTGATGATTTTGAGAATTTTGAGTAAACTTGCATATTTAGTGGTACTATAAATGTGTTATGAATGAGTTGAATGGGAGTTAAAATGGTAAAATGAAATTGGAGAATATAAATGGAAGGAAGTGTTGGATTCAATAAAAGAAGAAGCTCAGAGAATGAAAAAGATAAGTTAGAGAAGTTGGTATTGGTCTAGAACTTCCCTAATTAAACTGTATTGATCTAGGAATATTTTGATAAAATTGTTTTCATAAAAGTTGTAGATCTTTCTTTTAGCTTTCTATTGATATAAAGTTTGCAATTTTTAGAGTTCTGGATCAAAAGTTATAGAGGTTTGAAGAAGAGATTCGGTGAAGAAGAAGAAAATGCAGGTTGAAGAGAAAATGCATCGTCGTCCATAAGCACAACGGTGACTTTTGTGATTAAAGGGAAAATTCATCGTCGTATTTTCCCATCGTCGTGCATAAGCACAACGGTGACTTTTGTGTAAAGAGAAAATGCACCGTCGTGCTTAATCACGATTGTGCATTTGAAGTTTTCCCTATACTGAACAGTCTTGCTTCTTTTGATCATAACTTCTTCTCTAGACATCCAAATGGTATGAGACTTAAACCATTGGACTCATAACACATTGATCTTCATCTCCACCAAAAATTATAACCTTCTGAAATCATTCTAGTGAGATTAATTGATGAATTTTGGACGGAATTAATGTGGAGTTCTGGAAAATGATAACTAGAGTATTTTCACTGAACATGCTTCGGTAATTTAGGGATAACTTGTTATGTAGTTATCGAAATAAGATGAACTTTGATTTGAGTAAACTAGAGACATAGGGCTATAAATCATTTGAAGAAGTAGAATTGTAATTCAGATTCTAAGACTTTCAATTTATGGATGGAAGTTGAATCTGATGTACTGTTTTAGAATGAGAATAGTCCGAAAATATTGGGAGAATAACTTTCAAAATACTGAACTAAATTGAATGATTTTGGTGTCATTATAAACTTAAGACAATGGGAAACATTGAACTTTTTTCTCTAGAAGAGGGTATTGTCAAATTACTTCATTTGCATTGTCTAATTGATCATGAAAAATAGACCCGAAGGTCTAAAATTTTGGAGAATTTATAAGAAGAAATGAGAGTTTTGATAATGTGTGATCATGTAATGTTGAAATAACATTAATAAGTGAATTGTTGGTATTAAAGTACTAAAGACATGTGTATAATGGAGATGAAGTGATTCATATGATTAAAGTTATGATTCAAAAAGAGAAGTAAAGTATATCTAGTAAAAGTGAATGAAAAATGAGTTATTATGAAAGCAAATGATGCAAAAAAAATGAGAATGTGATAAAATGTAAATTTTGATAATATACCCGGGATTGTCATGAACATGTATTGTACATATTCCATATCCACACGTGTGCATATATGAATGCTTTTAATTGTGCAAAGTTATTAATGTGAGAGTGCAATGTGTATATTGCATAATTTGAATGTGCAGGATAAACGTCCACATTTAGATATTTCCAGAACTAGAAAGCTAATGTTAATCTGGAGCGTACTGTGAATAGACCGAGATGGTCTTACTTTATTGCTTGTTTTGTTTAAGTTATGAATTGAATGATTATGCAATGTGAATGTGTTGGTTCCGGACAATATATGTCTGAGGAGTTTGATAAATTTGAGAACATTGAAGTGCTCCTTGTATGTGAATTGGATTGAAATAAGTGTACATAATTTGAATTGTTAAATGTCGGGCCACAGTCCGATGATAAATGTGTTTTAGATGTGCATTTGCATATGAATGAAAGTGTGATTCTCAAATTTAATGTTAAATGTCAGACTAAGGTCTGATGATATGCGAATGTGATTGAATGAGAATATGCAAATGTGATTAATACATTCCATTTCATGAATGCATGAAAAATAAAGGCAGTTGTGACCAATGTAGCAATCGAAAAAGAGCTTAAAGCTCAGATTGTGAAAAAAAGCCTCGAGCTTAGAAAGTGATTAAGAGACAAAGGCTCACCATGTAAAATGAGTCCAGTACCCCCACGGATATGGGACAGTTATCAATGAGCCCGATATCCACAATGGATACGGGATAGTTAGGCGCTCGGTCACAACAAAGTAACAAATAGAAAGTGAGTCTCATGTGCACTGTATACGCATGATATAAATGATTATAATGTGTTGAATGTAAAATGTGAAACGATGGATTAAGTGTATGTGATGTAATATGATTATCAAATAAATGATGTGAATTGTGTGTTATGTGACTGAGTGAGCCATCGATGATGATCACTCACTGAGTTCGCAAAACTCACCCAAAATTTGCAACTGTTTTTAAGGCTCAGACGGGTACCCTGTTAGACAAACGAGAATATACTTATTGCATTCCAGCGAGAGATAGAGGTCGAGATCAATTGGCGTCTGCATTTATACTTTCTTATTTATGTATTTCGCAATTTTTGTATAATGTGTATTTGAATATGTTTCTGCATGTAATAACTTTCCATATTGGAAAAGTTTGTAAATGAGAATGAATTGGAGTGTAGCGTTAACAAGTGTGATTTTTATGTTATGAAGGAAAAGATTGGGCTCGATTTTGATTACTGATTTTTGCATATGCTTATATTGTTAAAAAAAATTGTACTAAGAGTTTGACCATTTTACTGTTCTAGCATGCCACCCTCGTGGGGCACAGACTCGGATATCACTCAAGAAATTGGGTACGTATCTGGCGAGAGTGGGCTATTACACATAACCCACGATAGAAAACTTTGGCGTAAAAGGATACAGATAGAGGATCCCTTGTAGTTCTCATAAGTCTTTTAACTTTTTCCTCTTGTAATTAGCCTAAACTTGTAAATAGGTTATATTTATCTCTTAGGGATTTACCCTAATCCTTTTTTTTTTCCTACATAGCTTGTTTAATACTTATTATTATTATTATTATTATTATTATTACTACTACTACTACTACTACTACTACTACTACTATACTTACTTACTCTTTTTCTTTTTTTTTCTTTTTTTCATGTTGATAATTTGGAAACAACATCCCTATTAGTTAGGGGTAAGGTTACGTATTACTAGATCTCCCTAGACCGCGTGTGTCAACGGGATTTCTATTGGGTGTTGTTGTTGTTGAGTTAATCATCTTGTCTTTACATCTAACTCTTATAATCGTGCCTTGTTTCTTCGAAAAATAGATCAATGATGCACTTTTCTTCTTCTTTCTGTTGAGGACATAATTATAATTGTGATGGCACTCAGAGGATCTCTGCTCTCAAGTCCTTTCTTCATCAGTAATTTGAAATGACCTATTATTATTTACCAAAGTAAAATATGCTACTGATCTTATCTCTTACGCTGGCCTTACTAAAACTAAGACTACTAGCACTTCACTTAATTCCAATGATCATATTTCTACTATTAATGGAACTCTTCTTGGTGATGGTACACTTTATCGATAGTTAATTGGTAGTCTTATATATTTCACTGTCACTCATTTAGATACTGCTCATGATGTCCATGTTGTGACTTAATTCGTGTCTACACCTTGTACCACTCATTTTTTTGGCGTTCTCTGTATACTTTGGTACGTCTGAGAACTTTGTTTCATAGGCTTCACTTTAGCCATTCATCTTTATTGGAGCTATATGCATACTATGATGCTAACTAGGCTAGAGACCCAACTGATCGTCAATCCACTACTGGCTATTGTTTTTTCCTTGACACATCTCTCATTTCTTAATGCAACAAGAAACAAACAATTATCTCTCACTCAAACACAGAAGCATAATACCAAACCCTAGTTGACATTACCTCTGAGCTTCTCTGGTTATGATAGTTACTTCAAGATATAGGTGTCCCTTTTTTCTTTTAAGATTCCTCCCTTTTGTGAGAATCACAGTGCCATGCAAATTGCCTACAATGATTTTTTCATGAATAGACAAAACACATCGAGATTGATTGTTATCTTGTGCATCATCATGTACTTCAAGGCACTATATAAGTTGTTCTCATCTCATCCCAATCGTCGATTGCATATCTTTTTAGCAAATCACATCCACCTCCGTGTTTTCAAGATCTTATGTCCAAACTCAAGTTATCGTCGTCATTACCACCTTAAGTTTGAGGAGGGATATTAACACAATGTTATAAGTCAACTAACATCATACAATCAACCTTATTTTCATTTTAGAATCATGTATATTGATCTTATGTAACTATCACCATGATTTTATTTCTTTAGTTAGTTACTCCCAATTTGTATAAATACATTTGTTGTATACATTATTCAACACATCGAAATACATAATTCCCTTCGTTATTTCTACTATGCTCTCAATTTCTACAACAAAGATTAAGATTTTGGGTTCTCTAAGTTGTATCCTATAAACGACAACATCATCGCCTTAATAGTAGTTAGCGAAACTATAAGATATATAGCTCCTGAGTTGTTCTACAAATCATAATTGTATCACCTATAAAGTTGATGTTTACATCTATGGAATGCTACTCCTAAAAATGACAGGTAAAAGGAAGCAACAAAATGCAACTACTCAGAATTTTAACCAGCATTTTCCAACTTAGGTTTATAAGGAAATACATAACAGAAAGAACACTCTTGAACAATGAAGGGAATGGTGACATCATAGAGCTAGATGAGAGTAAAATAGCTTAAAATTTGGTGATTGTAAGGCTATGTTGTATATGAGTGAAACCAAATGATCATCTTCGATGAACAAGGTTATGGAATTGCTTGAAACAAATATCAAAAGCCTGCCATTGCCACCAAATCACGTGTTCATATCAATTGATTTAACATATTCAATTATTATAAAAGATCACGAGATTTCAAAGAATGTAGATGTCTTTTTATCATGTCTTATGGAAGAATAAGCGGTGTTTATTTCCTAAACATTAATTAGTATACAATTTTGTCACGTGCTTATAATAGAGAGAACTTAGATGAATGCTTTTAAATTCCACTACAAAGATTCTAGTTTTGTTATCATCATTCTATAATAATGGAATTTTGAAATATATGAGATTTTTAAAGAATATAAGCCTCCCATATTCTTCATTCATCTTCTGCTTATTTTGCCAACTAGACATCTTTTTGCAATCCACAGTTCAACCCCAATCTGGAACAATTTCTCATAGACTTAATACACTTCTTCATTGGGAATTGTTGAGTTGTATATAGTTGTATAGTGATAAAATAGGAAAGTATTTACTACTATTAATTGTATTTCTTATTCTAGGGTTAGACATCAACTATTTATACTTGTATTTTCTCAACATTGTTTATCACCATCATATTTTGCTTTTGTATCCACCCTCTCTTCTATTTTTGTTCCTTCTAATGTTGATGAGGCACTTAACGATTCTGGGTGGCGTCAAACAATGGTTGAAGAAATGACTGCTTTATATGCTAATGATACTTGGGAGTTAGTTCCGTTACCCCCATGCCATTCTATTGTTGGTTGTCATTGGATATATACCGCCAAAGTTAGTCTGAATGGTCGAGTTGATCGACTAAATTCACGTTTGGTGGCTAAAGGGTATACACAAGCTTATGAGTTGGATTATTATTAAACTTTCTCTCTTGTTGCCAATATGTCTTCTATTCACTTGTTTTTATCTAT
The DNA here is from genome assembly GCA_027478365.1 of Erythroxylum rufum. Taxonomy (NCBI): domain Eukaryota; kingdom Viridiplantae; phylum Streptophyta; class Magnoliopsida; order Malpighiales; family Erythroxylaceae; genus Erythroxylum; species Erythroxylum rufum. Next base: position 11,882,882 of record JANIHZ010000005.1, read on the forward strand.
GGCTGCCATTCGCCAACGACCTTTCTATCAATTGAATATTAGAAATGTATTTCTACATGGTGAGCTTTAGGATGAGATTTATATGGAGCAACCACCTGGATTTGTTGCTCAGGGGGAGTCTACCCTAGTGTGTAAGCTTCGTCGCTATTTATATGATTTGAAACAATTTCCTCGTGCCTGGTTTGGACGGTTTAATCATGTTGTTCAAGAGTTTGGTATGATTCGATATGAGACTGATCACTCTATCTTCTATAAATATACATAATTAGAACAATGTATCTGATATGTGTTTAATTGTTGATATATGTAATCATTTACACTTAGTAATTATTGACATGAAAATGCTTAAGATACTCATTTTAATTCATATATGATTTTAGGTACAATTTGGGAGCAAAGAAATTATAGTGTTTAGAAGCATTACATTTAGGTCATTTTTTGAAGATTTATTTTTGCTTGTCTTCATGGAGCAAGAAGAAGGAAAAAAACAAGAAAGACAAGAAAAATTAAAATAGGAGAATTAAAAGTGCTTGTTAAAAAAGAAGAAGAATTGAGTTTGGTGAAAACGCTGCTTTGAAGCAGCATGTAACGCACAAGCAGTAGCTGCAGACGGAGATAGGAACAAGGCAGAAAGGCGCAACAGTGGGTATGGTGCTGCGGCTGCGGCTAGCGGCTTGATGCTGCGGCTGTGGAGAGCAAGCAATGGACCAAGTGTTCCTGCATTTTATTTGTCCCATCGTGAGCATTAAAGGGAGAGGAAGGTAACATTAGACTGTCGTATTACATGATAAATATGACCCATTCTTAGAGCATGACAATGAAGATGGCAGGCTAGTTTCTCGACGTCGGTTTGGAGGCAACATTGACGTTGACAACTCGGGTTAAGTATTTTTTATATTATTTTGTTGTTTCTTTCTCTCATTAGAAATTGATTGTGTTATCCTATATTAATTGATTTGGGTATTGTGCATAGATAATCGGATTTTCGTTATTATTCGGTTATTTGTGTATGAACCCATTGGGTATTGTGAATTGATGATTTTAATGTGTTCATTGAATCGTTAATTTCAAACTCATTGCTAGAATTTCAATATAATTCGTAATTGTTATGTTATCATTAGGGATAATATGACCTAGGTTAAATGACGCATCGTATGTGGTTGTTGCCTTGATTAAGCGGTTTTCCTAATTCATAATGCTACTGCCTAATTAAATCTAGAGATCGTATCTTAGATTGTTCGGTGGTTAGGTTTAATTAACGATCATACCTTGATTAAATAAAACCTAAGGGAAAACTCGGGTTAATTATTAACCCACGATTAATAGTTGCTAGGAGAGGTTAAAGAATAACAAATTAATAAAATATGCTTCGTCAGGGTGTAGGCCAAGATTGAATTGAAGAACCGGGTCTGTACCGAATTTCCCACTTTTATTATTATTTTGCATGTTTTCGTCAATTTGTTTTTATTAGTTAGTTTTATTTTATTCTTCTTATTCCAAAAATCCAAAACCCCCGTTAAATGTAAACACCGGTTAATTTCATTACATAAACTTTACACATTTTCTCTGTGTGATCAACCTAGACTCACCACTGCTATAGTAGTAGGTCTAGTTATTTTATTTTGACTAGAGTAACGATGCGTGGTAAAATTTTGGCGCCGTTGCCAGGGAGTGCAGTGTTTTAGTTTTTGTTTGTGATTTAATTGGTGTTTTGTATATATTTATTTGTGAGTGATTTTTTTTCTGTTATTTCGTGATCTTTTCATTTTTATTTATTTTTTGTTTTAAAAAATATATTAATATGGATGGAAGTAATTTCTTTTATAATTCATATTTTCAATCCTATAACATTGTTTGGACTGATCAACCTAACTTTTGTTATGGATGGGATAATCATCAGAATTACTTCCATGATAGTTTGCAGGATGCACAACAATTCTCGTACAGACCAGAAGCTTCCTATCACAACTCCGGTCCATCTCTGGAAGAGTTGATGTCACAATTGTAGAAGAATACTCTACAATTTTATAAAGATGGAGGGCAATTTCCAAAAAACACATGGTCTAGCGCCCAAGATCCGAAGAGCCAATATGGTTCAGGTGCATCTTTAGAAGAAATTGTTAACAAGCTTATTGCTTATTGCTAACAATTAGCAATTTAAACAGGATACAAAAGCAAGGCAACAGAGGATGGAACACCTAATGGGTCAGATGGCAATAACACTTGACCGCCTAGAATCACAAAGCGAAGAGGAGCAGCTATATCAACCCGAGGTATACCCAATTGAAGTTTGTGCAGAAAATTTACAAAGTGATGAGGAGCTTGAGAATTTTGAGGTCAACCTTCAATGAATTATTTGTGTCAAAGAAGTGGAGAAAGAGCTCGAAGTCGCAAAGGACATATCTTTTAGCTCGGAGGCAAGTACTAAGTCCATAATTATTTTTGAAACTAACTCTTTACCTTTACATAACAGATTGGATGAGTTAAATGATAAAGAAAAAGGCAAAGAGATGTTCGAAATATCTCTAGAGTGTATGGACTCGGTCGAGATTGAGAAGCTGAGGATAAGGAAGATGCTAAAGGAGGATGATGATCAACTAAGGCCCTATCCGAAACTACCTCACGTAGAGGAGCCGCATGTGATACATGAAGATCACAATTTTGTCACATGAGGAGAAGAAGGAGTCGAGCCAGCGACCCTAAACAAAAGCGCTTTTTGGGAGGCAACCTAATGGAAGTAAATTTCTTTTCTTTTACATTTCCGCATTATTTTCTTTATGCATGTGTGTTTTTGAATTTGTTTGTTTTACTTGTTTTTAAGTTTTCAATCAAAATGAGAGAAAGAATAAAACAAATGAAACAAACATTTGCTCATTTTCTATTGCTTCTGGGATTATATAATCATGATTAGAGTGTGTTTTGACTAGGGAATTTCATGGCAACTTTGACATGTACTCTTTTGATCTTGTGATTAGTTGATATGCATTATCTTTGAAAGAGTAGTGACTAATGGTAGACAAAGCCGGTGAGAATTTGAGCCATTTTTGACTGACACATTTATATCAGTCTCATTGTTTTTTTTTTTAATGTGTGACCTTCATGACATGTACATCCTGATTTTGCATTGATTTTCTATTCGAGGCCACATTTTTATCACATGTATTAACATGGATATGATTAGGCAATTTTTGTTTTTCATAAGCTACATTAGCCAAATGACCTACCATATTTACGTGATTTTTTCCTTTGCTAATCCCCTTTGAGCTTTAGCTTTTCTTTTTGTATAAACCACATTTTATGTTTTTAAACTTAACCAAATGTCCTACCCAAGTTATCAAGCTAGTGGAACATTTGTGATTGTTGAGTTTGTGGATGTATAAAATTCTAAGTGTGGGGGTGTATATATGTGAGGGTTGGTTATAATGTTGGGATATTATCTTGTGTCTTATCATTGAAATTCCCATATTGATGTAGTTTATTTCAATTTTATAAGGAAAAGAAAGAAAAAGAAAGAAAAGAAAAGAAAAGAAAATGGAAAAGAAAGAGAAAAGGAAAAAAGAAGAAAAAAAGAAAAAAATTGTTTACAATAAATTTATCAAGGAAGAATTGCATATGTTTTTAAAAGTTGTTTATGATTTCTGCACCTTCCTAAAGTTGTAATGGATGAGTTATTTGAATATGTTAGATATGAGGTAGAGGTTGACGTGGAAGGTTTTCACTATTGCGATTTCATTGGCATAAATTATATGAGTGATTCCTTCAGATTGGATATGCTTTATGTGGTTTGGGTGTGAGAGCTAAATAGGGGTACGAGAGAGAGAAGAAAATAAGATTTTCAGTGGGAGATTAAGATAGGACGCCGACGACCCGGGATAAGTATTTTTATTATTATTTTGTTGTTTCTTTCTCTCGTTAGGAATTGATTGTATTATCCTGTTTTGACTGCTTTGGGTTTTGTGTATGGATAATTGGACTTTCGTTATTGTTCGGTTATTTATGTATGAACCTATTAGGTATTGTTGATTAATAGTTTTAATGCGTTCATTGAATTATTAATTTCAATCTCATTGCTAGAATTTCAATATAATCCGTAATTGTTATGTTGAA